>BMAC01000035.1:1910980-1927747 GCA_014905375.1 Phtheirospermum japonicum
AACTCTCTAAATAAAGAATACGGCATCAAATTAATGCCAGCGCCAAGATCGAGCATTCCCCTCGCCATTTGTCCATTCCCAAGGGAAATAGTAATACAAAAMCTCYYSGGATCYTTTTCTTTGGGTGGCAATGGTTTCTTGATTATCGCGCTAACTTCTTTCGTTAATGCCACATGCTGGGTTGCTGCCGAGTGCCTCTCTCGTGACGCTAGTTCCTTGAAAAATTTAATGTACGCGGGCATTGTCTTGATCACATCCAGCAGGGGAAGGTTAATGTTCACATTCTTCAGTAGATTGTATAGCTCCATGAATTTCTTGTTTTCCTTGGCTGGATGAAGTCGACTGGGGAAAGGAACCTTGTCTCTTATAGGCGGTGCTAACTGCTTTGATTGCTGATTTGGAGACTCGGTAGAATCGTCAACTGTTGCAGAAGTGGGGCCTTGATTTTGAAACTTCCCTTTCAACGACCCCGGAATATAAGGATTTGGTGACTTATGCACTTGATCCATTGATTTAGGGCCGTCAATTGTGGGCGAATCCTCAGTTGGAATTTTTGTGGCCTCTTCTTTCTCCTCTTCGATTCCATTATCTATTTTCTTTCCACTTCGTAAGACATGGACAACGGAAGCTTGCTCGGGTTAGCTCAGAAACTTCCCTTTTTCATTGTCATGTTTGGCCATGAATGTCGCCATTTGGCTCATCATCGTTTCTAAATTCTTCACACTTTTGGAGAGATCATTCAAAACTTCTCCTTGCTTGTTAACTTGCGTAGTCAGATTTGCAAGCCCATCTTTGTTTCTGATCATTTCAGTGACTTGGTTTTGCTGCCAAATTAGTAATTGATCGTTTGGTTGTATTGGAGCAGGCGTTGGTCCAGTCGTCGGAAGCTTGTTCGGTGGTGGCGTTGAATTATTTTGTGCCGGGGCGAAATGTGGGTTCTCAGGGCCCCATTTAAGATACGGAGAATTTCGTTGTGCATCAAACTTAGTGGATTGGTGGTGCTCGTAAGTTGGGACGTCTTGGTGGCGGAGTTGGTTTTTGATGGCGTATGCTTCGGCTTCACTTTCGTCGTAACACACCAGTTTGCACGTATCAACCAGGTGCCCTTGCTCTCCACAATGGTTGCATGTCACGATGATCTCGTTACTTGGTAACTCAGTCGCTTCGTTAACTCGTATTTTCCGTGGTCGAGAGCTCGTTTGCCTCGACTTCTCGCTCATCTTTTCAAACAGTCGTTTGGCCTCAGTCGCTGTCAAATCCCCAAAATCTCCTCCAGCAGCCACCTCTACATTATTCTTATAAGAATCTAAAAGTCCCTCGTAGAAGAGTTGATTCACCATTCCCGGAGAGTTATGATGATGGGGGCAAGCTTGCAATAGAGATTTGAAACGTTCCCATGCCTCGTGAAACAGCTCCCCGTCTTGCTTGACAAAGTTGGCTATTTGTCTCCTTATGTGGCCCGTCGTCTGAGCTGAGTAGTACTGATTAATGAATTTGTCGCAAACCATGGGCCAGTCGACCAGAGATCTCGGTTCCAGTGATAGTAGCCAAGACTTGGCTTTATCCTTCATGCAACTCGGAAAACACACCATTTGAAGATCTTCGTGATGAAGTCCCAGGGATGGGATCCTATTAACTTCGGCATAGAATTCTTTAAGGAACGTTAGTGGGTCTTCGTTGGCGAGGCTGTGAAATGTCGGGAGGTTGTTGATGATATGAGGTTTCAGCTCGAAGTCTATCGCAGTTCTACCCAACACAATTGCCGAACTATAGGGACCCACTTGAGGAGTTGTGAACTCACTTTATCTTGGTTCGCGCGCCTCCCGTTGGTATCTTTCTTGGTGATTTGGCCTCGCGTAGTTCCTATCGTACTCGTTCCTCTCATTGTAATTGTCATTTGTGAGCCACTCATTGACCCGCTCATCACCATGGTATGATCTCTCGGAATAGTCGTCCGGAACGTGGCGGTAGCGATTATCTCCTCTTCTTTGACCGTCATTTTGGTCCTTCACATTACGTTGAATATTCTCCCAGTACGCTTGAGGCTGTACTGGTCCGTCGGGACGAATTGGCTCACTCCCGTACCCACTTCTTTGTTGCACAGGTGGATGCCTTGGTGGCTGGTCGTCCTCATTGTTGTGGGCTTGGTTGTCTAGTCGCAACATTGTTTGTGGAACAGGATCACATATAAAATTAGTCGTGGCAGACGATTCACTTGTGGGTGAGTGAGGTGGTCTCACTTGATTCGAACGATGAACGTTGTCGATGAATGGTGCAAGTTCGAGCCTAAGCGACCTACGACCTTGCATGAACTCAACAACAAATCAAACGTATCGACTAGAGATAATAATTATACAAATAACGACTGAAATAAAAAAATAAAAATGAACAAGCATATTTTTGAAAACCTTTGTATATTCCCCGGCAACGGCGCCAAAATTTTGATTCAAGCTTTTGTGTTGCCTACTTATGAAAATTTTTCAAAAGATCAATAGCTTGCCCGCAAGAGAACGGGGTCACGCGTAGTTTGGCAACTTGACTCGAGTCGTCTCTCGAGGAATATACAATCGGAAATCTCGAATAGTTTGTTCAACTTCAATATCACATACATGGGGGGGGGGGGGTCCGATTGTTTTTATTATCTAAGAATTTAAAGCGCAAGAACTCTAATTAAAAACTAGGTATTTAAATTCAGCTATTCGATCTTATAATCTAGAAAAATTATTCTAAGAACCTAAAATAAGATTAACTAGCATAAACGAACATCAATTATCTAGAACGAAATGGAAATGAAGTAAACTAACCAAGCATGAATAATAACTAAACATTAATTAAACTAAGATTACGAATTGCAATATCAAAAACATCTAAGGTTCAAAGCATCAAATTCTCAAGAACAATTATCGAAAAGCAACTACTTAATCGCATAAATTAAACTACGAAAGCGAATAAAAGGTTTAGAGTACTTATTAAACTAGAAAACGTAGTAAATTCTCCAGCTACTCCGGAGGGGTGAATGATCTTGATCGAAGAACGGATCGTGAACGGATAGTTGAAGCTTGGTGATCCACGAATCTTCAATCTTGATCTCTTGTTATTGTTGGGATGAGGAGGATGTTGTTCTCGAACCTTACGATCAAGAGTTCGGTGTATATCGGTTAGAGAGTGTATTTTGGGACGGAATTGGAAGGGTTTAAATAGATTTTTCTCGACTTGGAGCATAAGAAACCCTAAAATTCCCGATTCTGGGCCGTCGCGTCGACGGAGCGTCGACGGGGCGTCGACTGACGCGTGCCAGTGCTCGGCGTTGGTGCGGCCAGGGCATGCGCGTCAGCTGGGCGGATGCGTCGACAGTGTGCGTCGACATCGACGCTTCAGCAAGTTGCGTCGACGGTGCGTCGACTGACGCGTGCCAGTGCTCGGCGCTGCCGCTGCCCGGGTGTGCGCGTCGGCTAGGTAGGTGGGTCGACTGGGTGCGTCGACATCGACGCTTCAGCAAGTTGCGTCGACACTGCGTCGACTGATGCGGTCATGACTCGCTGACATTTCTCGCGTCGACGGTCGCGTCAGTCGACGCGACTGTGCGTCTGTTTCCAATTCTCGATCTTTTGCTACTCGTTTCACCGGAAAGCTTGTTCTTCACTTCGTGAAAATTGAACTTCGTCTATTACGGGTTAAACTCTTCCGGTTACTTAGCTGTAAGGTGAAAAACAACGAAATATCACCTATTTGCATCAATTACGATCAAAACGCGGTAAAATAAGCTGAAAGTACAAATATACGAAACAGAGCTTAAACTACCCAACTTATACCAAAAACAATAAGAAAAATAAGCTGTAAACCTACTAAAAATAAGGACAAATATGTGCTAATCAAGTATAAGATAAAATTATATATCTTTTTCAAATATAAAGTTTAAGAAAAAAATGCAATATTTATACTATTTTAATTTGCCCCCCAATTTATAAGATTTTTTGCACTTTACCTTCAAAACTATAAGATTCTTACACTTTGCCCCCCAACTGCCCGTCGATGGAATCTAGAAGAAATATTTCTCCAGAAATAAAGTATAGGGGGCAACGTCGAAGATTATTGTACATCAGGGGGCAAAGTGGAACAAAAAAAATATTTCGGGAGGCAATGTGTAAAAAAATGCATACATTGGGGAACAGATTTTTTTTCCCAATTAATAAAGAGCTTGAAGTTGTACTATCCAGAAATGACTAATAAAGTGTTTATACTACTAACAAACTAACTATAAAATTAATACTAATATTTGTTCATAAGGTGCAATATTCTTTAACTTACAAATGCCCACGACGTAGTAACCAATATCTAATATATATAACACATGATTTATCCTATGTATCCTACAAGAGTTATCTTCGTGTTACAATGGAATCTAGAATATATACAGGATCAATTTAAAATCCAATACACCCAAGACTAATCCCCAAATTGATTAAAACTAATAAGAAAGGAAATAAAGTAAATATTTTTGTTTCATGCAAATCAAATACCATATATAATCTAGTCGATATTTTGTATCTTATCAGTTAGTCCCCAATATTCTAACTGATTGAGGTACAAAATCAGGTAGAATATATAAGAAGAACACGTCGGCCAAAAAACCATAAGCCGTTTACCCGACCTAAAAACAGGTCAGCCAAAAAGTCATCCCATACCATAAACCATAGCCATGAAATATTATTTAAGCATCGCATTATAACCATAAACCATTTCGTTAGTTCGTCGGGACCTCATACCATAATCTATAATAGCCCACTAGGGCCCAAGATTGCGTTAATCATAAAACTCAGCTCTCAATACCGAGCTGTTATAATACCATTTACCTGATAAGAGCTCGCCACTCCCATACATCAGGCCGCTGCTCCTTAGAACAACTCGCTCAACTCCCAGAAAGAATGCTCCTTCCGAGAAAACATTTAGACTATGTACAAACCTGGTGCAACCATATAACCATAACATGGGACTGAAAAAACCACTCAATCCCCCATGTTCAAATAATGAAAACAAGACCAAACAACCAGACCGCATCAACTCAATAATGCTTGACCATAGGCGTTTAAGAAAATTACGTAGTCCCCCAAGTTAATGCTACCAAGTTGTTCAACCAGGTTATCTATCAGCAACATGTTAAAGGAAATGCTAAGTAAACCTGTTTTACACATAGGTCGCAAGATCAATAAAACAAAATAACAAGCATAGAGTCTGCCAAGAATGTGTAAATCAAACATGTTCAAAGAGTATGTAAGAACATATAAGTCAAATATGTTCCTACACACAGATGAGTAAAGCATATAAACTTACACAAACCACAATGACTGAGAAAATTATTTAAGTCAAACATATCTTTCCCATAAATGACCTCAAGTATGTAAATCAAACATATTCGAGGTTGTGAAAGAACATGTAAGTCAAACATGCTCTTCAACTAAACCATACATTCCTATATCCACAAAATCCCTGGTCGACCTAATAAAAGCGTCGAGGCTTATCCAATACCATAAAATCTCCATTCTATATCATAAATATGTGTCCACCCTGGAGGGTACATGAATAACTGTTTGCCCTTGCGGGTACATAAGTGAGTGTCCACCTCTGAGGGTAGATGAATCATAAATAAGTGTCCGCACTTGAAGGTACATAAATTAAAAAAATGTATCCGCCCCTGAGGGTACATGAATCAGAAATAGGTATCCGCCTTTGAGGGTACATGAATCAGCCGCTGACCTATAGAAGCGTTGGTTCATAACAGAAACAAAGATAACATAGAGAAAATATAAGCCCGCCATATAAACCTGTTTTGCAAATAAGACCAAACAAATCCCATAAGACCAAATAACTCACACAAAACCAAATAGAGCGCGTAAGACCAAACCAAACACGAGATTTGACACATGTAAATTAACATAAGAATTGAGAAGAAACATGTAAGTCCAACATGGCTCTCCTCAAAACATTATAGAATATGTAAATCAAACATATTCAAGGATATGCGAGAACATGTAAATCAAACATGTTCTCACACAAAACCATCCATTATCTTACCTAGAAACTCCATCGCCGACCTGATAAAAGCATTGGGATTTCAAACATATTCGTCAAAAGCCATAGGACACATACAATGCCATAAGAAATCCTTTATTCATTATTGATAGATGTCCGCCCGTAGTGGGTTATAGAGACAAAAATACGAGTTCACCGCCGACCTAAAGGAGTGTCGGTTCATGAAAATATCCATAAAAACCATCGCCAACCTAATAAAAACATCGGGATTTAACCATTGCCGACTTAATGAGATCGTCGGAGTTTAACCATCGCCGACCTATTGAAAGCGTCAGGATTTAACCATCGTCAAACTAATGAAAGCGTCGAGATTTAACCATCGCCGACCTAATGAAATTGTCGATATTTAACCATCACCGACCTAATGAAAGCGTCGAGATTTAACCATCGCCGACTTAATGAAAGCATCGAGGCTTAACCATTTTCATAAAATCCTTGGCCGATCGAGGCTTAACCATTTTCATAAAATCTCTAGACGGTCAAGGCTTAACCATTTTCATAACATCTCCGTCCGATAAAGGCTTAACCATATTCATAAAATCTCCGGCCGATTAAGGCTTAAATATTTTCATCAAATCTCTGGCCGTCGAGGCTTTAAACATCTTAATAAAATCTCTGGCCATTGAGGCTTAAAATATTCATAAAATCTCTGGCCGTCGAGGTTTAACCCTTTTTATAAAATCTCCAGCCAATCGGAGCTTAACCATTTTCATAAAATCTCCAGCCATTGAGGCTTAATCATTTTTATAAAATCTCTGGCCGTTGAGGCTTAAACACTTTCATCACCACAAAGCCATACTTTGTTCTATATAATGAGGTCGTGTGAGATTGTAATGAGGTCGTGGAGACCGTAACGAGGTCGAGGAGACCGTAACAAGGTCTCGGAGACTATAATGAGGTCGTATGAGACCGAGCGTACCTGATACGTAATCATACTGACGCCATAGGAAAGTTTACCTCTCATCGGATATTCAACTGCGCAACCTCTTTAATTTCAAGATGCAAAACTTCACGATCGCATCTCCTTGAATATACGACCTCGTTGTGTTTAGTGGAGTCGATCATCCCCGAGTAAGATTTCAAGCACCACATAACACTTTAAGACTGAAACTAATACGAGCTAAATAGGTAATCCCGCACTAAAGCCATTTGTATGATCATAGAAAATATCATCCGAGTATCGCAACCTTACTCGCGTCATTAGTTATTAAAGCAACCTGCAATTACTATTCATATCAAATCCAAACGGAAAAGATATTTCTTTGTAAGGGGAGGCGGAGCTAGATTGTAACTTTCAAACCATTAATTGAAATATAAAATATCCTCTTATTCCTTATCAATTTTTATTTTTATTTTTTTTAACCACATCAATCCAGCAAACAATTGCTACATTAAATATCAAACATCTTTAATAGTCTAAAAGTGAAAACATAATCACATCAATCCCATATCAATCAATACGTAAGCCCCTGTCCTTCGTCTTTGTTGGTAAATGAGTAAATCTTGTATTACAATTAGAAAATTATTGAAAAATTGAAAAAATGAAAACGTCAAAATGTGAATCATTTAACCCATCCGAATCCATTTTCCAAGTCTCTTTCTTGATTCTCCCTGGTTAAGTTCAAAAGTTTCATAGTCTTCAAATAAATAAGGTGAACCCACATTCCGATAATAGTCAAGTAGTGCTCTGGGAGAGTAGGGTTTGGGTACATCTGGTAGGAATAAGATTTATCGAATTTATTTGGTGCTACTGTAATATCTCTCATGCAAATAAAGTAATGTTGTCGAATCATCCTTTAAAATGATTGAAAATAAGAAATTATTAATAACCGAAAAAATTAGTTTATAACACATGACACATAACCTAATTTTTCCGAGAAACCCCATTTTACTGATAAAACTCTAGTGTTTCCAAGTGAAATAAATTGCAATTTTAATTTTATTTTTTCACAATTGTTTAAGTTGTTTCTCATGTCCGAAAATATAAAAAAAATAAAAAAAAACTCGACTTAATTTTTATAAAATATTTATATATATCAATAAGATTTCCTCCGCATAATGGATAACCATTTGTTACCAATGGAGAACTAGTTCTCATCTTAAATTCAGGTGATTGGATTTGCACCAATGAAAACCATAAACTTTATCCACAATTAGAGGGATTGATTTGCTTATTTTTAGATATTTAATGGACTTCCTTCTTACATTCTACCCAATTCACTGGTATTGCTTTGCGATTGAACCATCGGTCCACCAGCCTTGCACTCGTAACTAACACGCAGGCTATCTGCTAAACAAAAACTTGCAATAGCAAGACCAAGTCTTGTCTCTCTCTTCAGCTCACTTCACCCAAACCCTTGTCCCTACCCAATCAAGAACTATAGATTGGATCGTAAAATCTTAAACAAATGCCTCCTATGTATAGACGAAAAACCAGACACACCCCAAAGAGCCAACTGCATGTTGTAAAGCATAAAAAATGACAAAAAATGCACTTACATGTGTCTTACATGCACACACACACACTCAGGATGTGCTTCAAGTGCCTCTACTCACTCCCTCGTGTCGTGCACACATTCCCACGTGCTAGCGGCCGACAGATGGTGGTTAATGGTGGTCGGCAATGGTCGGTGATGATGTTTTTTTGGAAGTGTTAAATCGGCGGTTCAGGGCAAGAATTGCTCTTGAATCAGACTCTGGGGTTAACTCGGTTGGTTCACGACCAAGTCAGCCGGTCCACGCGTCCTTGAGCTTCTGACTACCATCCCTAAATTGATTCTTATGAGTCCAATTGAGTGCTCAAATTTACGATTTGATCACTATAAAAAGGTGAAATGAAATTCCATATCGTACGGAGAGGGGGTAAAACTTCAAACAAAATAAATGGTCTTCTTCTCAAAATAAGCTTTTTTTATATTCTGATAGTTTGCAAAATAGCCCCAAAAGAAAGAAAGATCCAGAACAAACCCAATATATATCGGATTGATTGAATCCAACGGAAAAATATGACAAATTACCAAGGATCTCATTGATCTAAACTTATTGCATGGTTCAATAGAAACATGATTTATGATTCCGTCAAAGTATTTGAAAAAAGTCAAACACTGATCATTATATCCCAAATTATTTATCCAAAATATTCCAAGAATTTCAAATAACATCTACATCAGATATATATTATGTTGTAAAAATTTCATGCAAAAATTGAAATTAGAAAAAAATAAAAGTTTTTAGGTTTTGTCCGAAAACCGAACAACGATATATTTCATGCTTTTCAAAAATATAAAACATGATATACAACATATAATTTTCAGGGAAAAACAATCAACATGGCTTTCATGAGATCCATATAATTACAAGATTAAGGCGACTTACCTTTGCAGCGGAAATAGAGCAAAGAAGCAGGTTGTTGATCTTTTGCATTTTCACCGTGATGCACCGAGTCTGTACGCAACCACGAGGAAGAGTCGATCAGATCTATACAGTGTGCTTGTGTGTTTTGCGCTTGTTTAAATAGTACAAAAGAAATCTAGTTTCATATGTTTCTCTTCTATATTTGCGTGTCTATTGTGTGCGTTTGAGAAAAGCAAGATAACCTTTTATTTCTTTGTTGTATTGTTACATATTATATCTTACAAAATTGTCAAACTTATATGAGATGTGAATAGAGGTTACGAACAAAATAACTTCCTCATACTTCCCAACTTATCCCAATAATAATAATAATAATAATAATAATAATAATAATAATGATTTGAGAACTCGCGCTTGCGCGGGTATATCCAATAAACTCATAAAAACAAAAACAAAAAATTAAATTCAAAATATTACTTAATAATACAACACATTAAAATTGTTCACTGGAGTAAATACTATATATATATATATATATATATGTATGTATATATGTATATATTTATATATATTATTTAGTTTATTGAGTACATGTTAATATTTATTGTCAATTCACAAATTGATTAACCTCAAAATATGTAAATCTTGAAATGTTGGTTATGTTTCAGCATTTTTTTCGAGATTGCATATGTTGTTAGCGTAAATTTGGTTAATTAATTCCACAAAGTATGGTGAGTGAACTAAAATATGGTCAATATGCAAATAATAGGGTCAGTCAACTAATTATTTGATTAACATATGAAATCTTGATACTTGGTGTATTACTTAACATATGATGAATGAACTAAAAAAATGGCCGATATGAATATATTAGGGTCAATCAATTAATTCTTTACTAATCAATATATTAAGTGAGGTATGTAACTTCGATAACTATCATTAAATTAGAGCAAAACTCTTTATTACGACTCTTACACAAAAATTCCTCCTTTTTGGTGGTTAAGTGAATAACTATTAGATATATGGTATGTAAGAAGTATTTAATTGAAAATGAGATAGTTTCATTTGTTTCTCCTCTACCAWGAATGATAATTCATGTATCGGTGATTAAMCATTATTTGTATTAGGAAAAATTTGTTAATCATGACCTAGATTTGTCTTGAGATAATATTATTATCCATAATGAAGATAATTTATTGAGTACATAAAATCAGKGTCAATTCACAAATTGATTAAGATCAAAATATGTAAATTTTGAAATGTTGGTTATGGTTCAACATTTTTTTTTTGAGAATGCATATGTTGTTGGAGTAAATATGGTTAATGAATTAAACAAAATTTGGTGAACGAACTAAAATATGGCCGATATGTAAATATTAGGGTCAATCAACTAATTATTTGGTTACCATATAAAATCTTCATACTTAGTGTATTACTTAACATATAGTGAATGAACTAAAAAWTGGGCAAATATTAGGGTSAATCAACTAATTCTTTGTTAATMAATAAATAAAGTTAGGAGTGTAAATTTGATAACTTTCATTAAATTACAKCAAAATTTCTTATTACGACACTTGCACAAAAATTCTTATTTTTCATATGTTAAGTAAATAATTATTGCATATAWGTTATGTAAGAAGTATTTAATTATAAATGAGGTAATTTCATTTGTTTCTCCTCTAATTTGAAATCCAAATCAGAATTTATGTGCATTAACATCTCCGAATTATAAAAGAAAAACCCATATTTTAATGAGAATATTGTCTCCAGAAAATTAAATGTTTTGTGTTGGATTTTTGATTAGATCTAAAAATTTGATTTATGGAATCGTATCAAATTATTTACAAATTGTATGGACAATTAAAATACGTAGAAATTGGAGAAAAATAAATAAATTCAAACAACTGTTTTTTTAGATCTAAAATGAATGTGCATTTAAAAATGAATCACTACAAGAAATTTGATGTTCGATGACGATATGTTTTGTCATTAAAAGTCTATTTTTTCGTCACTGAAGAGAAACATTGACGAAAATTGAGCGTCACGGCGGTTGTCATGGTATGACTGTCATATTAGGTGAAAGTGAGAATTTTTTCAAGCGCGTCACTAAATGTTCGGTTTTGATGACGCTGATGTAAATTGTCATCATAGATAATTCTATTTGGGGACGCTGAGTTAGTCACGTAAGTGATAGAAAAATTKTCATCAAAAGATCGGTTTTGTCACCGTATGTTAACATTTTCAACGATGAACACTTAATCTGTCATCAAAATATTTGACTTTTCGTGACAAACTACGGTGACAATTTTTTTTGAGTTATTATGACGCTCATATTGTCATAATATGTATTAAACAATTTCCAAATATAATGTTATTCATCACTATAGATCTATTTTATAGTGACGCAATATTGACCGTCACTGAACATCTATACCTGACAAACCATTGTGTCACCATTTACTATTAAAGGTGATGAAACTATTTTTCACGAAAATATTAGCAATATATGATGAATCTTATTATCATCGTAAAGGATATATGTTCAATGATGATTTAAGGGGTACATATGGTGATAAAATCCATTATCATTAGATGAGTTTATATGGTGACAAACCAATCATCATAAATGATTTAGTTTAAGTGACAAGTTCAAAGTATTATGTGATGAAACAAGTTGTTGTAATTTATTAAAGTAACAAATTTAAAATACTTATGTGACGCTTAAAGTTGTAATAATTGAGTGACACGATTTGATTATTTACTTTCATGACGACATAAATTGTCCTACATTAATTCGTCATTAGTCTTTTGTAAGGAAAAAATATCGTAACGATGAAAATGAAAGCAAATGAGCATTTATCATTAYAATATAATGATAAMAATATTCCAAAATATTTSTTCGAMGATTTYGAACATACACCAAAAMAATTACAACTAACCAAAATATTAACTTGAAATATCCAAAACACATACCAAATTAGACATCTAGAATCAATGTACTTGAATATTCAAAACAARGACCCAGAAGCGTAAGCTAAACMAAAWKAGTTATTTCATATWGCAAGACTTGAGCCTGACTTGGTCCACATGTCAACATTGCCAAACAAAAACAAAAGTGGGATCWGACCCCCTTCATATTTGAAATTTATAATTCTAAATTAGTTTATAATCAAACCATCAAAGAAATACTATACAAAGTTCACCAAATTGAAACTAGAAAATGCGACTTACGTGGAATATAATGGATTAGGTCCAACTCGAAGCAGACTCATTTKCTCTCATGAAGGACATAAGCTTGTTGATGCACTCGCCTTGCTGAGTCAGATGATTTTTCAAAYCATCGACTTYATTCTTGAGMWCCGTCACTTGACCTTCCAAATMCTGTAGCTTTCCTAGAGTGTCTGCCAGTTCCTTTTGCAGGTGTTGGGTGTTCGAATCAGGCAACGTTCTGCGTTTTCCTGGAGGTTTCGGTCCATAACCAACGCCTTTGATATAACCAGATGTATGGACAAGAACTTCAGTTGTTGTCTCCTGTTCTGTCTTCTCAATCCCTTCTTCGGCATACTTTTCTTTCATTGCTATCATCTCATCCTAAAAATACATCGATGAAAGTATAATAATAATAACATGATCATTGACGAAGTTGGATTATAAAATGCATGTGTTAGTTAGTTAGTTACCCAAGTTTTCTCCTGTCTCATCACTTGACCAACCACCGTTCACCGTATAATGCGTGCGCTTGTAAAGTTCAATAATATCACATTCATCGTTGGCCTTCTCAGACTAATCGGCATTCAAAAAAGAAAATAAAACAAAATCAGAATCAGAATAGAAATATAAAAATTTCACAAAAAAGGAATAAACTTAATACTAAAATCTTAATTTAGTTACACTTAAGTGGATTTAATTTACGTATCACTGTCAAAGATCTTCTCTTTATATTACAAAAAATTTCACAACATTGATTTTACTAACCAATCACTGATATATCTAAAAATTATGTTGTAAAAATCTTGGTAAGACTTACAAATTCATTTAGAAGAATAGTGAAAGGAGTTCGACCTTTAATATGTGGAGCTCGCAAATTTTTACGATTTATGGTATTAGCCTCACTTTGATTCTGCAAAAACCCAAATAATAATATTCTCATGGCAAAAACATACATATGATATATATCATACTATATAAACAAAAGTATTTGTTTTGAGAGATATTACCTTGAATTCGGTTGAATTAAAATGGTCGCATAACGATTCCCAGCTTTGTTGGTCATGAAAAGAATGTGGCCTATTTTCTTAGCCTACTAAAGGTTAGGATACTTCAAGTAATGTTTGTGTAGCCTATAGCGCAGTTGTCGAGAACTTGACTGAAGTCTTTCATTCACGCATTGTTTGACACCTGGTTTGTCCAGATTGACATCCATATGAATTTGCATATAACATAGAGATGTATCATTAAGCTGATACAAGATTAAAATTCATCGAAAGAAAAAGTTATAAAAACYCTACCTTCATATGGTCAATGCCCGRACCCAAACKCTTCTCTACATCTACCTCTTTCCACCACCTCGGCACCGGAAGGACATCCCRAGTCACTACCCCAATTTGACTTGAGAACTTAGCAGATTGCACTCGACTTTTAGGTCTTCCAATCAATGGATTAACCTCTATCTTCATTGTTTCCCCTGAAAAGTTGTCATGCCTTYATGATGCCCCTGCCCATTATTGGGCCAYGTTTCCTTTTGTCAATTTTGGAAATAGCATTTGCACATCAATTAATTAGTATATATCAAAGACTTCRTTTGAAATTTAGATTACTRAACCTTATTTCATGTATTTGAAAAATKTTTAAATAAACTTCATTTATTAGTAAGATGTTTTCATACGAGGACAAAGAAGTAGATCGCTCTAAATCAACCACCAAATAACTTTTAACGAAAGTCACTTTCATAATTATTCATATCAACAATATTATGCATACATTAAACAAAAGCCAAACTTAAAACTAATATACACATCAACAGTTCTACTCCACATAATATATTGCCCAACTCAACCAGTCACATTTGACATATATATCCAACTACGTAATCCCAACTTTTAGGCAAAGGTAAGTTAACTGTAAACTAAGAATTGTAATGTTTCTCCCCAATCAGATGAATCTAAAATAGAAAATGTCAAACTCTATAAAGAATGAATTACATATAAACAATAGCATACTTTTAGATCAAAGTAAATCTAATACATACGAACCTCAAGAAAAAAGAAAAGTTGCACGTTATGAAATATTTGCCAATTTTTAAACTTGACAATGTCATGTACTATATATGTACAATTGTTATGACATAATAACTTACAACTGATTTCAAATAACACAAATCACAATAACTATCAAATTAGTATACATAAAAGCGTAAAAAATATGAAACAGATTCAAGACTATAACCAAGATGAAAAAAATTGAAATGTAAGAATCATAAACCTGTCTCTTCATCATCTTCATGTGATAAGTCTTCAGTGTTATTTGTTGATTGAAGTCCAGTGCCTGTTGAATCAATCTGAAGCCCAGTTGAACCAGTCTGAATTTTAGTTGATTCAGATCGGGGGATAGGAGATTGACTTTGAGGGTCCTCAGGTTGGATTTGACTGACAAGTGATTGAGTTTGAGGGGCAAGAGGGGTTTGAGAGATAGATGATTGAGTTTGGGGGACAAGTGATTGATTTTGGGGGGTAGGTGGTTGGTTTTTAGTGGCAGGTGTATGGGATTGAGTGGCAGGTGGTTGGCGTTGAGTGACATGTGATTGGTTTTGACGACCGATTGATGTACTTTGAGTGCCTTTAGAGGGGTTGACTTCAGGTTTTTGTGGCATGTGGCTGATAGTACTGGGGCTTGAATCGTTCAGACAATCAGAATTTCTTGTACTCCTACGGGGTGTGGAGGCATTAAAAGAAGTATGGTTTGCGACATATTGTCGAGACTTGTCTGTGCTGACCTTCTGTTTCTTCAATATACCTCCAGGCGCCATTTTTCCGACTAAACAGAACACAACAAATAACATCATGGATCAACTATTTGATATACAAATAAATTAATAAAAATTATAGTGGATAATAGACACAGTTGGATCAACCATTTGATATACAAATAAATTAATAACATTATAATGGATAATAGACACAGTTGGATACTACATTATAATGGATCAACCGTTAGGTTTTTTTTATATTATTGATTACTTAAAATATTATGCAATATATATTAATTAAAATTAAATACTATTACATTCCTAAAAATTAATGAGAAATATGATGCTTTTAATAACATAAATATGCAGTGATACCAAATATCATCTAATTATTATCAAATTGTTATCGGAAGAGTCTCCTAAATCTGGTCTGAATTTGTAATAAAAATAAAATTACTTTGACAAATTCATATTTGACATCAAAATATAACTCTTTCGTGTCAATCAACATGGCTTTGATGAGATCCATATAATTACAAGATTAAGGCGACTTACCTTTGCAGCGGAAATAGAGCAACGAAGCAGGTTGTTGATCTTTTGCATGTTCACCGTGATGCACCGAGTCTGTACGCAACCACGAGGAAGAGTCGATCAGATCTATACGGTGTGCTTGTGTGTTTTGCGCTTGTTTAAATAGTACAGAAGAAATCTAGTTTCATATGTTTCTCTTCTATATTTGCGTGTCTATTGTGTGCGTCTGAGAAAAGCAAGATAACCTTTTATTTCTTTCTTGTATTGTTACATATTATATCTTATAAAATTGTCAAATTTATATGAGATGTGAATAGAGGTTACGAACAAAATAACTTCCTCATACTTCCCAACTTATCCCTATAATAATAATAATAATAATAATAATAATAATAATAATAATATAATAATAATAATAATAATAATAATAATAATAATAATAATAATAATAATAATAATAATAATAATAATAATAATGATTTGAGAACTCGCGCTTGCGCGGGTATATCCAATAAACTCATAAAAACAAAAACAAAAAATTAAATTCAAAATATTACTTAATAATACAACACATTAAAATTGTTCACTGGAGTAAATACTATATATATATATATATATATATATGTATGTATATATGTATATATTTATATATATTATTTAGTTTATTGAGTACATGTTAATATTTATTGTCAATTCACAAATTGATTAACCTCAAAATATGTAAATCTTGAAATGTTGGTTATGTTTCAGCATTTTTTTCGAGATTGCATATGTTGTTAGCGTAAATTTGGTTAATTAATTCCACAAAGTATGGTGAGTGAACTAAA
>BMAC01000035.1:1939808-1955643 GCA_014905375.1 Phtheirospermum japonicum
GCATGATTCTGCAGAGAGGGACGGCGATAAGCTAAAATGCCCTTGCCCACGAACTAAGTGTAGAAACTCTAGTTATAGGGACTATCGATGAGATAAAATACCACGTCGGTACCAAAGGGTTATTATTTTATTTGTTTATTAATGCTGGCGGCCGGCCTGCCAGTAAATCCTGGCGGGAACAACCGCCAGTAAATCCTGGCAGGCAAATCCGCCAGTAAATACGGCGGGTTACCCGCCAGGAATGCTCACGGTCTAGCCGCCAGGAAAAGCCATCAGATATTCCTGGGGGGCACAAGCCGAACAGGAATAATGGCGGGCATTTCCTGGCAGCACAAGCCGTCAAGGAAACCGTCGGCATTCCTGGCGGGTTATATTTCCCGTCAGGATACTACAATCCTGACCGCAAAAATACTGGCGACCATAATCCGTCAGGAGACCGTCAGTATATCAAATACTGATGGAATCCTGACGGATTTGGCCGTCAGGATTACCGGATTTTTTTGTAGTGGTATTATGTGATGAAACAAGTTGTTGTAATTTATTAAAGTAACAAATTTAAAATACTTATGTGACGCTTAAAGTTGTAATAATTGAGTGACACGATTTGATTATTTACTTTCATGACGACATAAATCGTCCTACATTAATTTGTCATTAGTCTTTTGTAAGGAAAAAATATCGTAACGATGAAAATGAAAGCAAATGAGCATTTATCATTAYAATATAATGATAAMAATATTCCAAAATATTTSTTCGAMGATTTYGAACATACACCAAAAMAATTACAACTAACCAAAATATTAACTTGAAATATCCAAAACACATACCAAATTAGACATCTAGAATCAATGTACTTGAATATTCAAAACAARGACCCAGAAGCGTAAGCTAAACMAAAWKAGTTATTTCATATWGCAAGACTTGAGCCTGACTTGGTCCACATGTCAACATTGCCAAACAAAAACAAAAGTGGGATCWGACCCCCTTCATATTTGAAATTTATAATTCTAAATTAGTTTATAATCAAACCATCAAAGAAATACTATACAAAGTTCACCAAATTGAAACTAGAAAATGCGACTTACGTGGAATATAATGGATTAGGTCCAACTCGAAGCAGACTCATTTKCTCTCATGAAGGACATAAGCTTGTTGATGCACTCGCCTTGCTGAGTCAGATGATTTTTCAAAYCATCGACTTYATTCTTGAGMWCCGTCACTTGACCTTCCAAATMCTGTAGCTTTCCTAGAGTGTCTGCCAGTTCCTTTTGCAGGTGTTGGGTGTTCGAATCAGGCAACGTTCTGCGTTTTCCTGGAGGTTTCGGTCCATAACCAACGCCTTTGATATAACCAGATGTATGGACAAGAACTTCAGTTGTTGTCTCCTGTTCTGTCTTCTCAATCCCTTCTTCGGCATACTTTTCTTTCATTGCTATCATCTCATCCTAAAAATACATCGATGAAAGTATAATAATAATAACATGATCATTGACGAAGTTGGATTATAAAATGCATGTGTTAGTTAGTTAGTTACCCAAGTTTTCTCCTGTCTCATCACTTGACCAACCACCGTTCACCGTATAATGCGTGCGCTTGTAAAGTTCAATAATATCACATTCATCGTTGGCCTTCTCAGACTAATCGGCATTCAAAAAAGAAAATAAAACAAAATCAGAATCAGAATAGAAATATAAAAATTTCACAAAAAAGGAATAAACTTAATACTAAAATCTTAATTTAGTTACACTTAAGTGGATTTAATTTACGTATCACTGTCAAAGATCTTCTCTTTATATTACAAAAAATTTCACAACATTGATTTTACTAACCAATCACTGATATATCTAAAAATTATGTTGTAAAAATCTTGGTAAGACTTACAAATTCATTTAGAAGAATAGTGAAAGGAGTTCGACCTTTAATATGTGGAGCTCGCAAATTTTTACGATTTATGGTATTAGCCTCACTTTGATTCTGCAAAAACCCAAATAATAATATTCTCATGGCAAAAACATACATATGATATATATCATACTATATAAACAAAAGTATTTGTTTTGAGAGATATTACCTTGAATTCGGTTGAATTAAAATGGTCGCATAACGATTCCCAGCTTTGTTGGTCATGAAAAGAATGTGGCCTATTTTCTTAGCCTACTAAAGGTTAGGATACTTCAAGTAATGTTTGTGTAGCCTATAGCGCAGTTGTCGAGAACTTGACTGAAGTCTTTCATTCACGCATTGTTTGACACCTGGTTTGTCCAGATTGACATCCATATGAATTTGCATATAACATAGAGATGTATCATTAAGCTGATACAAGATTAAAATTCATCGAAAGAAAAAGTTATAAAAACYCTACCTTCATATGGTCAATGCCCGRACCCAAACKCTTCTCTACATCTACCTCTTTCCACCACCTCGGCACCGGAAGGACATCCCRAGTCACTACCCCAATTTGACTTGAGAACTTAGCAGATTGCACTCGACTTTTAGGTCTTCCAATCAATGGATTAACCTCTATCTTCATTGTTTCCCCTGAAAAGTTGTCATGCCTTYATGATGCCCCTGCCCATTATTGGGCCAYGTTTCCTTTTGTCAATTTTGGAAATAGCATTTGCACATCAATTAATTAGTATATATCAAAGACTTCRTTTGAAATTTAGATTACTRAACCTTATTTCATGTATTTGAAAAATKTTTAAATAAACTTCATTTATTAGTAAGATGTTTTCATACGAGGACAAAGAAGTAGATCGCTCTAAATCAACCACCAAATAACTTTTAACGAAAGTCACTTTCATAATTATTCATATCAACAATATTATGCATACATTAAACAAAAGCCAAACTTAAAACTAATATACACATCAACAGTTCTACTCCACATAATATATTGCCCAACTCAACCAGTCACATTTGACATATATATCCAACTACGTAATCCCAACTTTTAGGCAAAGGTAAGTTAACTGTAAACTAAGAATTGTAATGTTTCTCCCCAATCAGATGAATCTAAAATAGAAAATGTCAAACTCTATAAAGAATGAATTACATATAAACAATAGCATACTTTTAGATCAAAGTAAATCTAATACATACGAACCTCAAGAAAAAAGAAAAGTTGCACGTTATGAAATATTTGCCAATTTTTAAACTTGACAATGTCATGTACTATATATGTACAATTGTTATGACATAATAACTTACAACTGATTTCAAATAACACAAATCACAATAACTATCAAATTAGTATACATAAAAGCGTAAAAAAATATGAAACAGATTCAAGACTATAACCAAGATGAAAAAAATTGAAATGTAAGAATCATAAACCTGTCTCTTCATCATCTTCATGTGATAAGTCTTCAGTTTTATTTGTTGATTGAAGTCCAGTGCCTGTTGAATCAATCTGAAGCCCAGTTGAACCAGTCTGAGTTTTAGTTGATTCAGATCGGGGGATAGGAGATTGACTTTGAGGGTCCTCAGGTTGGATTTGACTGACAAGTGATTGAGTTTGAGGGGCAAGAGGGGTTTGAGAGATAGGTGATTGAGTTTGGGGGACAAGTGATTGATTTTGGGGGGTAGGTGGTTGCTTTTTAGTGACAGGTGTATGATATTGAGTGGCAGGTGGTTGGCGTTGAGTGACATGTGATTGGTTTTGACGACCGATTGATGTACTTTGAATGCCTTTAGAGGGGTTGACTTCAGGGTTTTGTGGCATATGGCTGATAGTAATGGGGCTTGAATCGTTCAGACCATCGGAATTTCTTGTACTCCTACGGGGTGTGGAGGCATTAAAAGAAGTATGGTTTGCGACATATTGTCGAGGCTTGTCTGTGCTGACCTTCTGTTTCTTCAATATACCTCCAGGCGCCATTTTTCCGACTAAACAGAATACAACAAATAACATCATGGATCAACTATTTGATATACAAATAAATTAATAAAAATTATAGTGGATAACAGACACAGTTGGATCAACCATTTGATATACAAATAAATTAATAACATTATATGGATAATAGACACAGTTGGATACTACATTATAATGGATCAACCGTTAGATTTTTTTAATATTATTGATTACTTAAAATATTATGCAATATATATTAATTAAAATTAATTACTATTACATTCATAAAATTAATGAGAAATATGATGCTTTTAATAACATAAATATGCAGTGATACCAAATATCATCTAATTATTATCAAATTGTTATCTGAAGAGTCTACTAAATCTGGTCTGAATTTGTAATAAAAATAAAATTACTATGACAAATTCATATTTGACGTCAAAATATAACTCTTTCGTGTCAAAATAATATTGTTGCAATTTTTCTAGAACTGATGACAAATTGTAGCGTTGTCATAAAATTAAACTTGTTGTGACACCAAATATCATACCGTTATTCACTGGGACATTAGTGACAAAATTGATTTTGTCACAACTAGAAATTTATCGTGACACCCAATTCTCGTCATATTTTATTATATGTTTGTCATAAAATGGGTTTTCCGAACCATTTTTTTTGTCATCCCAAAATTGTGTCAAAATACATTTAAACGTCATCAAATATAAGTAATCGTGATAAAATCGGTGAACAAATGTGACAACAATAAATGTTGTCATAGAAGGGTGTTATTCTATGACGAAATTAAAAAACGTCACTATTGTTTACCATATTATGACGAATTTTTATGCGTGGGAAAAAAATCGTCACTAAACATCAGATTTCTTGTAGTGAATGTAGATTGAGAAAACTTTTAATATGTAATATTATGTAAATTCAAAAATCGGTAAAGTGAAAAACAGATTGGAGACTGGGATAACTATTAATTTGTTTAGATTTAAAATCAAAGCAACATAATATCTCAAAAAGAAATAAATAATTAAGATCTACTAAAAAGAAACCAATATCGATTTGACTTGGGTTTAGATCTAAACACAAGTTTTATTAGATACAAAATACAAAACAACTGGATCTTTAATATCTGAAAAACAAATAAATCGAATATTTTTTTAAAATCAATAGATCTAAACCAATATCGATTTATTTGTTTAGATCTAAACCAATTAATTAACTTTTATGCGATTTCTTCACAACTCGATAAAATACAGAACAAAAATAACACTCATATTAAAATAATAATAATTCAAATCGAGAAAATACAACAATAATGTTTGGGATACAAATAAAATGTTTTTTAGTCGAAATCTGCACAGACACGAACGAAAAATGTGAAGAAAAAAAGTTGAAACACTCACCATCGAATGATTAATAGGGAAGATAATTTTTTAAAAAAGTTTGGCAGTAATAACATTATGAGTAGTATTCGTCTGTCACTAGTGGAAAAAAGTCGATTAGAGGAGGTGCATAAGTGACGGTTAAACGAGAAACCGCTGCAAAAGGTACAATAGTAGCGCTTGTTAGTAAAGAACCGTCACTTATGAAAAAGAAATTAAAAAAAAAATCGAGTTCGGGTGGCAGTTATTGAATTCCAACCGCCACCAACAATACTATAAGTCGTGGTTTCTTTTGAAACCGACACTTAAAAAAACAACCGGGCAGCGGTCCAAGGGGGAAGCGTCACCAATAACACACCGGGTGGCGGTTCTTGAAGTAACCGCCACTTATCGAGCGCCTCAAATTCTGGCTTCGGGCTACGCTTATTGGGAGAAGCGTCACCAATAAGTTCGGAATCTTTTGGCCGTACTTCCAAAATAGAACCGTCGCTTATAACTACATATTAGATGCGATTCAGATTACAACCATCGCTTCATATTAGGACAAATTGACCTAACCTTCCACACGTCCATTCCCGAATTCCAAACAAACCTCCATCCCCAAATTCCCACACCCAGTCGTGCGCAACATCACCTCACCGGCACCGCCGAATTCCCCACCTCCCTCAATCTCCGCCACCACCTCTTCCGCATTCTCCCTCATTGCCACCACCAGCCACCGGTGGCAAACATACTCTACCAGGGCCATCGAACTCGAGCCGCAGGAAGCGGCCGCCGCTGCCACGAAGGTTTTTCACTTTCGCGTCATCCACGGCTTCGATCTGCACCGCCTGGAGCCGGTGTATCCTCTTATCATCAGTGGTCTTAATATTCTCCATGACCAAGGGTGTGAAGCTCACTCCGATGGTATATATTAGAAATCAAATTTTATGCGCATATATGATGGAACTATTGTTGTCTGTGTAATTTGAAATTGATTTCCTGTATAAATCAATTTCAGGTGATGTGATATTAGGGGCACTGCGGTTCAAAATGAGCCTTATCTCGAACCTCTTCATGTAGACCTCCAGGTATTCGATGAATTGCCGCTTAGAAGGGTAGGAATGAACTAGCTTTAGCAAATTCAAGTTGTCTTCATTTTTTAGCTTATGCTACAATTAATTACTTTCTCAAAATTATTTGAATCCATTTCTAATTTTGAAAAAAAATGAATTGGTCTTAGCAAATATTCAAACTACAGAGTCTAATTATTAAGTTTTTTTGTTCTCGCATGCATTTTATACCCGCGCCTGGTAAACATTGTCCCCCAACTCCACCAAACACCGATAAAAATATTAAGTTTTTTTGTTCTCTCATGCATTTTCACGAACATCTTGTGCACATTTTTTCTCGATCAACATCAGATAGTCTAATTATGTTATGTTTGTGTGTGGGTTACTTGATTTTTCTCAGAGGCGGTACAAGTTCTTGTCTCGTCGCTGGAAGATGAGTCTACCATGGTCAGAGAAGCTTCGGCTGCTACTCTCAAAGACATAGCATCTCTGTAATTTCAATTTTCCTTTACAATTTGTCACTATCGATTGTGAATATTCCATTGATTGATGCATCACAGATAAATTTTCTGCTTTCAATTGGATGAGTTTTATCTATTTTTACAAATCCTCACTCGGCTCTTGTGTAATTTGATTCTAAATATAAATTGAATGAATTCTTGAATGTTTTTTGAATTCTCTTGTGGTTTCTGAATATAAACAAATAAAATTAAATTGATTGTAAAAAATGAATGAATATTTGAATGTTTATTGAAAAAGTTAGTTCTAAATTTAAATTGACTGAATTCTTGAATGTTACTGGAAACTCTTCTGACTCTTGATTTCTTTGAATGTTTTTAGGAACCCACTTCTAGTTCTTGATTGTTGTTCCACTGTGTCCCGTGGTGGCCGACGGGTACTGTCATGTTTCTTGCTCTTGTTCGAGCATGATTATATATATATGTGTAAATTAGATAGCAGTGATGAGTGATTGTATCTTTGAATTGGAATTTCAGAGATTTAGGAACATAGATGGATTATTTCAAGTTATGTATTTGGAAATTCGAGCATTGGAGAAAGAAGATGTCGATACTCATTACATGGCAAAGCTTGCCAAAATAGCCGCTGCTGAGATAATCTTAACCAAGGTAAAATATTATTCATATCAGTGTTAAACTGGGATGTAGGTTATCTCTTTTTACTTTAAACTTCTTATTACTTCGTGTGTTTGACTTGTTGTAGGAACTCAATGCTGATTGGCAAAGGGCTTCATCCGGTGTACTTGTTGCATTAGGTTTACATCTGCCTGACCTTGTAAGTTCCATCGTTTAGACTTGTACCGGACAATCTGGTATTGAGTTTTATATCACATTTCAGCTCATTACCATGAACTTTAAGTGTTTTTCAATCTTGACCTGATTTATTGAGGATTATAGAATGATTCAAGTGCAACCTTAATCTGGATTTTTGGAAGCATAGATTGCAAGCTGAAACATTTATTCTGGTCCCTATTGTAGGAAAGCATATATCGAGTTTACTGTAATTTTGACATGAATTCTAATGTTTAGTAACTATACTAGTCTAAGAGGATATAGATCTTCATAATGTAATACATTGACTGTTGTGGGGTGAAATTTACACCATAGCAACTTTCTTTATCCTGTTCCGTTGAGTTGTCCATGGCATGTATTATGATTGGTTAACTTTCATCGATGGTATTTTTTCAGATGATGGAGGAAATATTTCTTCATCTCTCTGGATCCAATTCAGCTCTTCCTGCGATGGTTCAAATACTAGCAGAGTTTGCTTCATCTGACGGTGTGTGTCATGTTTAGTTTCCGATTTTAAACTAAGTATAAAGTAGTTTGGCTTCTATATTTGACTTTTGTTTATGAAATTTGGTTTATTGATGTAACTTTTGGTTATATCTGTAGCTTTTCAGTTCACTCCACGGTTCAAAGGTGTACTTACAAGAGTTCTGCCCATTCTTGGAAATGTAAAAGACATCCACAGGCCAATCTTTGCCAATGGTATGCTATCTTGCATCCATGTATATATTTGGTAGCTGATGGGGTTTGTGCCATTGTTCTAGTTGATGAGTTTTCTTTGTTTTTTAATTCTTTTTACTTGTGTTTGTTGAAAAGACTCAAATATCATAATTTGAAATGTAGGGCTTTTAGAATTGCATCATCAATAAAGGGGAATGGTAAAGGCATAACATTTTCTAGGGTGAAGATAATACATACATACATACATATATATATACATACATACATATATATATATATATATATATATATATATATATATATATATATTAATTTTAAATGTTTTATGTATTAATACAACTAATCTTTATTATTTACCTTTTTTTTTCAAGTGTCACAAGCAACCGGGACCTACCGAGTGTGGTTATTATGTGATGAGGTACAGTACGACATTTTCAACAATTTTCCCAATAGTTGAAACATTGGAATGGTAAGTTGATTTATGTATTATTATCTTTAATGTTTATATATTGATAAGTTATAAATCAGAATTCGTCGGTATTAATAAATCTAATATTTTGTTTCATGTATTTAGTTTAAGGATTGGATATTGAATTAAGATCCTTACTCACCAGTGGAGTTCGATGATATTTGAAATGTGTTTCCAAGATACTTTATTGACGTTCTTCTAAATTCTTAATTGTTTGCATTTGTTATATTGATGAGATTGAATTGTTATGGTCTGAGATGATATATTTGAATAATTTTGTTCGATATTTATGACATTTGTTGTTTGTATGGATGATTTGTGTTTGTTATGAATATTTTGGTTTGTGTATTTGCTATGAAAAAAATGATTTGTAAGAATTATAATAAATTTCTGAAATTTCAGATTTTGTGAAATTTTGGTTCAGAAAGCCGAAAAAAAAAATCAAAAAGAGGCGGTTCTAACAAGAACCGCTGTCAAAGCTTTGGACTTTAAGTGACGCTTTGAAACTAGAAAGCGCCGCCTGGTCCTCCTATTATTGGTGACGCTGCGTTGGAAGGAAGCTCACCCGGCTTCGGTTATAAGCGGCGGTTCCGAATAAGAACAGCCACCCGGTTTCGGTTTTAAGCGGCGGTTCTAAGATACGAACCGCCACTCCGTTCTATTTTTGGCGTCGATTTCAACCGATTTTCAATATTTTTGGTGGCGCTTCGAACTAAGAACCGCCACCCGGCGCCTCTTTTAAACAGCAGTTTGAACCGTCGCTCGGTTTTTTTTACTTTAAGCTTCGGTCGTATTAGAGGCGGTTCATAACCGCCTCTAATCGACTTTTTTTCCACTAGTGTGTAGAAGAAGATTTGTATATCGAAATTTTGGAGAAGAAAATAAGGAGAGTTGCAAAACACACGATTGATAAAGTTGGGATTTTTAAATCTGGAGAAGAAAATCGGGAGAATCATGAAAATAGGATAAAACCCTAGTTGAAAAAATAAAACAGTATTATGATAATAAAAGTACTATTTTATACCAATAAAAAATTTACGAAAAAAGAATTTTTTTTATTTTTTTTTTGCAAAAATGAGGTAGGGTATCACATCAAATTTACAATACACTACAATCTGTCACATGTTATTTGAATAAATGCTGTCACATGTTATTTGAATAAATGTGTTGTTGACGCATAAAATAAGCATTAACAGAATTAACAAGTACTATTAATTTTTTAATATATTAATATTAATTAAGGGTAATGAAAATATGTTTCCATGGAAGGAAATATATTCAGTATTTATTAACAATATATCGCAGCAAAGAAGAAAATGACGATTTTCACAAGTATTAATATCGGTAGCAGCCATTAATTTCTTGACTCAGACTTGTGTGGTGATCCAACTTTGACACCTTAAAAAAGGTTTACAGTTGGATAAAGTTTGTTGTATGTTTAATAAAGAATTAATTGACGGGATGGCGAGTTTATTTCAACGTCAGTGTTCATTCAAGGTTTTATGGTTGGGGGTTCAAATTTCCGTTGGACAATTGAGCACCATGAAATTGTGAATTGGCGTCTTTCATGCACACATCCAGGAATATACATTCGATCGGGGCTCTATCAGGCAGGGGTCAATAAAGACGCAAATGATTGAACGTAATATATAAAAAAAACAACTGACGAGCTAAGGCAACACAAACTGATGCGAAACTATAAATCACAAGATTGTAATGGAAAAAAAATATGTGATCAATGGGTATACACAAGGGACAAAAAAAAATCAAACCAGAAAGCCAGGTTACGTAATGGGTATACACATAGATATGTGAGTTTATGTGCAGTGGCGGATCTAAATGGGGGTACAAGGTATATTTTATATCCATTAGTCTAATTCTTAAGTTCTAAAATATTATACAATATTTTAATAATGACAAATTAGTATTTAAAAATAAATAAATTTATATAATTACTAAATATCTCAAGCCAATTCACCATTTTAATACAAAATATGCAAGTCGTATCCAAGCCCAATCCCACAATTATAATGAATCAAAACGAAAATCCCAAAATTGATTCACATTTGGACTTCTTGCTTGTCTTGGCATGATGTGAAACAATAACACATGGTGGATTCTGGCACCAGATCGTGATGGTGTCGAAGACCCACCTCTGGTTAAATCCGGTTCTTCGCACCAGTTATGGTCCGGTTTTTGGATTCTGAATTGATCGTTAACCAGTTTAGTAAGAAACGGTTATACATGGGGAACCGAACCGGCCGGTAAGGGCACTTGTTGCCGGCCAAAAATGGTCCGGTTTTCAAACTCATGCCTTAATTGGTTTAATTTTTTCCAAATTTACAAGAAATTGTGGAGCATGATATCGAACTCACTCATCTTTAAGCTTGTGATGAGAAGCAATAACCAATTCCTGCGGGAGGATATCTGTGTTGACGGTTGCATTCTGCAATATAAAAATATAAACAATGTTTAATTAGCATGATATGGAACTCACTCATCTTTAAGCTTGTGATGAGAATCAATAACCAATTTCTACGGGAGGATATCTCTGTTGACTGTTGCATTTTGCTATATAAAAATATAAACAATGTTGTACTGAATCTATGCATTGACGCTCCGTTTTTGATCAGTGCGCGAGTTGGACACGCTTTCGACATATAAGAAATAAATCAATCAACTAATATTTCTTCGATTTTATTAAGGAATATTCTACATTATGAAGAGAGATTTTGTATTTATTTATTTAAATATTTTACATTAAGAAGAGATATTTTGTATTTTTTTTATTTATTTAATTGTTGTATCTTTTTCATACTTATCTCACTTTGTACATGTATAAATACGTCACAAGTCAATAGAAAAAAATCAACTTCCCAAATTATATTTTCTATATGGTATCACGAGGGGTATCGACCTAAACCTGTCAACCCTATAATTTCCTACGTGTATCTCTCCTCCCTACACCATATCAAAAACGACCGAGTCCGCTGGAACCACGCCTCTTGTTCCCATCACAGCACATCATCACTTCCCGACCAAGTTGACACAACAAACTATTTTTCGTGGAGGGCACATCTCATTGACCTCCTGACCGGTCACGATTTACTTGGCTACATCGATGGTTCATTCAAGAAACTATCCCTTCTGCCCGATGGATCCAACGCTACGGCCTTTTCTCACTGGGTCCATCAAGACAACCTCCTCTTGGCCGCCATATTCGGCTCTCTCTCGCCAGATATATTGCGGCTTGTCTCATCCGCTTCCCCGTCATTTGAGGCGTGGGATATCCTCACCCGACTCTGTGCAGGTCGTTCTCGTAACCGTGTTAAACAATTGAAGACCAAACTTTATCGTGTTGAGATCAAGGATCACTCGATCACTCAATACCTTCACTATGTGAAATCCAAAGCCGATGAATTGGCCTTGATTGATGAACCTGTGAGCATTGATGATCTCACGTTGTTTGTGATCAACGGTTTGGGTCCGGAGTTTGTCACGATCGTTGGCCCAATCCGTACTCGGGAGACTCCTCTGCGGTACGAGGAATGACACGACCTCCTTTTTGCGCATGAACAAATGATCAAGTCGCATGAAGCTTCTCAGCGCCAACTTCTGGCCACTTCCAATGAAACGTCCCACCGCAGCTTGCATCAACATGGACGAGGTTCGAGTCGCGGCAGTTACCGTGGGGGCAGTAACTACAATAGTCTCCCTCAGAATTCTGGTGGTCAATTTATGCGTGGCCAGTCCTCCGGCTCCTCCCAGGCTCGCGGAAGTTCCTCCTCTGGCCGAAACAATCCATCAGGTCGTTCCTCTATTATTTGTCAATTGTGTGGCTACATCGGTCATGCTTCACCTACTTGTCATCGTGTTCCACCTACGACGAATTATGTTGCCCCGACTCCCTTATCTCCTTGTAATCCGTGGTTAGTGGACTTCGGGGATTCCCACAATCTCACTTCCAACCTCAACAATCTGTCCATTCACTCGGAATATGATGGAACAAATGAAGTTTATATTGCCGACGACTCGGGTCTCTCTATTACTCATACCGGTAAATCCAAACTTAAATTTGATGCATGTTCTTTTGTTCTAAATGACGTAATATGCGTGCCTACGGCGAAATAAAATTTGTTTTCGGTTAGTAAATTCACGTCTGCTAATAACACTTCCATGGAATTATTTCCGTCTTATTATGTTATCAAGTATCTAGCCACGGGAACTCGGCTACTTGAAGGCTCTTAACAGAATGGTGTTTATCGTTTGATTCCACCAGCCGTTTCAAATAATAAAGTTTCTCCTTTTATTGGAGTCTGGGCTTCTCCACCTCGTTGGCGTGCTCGACTTGGGTACCCATCTGTGGATACGAGCTCTTTAGTTATTAACACTTTTAATTTACCAGTTTTTAATAAGTTCTTTATTTAGGCAATACTTGTGTTTCTTGCCAACTGAGCAAGTCGCATCGTTTTGTTCAGTACATCTTCATTCCATGCTTTGCATCTTTTGCACTATATTTATGCAGGTGTATGGGGTCCTACCCCTGTTGCCTCTTTGGATGGTTCGAAGTATTTCTTGTTGCTTGTGGATTTATTTACTAGCTACAGTTGAGTTTATCTATTAAATGCAAAGTCTAAGGTTGCTTCTATTTTTCCGCAATTCCACTTACTTGTGGAAAAATAATTTGGACAGTCAATTAAAAACTGATTTTCTAACAATGGTGGTTAATTTCTTGCTCTGCGATGTTACTTGGTTATTTCTGGAATTTCTTGGCTTACAACTGCACCTCATACTCCTCAACAGAATGGGTTAGTTGAGCGCCGAAATTGTCATGCATTAGAAGTGAGTCAAGCTCTCTTACATTTCGCCTCCCTCCCACCGTCCTATTGGTTGTCCGCGGTTCAAACTGTTGTGTACTTAATTAACCGCATGCCCACATCTCCGTTGTCCAAGAGGAGTCCATTTCAATTACTTTTTGGCTCCGAGCCAAATTATGCAAAACTCCTAGTCTTTGACTGCCTTTGCTTTCCATGGCTACGACCTTATCTTCTAGGGAAACTCACCACTCCTTCTTTACCTTGTGTATTTGTTGGTTAATCAACTAAACAAAATACTTATATATGCCTTTAATCTTAAGTCTGGCCGTATTTATCTTTCTCGTCATGTGTGGTTTCTTGAGGACTCTTTTCCAGGTTCCTCGCCTAGTATGCAGTTGCCACCTTTTGAGCCGCCTTCTCCTCTCACCCTTTCGGTCTTGCCTTCTCGACAGCCTCCGCAGTCACCACCACTTGTGACTCCTCCTCCGCCGTCATCCGAATACCACCTGTGACTCCTCCTCCGCCGTCACCCGACCATCCGGCTGATGAAAGTATGAATGTCCTAGAGACAATCAGATTTAAAGACATTATACTTGATCACAATTATTATATATATCGTAATATATGTGGCATTGCATTTATTGAATTATTATTTTGATTGTTTGTGATTATTCATATAAATGTTCCCGTAGAGTTAATGTTGTCATTGATATAGTGAGATATCATTGATAAAACATTACTCTTAAAATAGCCACGACTAATGATTATCAAGATTGGGATATTGATAATATAATATATGTCGTCATGTGGTCTGCATCACATTTTAGAGAATGCAGTAAGTCTCACGACTGCGAATAATAGTTATTCGTGATGGACACATGGATACTTTGGAGAGTATTGGTAAACCCTACTGACAAGTTATTTATTGTATGTCTATAAACTTATCAGTGTATAAAGCGTGTGATAATCCTTTGACTTGAGGTCAATACGCACCTTATTTGCTGAGTGGTGTACTTTGACCATGACCAATGCTTGCACTCCTTTTGGGGTAGATACGGCTTGTGTTGGGTGCATCATGATGTAAATGAAGGTGGTAGTTGAGCCAAGAAAGAATTCATTCCTCGATTGGAATTTCGAGAGAGATCACTCATAATCTCTATATTAGGTCGACTAAAGTCATTGGCCAATGCAAGAGACATATTCAATATAGTGATTGAGTATGGTCTAGTTGTCGACTAATAAAGATGAGATAAATTGATTAAGCCATTGAGATAGACACTTGGATAAATCTTAAGCTTAATCGAGTGATTCGGAATGAAAGGAATTTCACCAAAGCTTTGTATAAAGGTTATAATTCGCTGAGTTCAAGTGAATGTTCTTTATATATTGAGTTCGTCCAGCTAAGCCGTCTAGGAGTTTTGTTTGGATCATCATTGGATTGATGTCATATATAAAGGCCTATAGGGTCACACTATATGCGATTAGTTTTCCGATTTAAGAGTGTATCAAGAAAGTATTAAATATTCAATTTAGAATTGTAATATTTAATTATTAATAATTATGATATTAATTTCTATTTGATAGAAATTATTTAATTAAATTAAATTAGATTTGGATTTAATTATCTATGTTATATTAATAAAGGTACTTGGGCTAAAATTGTTTTGGGCCCATGTCTTGGATAGTCCAACCCTTTTATGATTAGGGTTCTCTTATGTACCTAGTATAAATATAACATAATCATAGTTGTAAAACATAAAAGAATGATACAACGATGAAAATACGAGAGAGTTTTTAGAAAACATAAATCCTAATTTTGAGATTGGGAGTTCTTGAGCTTTCGTGGGATTTCCTAGCTTTCTTCACGATAGCAATACACTGGAGTTGGATCTTGCAGTCGGAGATTAATCGCGTGATACCTTAGTGTTGAACTCGAACCTGAATTTACTGTAAGGGTTTCATGCTTTTATCTCGTTTATTTATTATATAAATATATTCGTTCACAGGATGGATCTGTTGGATCCAAAATTTTAAAACTTCCGCTGCACGAGCATGGTGTTCGTCTCTACAAATTCCAACATCCTATACATTACTTTATATTTTAAATCTAAATCTAATGTATCTTCTGAAAATTGCAAGTGTTTTGTATTGCTGAAAAATACTCAATATTCGATTGTAAGTGTTAAGCAAAAAATATGTTACTAATATCTGATGATTGATTCAAATTACAATATTATTTTCAACAACTAATGAGGTTGC
>BMAC01000035.1:1970817-1997864 GCA_014905375.1 Phtheirospermum japonicum
CTCTAGTGGCGAGGCGAAGGGGTCCCAGGCTGACGGGGGGTTACATAAGTCCGCCACGTCGTACCGACCTCCGATTCCATATCCGAGCCGTATCCGATCGACGAAGCAAGACGACAAATTTCTCGAGCTATACAAGATGTTATCAAAGGTCAACATAAAACTTCCTTTGCTCGACATAATCCGAAATATCCCCGCTTACACGAAGTTCTTTAAGGAGCTAACATCGAAGAAACGCCGATTCGAAGAAAATGAGAAAATATGCATATCGAACGCGGCAAGCATTTCCCTTAGCAATACTCTACCCCACAAAGAAGGTGATCCGGGGAGTTTTTGTATAAAGATTACCCTCGGAAACGAAAAGGAGACGTGAGGAATGCTTGACCTCGGCGCGGGAATTAACTTGATGCCCTATTCCATTTTTAAGCAATTAGAGTTGGGCGATCTCAAAGAAACAAGGATGTGTTTGCAACTAGCCGATCGATCTGTCCGATAYCCGAAGGGCGTGGTCGAAGATGTGTTAGTACAAGTCGGGAGTCTCATTGTGCCGGTGGATTTTGTGATATTGGACGTTGGGGAAGTAAGCAACGAGGGCCGAGAGCATACTATATTACTCGGGTGGCCCTTCATGGCCACGACGAACACCTTGATTGATGTAAAAAATGGTAAGCTGTCTTTCTCGGTTTTGGGCGATACGGTAAATTTCTCGATTCATGACTTGGGAACCGTTCCGCCATCCTCATTTCATGCCGATTGCTCTATGATCGACCCAATAGAAGAACTAGTGGAGGAAGCCACTCGGGAGATTGTGAACGAGGATGTCGAGGACAAGAAGTGGCGAGCGATTCGATCAGAGGGGGTTATTGACATATTCGAGTTATCGAGCGTAGAATCACCCCTTTGGGAAAAACCGGAGCTCAAGACCCTCCCGAGCCATCTCAAATATATTTACTTGGAAAGCGAAGAGGCCAAACCCGTGATCATCTACGCCGAGCTTTCTCCGGGAGACGAGGCAAGATTGGTGGACGTTTTGAAGAAGAACAAAAAGGCAATAGGGTGGAGCCTAGACGATATCAAGGGTATAAGCCCCTCCACTTGTATGCATCGGATCATCCTTCAAGAAGGAGTGAAACCATCGAGGCAAAGCGAGCGACGACTAAACCCGAATCTAATGGAGGTCGTGAAGGACGAGATATTGAAACTCGTGGCCGAAGGGTTGATATTCTCGGTCGGGGAGAGTGAATGGGTAAGCCCAGTCCACATGGTGTCGAAGAAGAGCGGGATAACCATAATCGAGAACGAAAAGGGCGAACGTGTAACAACCCGTGCGACCACCGGTTGGCGGATGTGTATAGACTTTCGAAAGCTCAACACCGCCACCAAGAAGGACCACTTTCCACTTCCGTTTATTGATCAAATGTTGGACAAACTCGCGGGGCATCATTCATACTGTTTTCTCGATGGATTGTCCGGATACTATCAAATCGCTATCTCGCCGGAGGACCAATCCAAGACGATGTTCACATGCCCCTTCGGCACCTATGCCTTCCGTCGTATGCCTTTCGGTTTGTGTAACGCGCCCGCTACTTTCAAACGTTGTATGCTATCGATTTTCTCCGACATGCTCGACAAGTACTTGGAAGTTTTCATGGATGATTTTTCRGTTTACGGCTCCACGTTCGACGAATGTCTCGATCATCTGTCAAAAGTGTTGGAGAGGTGCGTGGAGAATCACCTCACCTTRAGCTGGGAGAAAAGCCACTTCATGGTGAGGAGTGGGATCGTTTTGGGCCACATTGTGTCGTCGAAGGGAATTGAAGTGGACAAGGCGAAGATCGATGTGATTAAAAAGCTCCCGCCCCCAATCAACGTGAAGGGAGTTCGAAGTTTTCTTGGCCACGCGGGGTTTTATAGACGGTTTATCAAGGATTTCTCAAAACTTAGCCGTCCTTTGTGTCATTTGCTGAGTGCCGATGCCCCGTTCGTTTTTGATGATGCTTGTCGATTGGCTTTCGATTCGTTAAAGGAAAGCTTGACCTCGACTCCGGTGGTGGTTGCCCCGGATTGGTCCCTCCCATTTGAAATAATGTGCGACGCATCAAACGGAGCGGTGGGGGACGTCTTGGGGCAAAGAGTGGACAAGCTACTTCGGGTAGTCTATTATGCGAGTCTAATGCTCAACGACGCCCAAAAGAACTACACGACTACCGAGAAAGAGCTCCTTGCCGTCATTTTTTCACTTGAAAAGTTTCGAGCCTACATCATTGGATCGAAAGTTGTTGTGCATAGTGACCATGCAGCGTTACGATACCTTTTCAACAAGGCTCAAGCGAAGCCTAGGCTCATCTAATAGATACTCTTGCTTCAAGAGTTCGATGTGGAGATCAAGGATCGGAAGGGATGCGAGAACGTTGTAGCCGATCATCTCTCTCGCCTAGAAGTCCCAACCGGAGAGAAGGAGCTAATTGGAGAGAATCTTGCGCATGAGAAATTATTTGTCGTTTCTGCCGCACCGTGGTATGCCGAYATCGCCAATTACCTTGCTAGTGAAGTGCTCCATCTGGACCTATCTCATCATGAGAAGAAAAGGTTTCTCTCCAAGTGCCGAGAATATTATTGGGATGATCCTMACATGTACAAGATCGGAAAAGACGGTGTGTTGAGACGGTGTGTTCCGGAAGAGGAAAAAGGGGAGATTTTGACAAAGTGCCATGATCACCTAGCCGGAGGACATTTCGGCGGGCAAAAGACCGCTCACAAGGTTCTCCAATTGGGATTCTATTGGCCGAGCCTCTTCAAGGATGCCCATGACCATTGCCAAAGGTGCGATCGATGCCAAAGAACCGGAAGTATCGGGAAAAGGAACGAAATGCCGATGACATATAATTTGGCCGTAGAGATATTCGACGTGTGGGGGATCGATTTCATGGGCCCCTTTCCGAAGTCTCGTGAGTTCGAATACATTTTGGTTGGGGTTGATTATGTTTCGAAGTGGATTGAAGCAATTCCGACGAGTAGGAATGACGGCGACACCGTGGTGAAGTTTGTGCGCAGCAACATCTTTAGTCGATTCGGGGTCCCGAGGATGATTATTAGTGACGGCGGCAAGAACTTCAATAACAAGCTACTCAAAAAGGTGCTGAAGAATTATGGAGTCATTCATAAGGTATCCACGCCATACCATCCACAAACGGCCGGTCAAGTTGAGACGAGCAACCGTCAAATCAAGAACGTTCTCGAAAAGACCGTACAACCGAACAGAAAAGATTGGTCTTCAAAGCTCGTGGATGCCTTGCGGGCTATCCGCACGGCCCATAAGACGGTTCTCGGAATGAGCCCCTATAACCTTGTGTACGGGAAGTCGTGCCACTTACCGGTCGAAATGGAGCATAGAGCCTTGTGGGCCATCCGAGCGTGCAATTTCGATTTGAAACAAGTCGGCGAGGAGCGGAGGCTCCAAATTGAGGAGCTTGACGAGCTAAGAAACGAGGCATTCGAGAGTGCTCGTATTTACAAAGATCGGATGAAACTCCTCCATGACAAGAAACTTGCGCCCAAAGAGTTGGAGGAAGGGATGCAGGTGCTCCTTTACAACAGCCGACTCACGTTGTTTACCGGGAAGCTCAAGTCAAAGTGGAGCGGCCCGTACATGATCGAGAAGATATCCCCGTTCGGAGCTGTGATATTGATCGATCCCAAAACGAACGAGCATTTCCAAGTTAATGGCGCACGAGTAAAACCTTACCGGCACAGTATGTTACAAACCAAAGCGCTCGAGCCTATGATCGTGGAGGAGGAACACCTGAGCGATCTTCCCCCAATGGGATCTTGATCACGAAATTGGGGTTGTCGAGCGAACGACGTAAACCAAACGCGCTACATGGGAGGCAACCCACGACTTTCTAACTCTCTTATCTTCTTGTTTTTCTTTTGATTTAGTGTATATTCCATTTCTATATAGTGTTACTGGAAATTTTGAGGTTCGTGTAGGTCCAGTACTGAAGTCTTGGGAGAAAATAGGATCAAAAATGGAGTAGACTGCTGGAATGCAGTCGATCGACTGCATATCTAGTCGATCGACTGGAATGCCTAAAGATCGACTGCACAATCGAACCGACGATAAGAACGAATAAGAAAACCGACGACCGATCACATCCATCCTCGAGAGACACGACTCCGGACAACTCACCGCATCTACAGTCGACTCCGTACTATTGCGGAGACGATTTCTAGAGCGTCGAGAAATCTTCGATCAAATTTTGGCGCCGTTGCTGGGGATCAAATCCTAGAGCGTCGACTGAAGTGATCAAATCGACTGGATTCCAGTACTTTTTAAGCTTTTTGAGAGAGCAGTCGATCGACTGGAAACGGCGGAATCGACTGGATTACAGGGACTTTCGTGCTTTTTGCAAGAGCAGTCGATCGACTGGTCATTTACTGATCGACAGTCAGTCGATCGACTGGAGCCCGATCGACTGAAACCGCGGAATCGACTGGATTACAGGGACTTTCGTACTTTCTGACAAGAGCGGTCGATCGACTGTCGGCAACCGATCGACTGTAGTCGATCGACCGAGAAGAGCAGTCGATCGACTGCCCTGTAGCGGGCTTATAAATACCAGTCGATCTCTTCCTCCCCAGCACACCAAAATCGACAAAAAAACTGAAAAACGAGCAGAAAAATACAAAAAAAAGGGGGGAAAAGAGAGAGTTGAAAACAAAGAGAGAAAGATAGAGAATCGACTCTTAGTCGATCGACAAGGCCATTCATGCGGGAATTCACAAGTTCCTTCTCCAATTCTCAAAGTTCAAATCCTTCCGTAGTTTCGATTCCTCATCTCTTTTCCGAAACAAATTTGAGGTACTTCGCTTGTTCTACACCCTTGAGGATAATTAAATTGATTGGTTGTGTTTGGTTGGGAATTTGGGATCCATTTTTGTTTTATCTTCATCTTACAAAAATCCTGCCCACAACGTGCTCGACGAATTTCCCCAAAGAATATCATATTTTTGTTTTCATCGTTTCTCCGTCATTTTTCGTTCGTTTTGTTTTTTCTGAAACTCCCTACTACAAACCCAACCACCTTCTTCCCCCGTTCTCACAATATACCATGGATGGTCACTCCGACGACGAACATGAGGTGCATTTCGGCTTTCAACAAGACCCCAATATCGCCGAAAATTACGGCGCTCCCTTCCCCATCTATTCTACCGACGAGGGGGAACTTTTCCAAAACCTTTCCCAGCGACATTTCGCTACCCCTCGTTTCATTGACATTGAGCGTTTGGACGCGTGGGTGGCAAACGGGGATTATGACGGATTCGGCACGCGTCTAGTAAGTTTTATCGACGCGATGAATGGCCGGATGTTCGCGTCCTTCCGAGCACCGGCTTATCAGGAGCTAGTGCTCGAGTTTTTCACCTCGTATGAGGATACGCGTGACAGGGGTTTTGATGTGCGTTTCGGGGGAGTTAGACCTCGTATCGATCAGGGGTGATACAAACGGTGCTCGGGCTCGACTGCCAGGAGTCCTCGTATACGCAAGTGCGTGGATATAATGAGATTGCGTTCTGGGGGACTATCACGGGCGGAAATGGTAGCCGGGATCGTTACTCGGCGTCGACGATCGTCGACTTGGCGTTGCTTGGGGCGTACAAATTCTTTGCCCACGTCCTAATGGGAAAGCATGAAAGCACCAACCTCACTCGGCACGAGATATACGTGCTTTGGTGCTTGTGCAATGGACATCCGGTCCCATTTTTCCCGTTGATCCGAGCACAAACTGAGGGGATTCGGAGGACAAGAGGAGGAAGCGTCGCCCGACTCGGCATAGGGCCGATGATCACGGCTCTTGCCCGCTACTTCGGGTTTGAGGCCGAATCGGCGAACATGACGAGGGTCGATCTTTTGGAATTGACGTTCAAAACGCCGCGAGCCCCGACGAACTCGGCGCGATGACAACACCACCGGGAGAATGAACGAGGCGGGGCCGGCGACGTCCCGAACACCGGTTCGGGCCGCCTTTCGGAGAAGGCACGAGCCAAGCGGCAGTCCCCGCAGTACGGAGGCCCGAGCACCGGCTCGGGTCCCGAGATGGGTTGGAACGATTTCCAACATGCCGTGTTTTCCCGGTTCGACCAAATGAACGTTCGTTTCGACCGTCTCGACGAGGGGCAGGCACGAAACGACCGAGCTTCTCCGCGGCCTCCAGCGCCGGCTCTTTTTGATCGAAACACGGATGCGTCGAGACGGTGACGACGACGATGACGGCGGCGACGGTGGAAACGAGGACGAGGAAGAGGAGGAAGAAGAAGACGAGGCCGCAAACCTCCGTTCCCGACCTAGGAGACGTCGTTAAACCTCCTAGTTATCCTTTGATTATTGTTTTTATGTTTTATTTTATTTTGTATTTCGATTATGTTCGTTTATTTCTTAYCTCGTCTATTGTAAAAAAAAAAAATATCCTTTTTAATTGCTTTTGTTTTTGTATATAGTTTCTTAATTATATATATATATATAAATAAAATAAAATATTAAATAAACCCAAAAAAAATTGAAAAATTCAAAAAATCAAAAATATTTGCGTTTTTGTACATTGTTCGTTTTTGTGCACGTTTTCCCTGCCTTGCTTAACCTTGTAGATATTTTTGATGCTTACCTCGATTCCCGACAACGAACTTGGCATGGCAACGACGACACGAGCCCGGATATAGGGGCGTTTTCTTTACCCTACTTCTTTTTACCGCTTTTATTAGCTTAATAACGCAATGAGGACATTGCTAGGTTTTAAGTGTGGGGTGGTTAGAATCGTCCTAGGTTTTTCATTTCGTCGTGTGCTTGTTTGTTTTAGTTTGAGAAACGTGTGTGATATTGTTGTTTGGTCCCTTGGCGAAGTGACGTGGGTTTTATAATTTGTGAAGATATTTATATTGTCGATCGAATTTAGTGGATTTAGGTGGTTTAACTTGTTGAGATTCCCGTTCGGTTTTAGATTCGTGCTATCCTTGTGCTCGTTTGGAACTAGTGCCTCGACTAGCCCTCGTCATTAAACACTCTCTATAGGTTTTTGTTGTAATTTGGAGTCATCAATTGCTCCACGTGCTCGATCGAAAAAAAAAATTCAATGATCGGAGTCATTTGATAGCCTCGTATTTTCACATTATTATGCAAGTACCTCACGTCTACGGTACATATAAAAAAAAAGGGAAAGAAAGAGAAAAAGATAAAAAGAAAAAAAAAGAAAAAGAAAAGAAAAATACGAAAAAAAAGTTGAATAAACAAGGATACGTTATAAATCCTTGAAGTTATTGTATAACACGTTTTTCCAATTGTTTCGATTTTTAGTATACTTTTGTAAAGAGAGGTGTTGATGATCTTTGCTAGTCGGGAGTCGATTAATGGTTCGAGCGTGGATAGATCTTAGCCGGGGCAAGGACCGGGAAACCGACTTGTTGGATCGTTTAAGAACTTTTAGGTTGGAAGTCGATCTAAATTTTCTTAGCAAATCACATTGTCGTCCTTTTAGCCGAAGCTAACAAACAACGTAGCATACGACGTCTCGAACTATTTTTGTGCATTAGCCTAGGGTTGGTCGGGGGTAGTTTTGTAAATATACGTTAGTTTTGCTTGAGGACAAGCAACCGTTCTAAGTGTGGGGTGGTTGATTTGCATCTTTTTGTACATATTTTCATTTTCGTTTTTATTTCACGTTGCGTGTTTTTCGCTTGCTTTTTGTTGCTTTAGGAGTCGGGTTGGCCATTTTTCGTATTTCTAGATTTTCTTAGTTTTTGTACGTTTTGTTATTAATTTTCGTAGTTTTTCACGTTTCCATTTTTCTTGGCCGTAGGACGTCCAAGCGGGGCCCACGCTCGTTTGGGATCGTTGATACTCGACTCGGGAATGGACGGACAAAGAAAGGAAGCGCAACGGACGAGGTTCGACAAACCGGCGGACGCGAAAAGAACGAGAAATCGAGCCGGAAGCTGGAATCCAGTCGACCGACTGGATGTTCAGTCGATCGAGTGCATATTTGGTCGATCGACTGAAACCCCCCAAAATCGACTGAATTCTAGCTACATTTTGGTGTTTTGGACATTGCAGTCGATCGACTGCCTACTTGGCTGATCGACTGTTGTCGATCGACTGGGTCCTCTCAAGATCGACGGAATTATAGGGCTTCAGGCCATATTTGACATCGCAGTCGATCGACTGCCGACAAGGCCGATCGACTGCCAGCCGATCGACTGCCTGCTTTTTCTCAGTCGATCGACTGAAAATCAGATTTTTGAAGATATTAAGCAATCAGACGTCATTTCAAGGAGACAACTTGCATCAGGGCTTTCTTCTCCAAGAAAGCTTCTCCAACTCCAGAAAACTTTGGCTTTTCATCTTTTTAATTAGTTTTAATTCCTATAAATTCTAGTAATTAGATATAGATTAGTTAAGTTAGGATCTTAGCTGTTTCATCTTCAAGCTTTATTTTAAGTTCCATTTGTGAAGAACCATCAGCTTTCAAGCTTTTCCTCATTCAAGCTTTTGTGTAATCAAGTACATTTGGTAATCTCTTTCCTTTAATATAGCTTAATTTCCATATTATTTTCTTTTGATCTTATATTGAAGTTTGGTTCTTGGTTTGTGGTTGTTTTGATCTTTCAAAATTCTCAATTTCATTTTATAGCTTTCTAGCTTATGAACTTATGCTTTTAAGTTAGTAAGTTGTAATTAATTTCAAAGTTTGTAAAAGTTTATTGAATTTTCCTTTTTAAACCTTTAATTAATGTTAAGTACTTTGTTGACTTATTCAAATAAGTTGACTTTAATTTTCCCTCCATTTCCCTAATTTAAAATTATTAAGTTTTAATAAGTTAATTAGTTTAAATTGATCGTTTTTAATATAAGCTTTAATTTCCTTTAAATGTTTTAATGTTTTTAAATCTTAAGTTTCAATTTACATCTTAGTTATAAAAACCGAACAATGACTATCGCTTTTTCGAGTTAAATTAGCCTAATCGAACCGACGATAAGAACGAATAAGAAAACCGACGACCAATCACATCCATCCTCGAGAGACACGACTCAAGTCAACAACAAGCAAGCATACAAACAATTAAATTACTAACAAAGGACATCCCCACCCCCCCCCACCCCACCCCCCCCCCCCCCCACACACACACACTCAAACCATTACGATGTCCACATTGTATAAAATGAAAAATTAATCTATGTATGGTAAAAGGTAAGAGAAAGAGAGACATGTCCCTGAAATAGCGCTTGTGGTGATGAGTCAAGCGTCCAACACCATCCAACAGGCTTTAACATTAAAGGGGAACTGAAACAAAAAGAACAAAACACACAAAAATAAACAAAGTTAAAAAGGCTTGGGTTGCCTCCCACGAAGCGCTTGTTTAATGTCAATAGCTTGAAGAAATCACATCATCTACGTCGAGAACCGGTCAATGAGAGTCACAGTCTCCTTAGCATGATTCATCCCTGATCCTTGAAAGTACGGCTTAACTCAGTGGCCGTTTACTTGAAAGCTTTCATTCGTCTTCTCGTTGAACAACTTCAAAACTCCATACGGCAAAACTTTTTTAATCAGAAACGGGCCACTCCATCGTGATTTGAGTTTTTCGGGGAACAACCGGAGACGAGAGTTAAACAGCAGAACTTGCATACCGGCTCGAAGATCTTTAGCAGTGATCTTCTTGTAATGTTGACCCTTCACCTTCTTTTTATAAATATCCACGTTATCGTAGGCCTCATTACGTATTTCGTCAAGTTTTTCAATTTGCAGTCCTCTTGTAGCACCAGCCCATGTCAAATCAAAATTCACTGCACGGATCGCCAATTAAGCTCGGTCCTCCATCTCGATTGGACGATGACACGCCTTGCCATAGACCATCCGATAGAGTATGGTCCCTAGAACTGTTTTGTACGCCATTCGGTACTCCCAAAGAGCATTAATGAGCTTAGCTAACCAATCCTTACTATTCGACTGAACGGTCTTCTCCAAAATAGCTTTGATTTGCCTATTACTTATCTCGACTTGGCCTGACGTCTGAGGATGATACGCCATGGCCACCTTATGTTTAACCCCGTACTTCGTCATCAATTTTTCGAACGACTTGTTGCAGAAATGTGCGCCTCCGTCAATAATAATTGCTTGCGAAAATCCGAACCGACTGAATATATTTTCTTCCAAAAACTTGAGCACAACCTTGGCATCACACGTTCTCGTGGGAATGGCTTTGAACCACTTGGACACATAATCAACGGCAACTAAGATATATTCATAACCAAATGATGCCGGAAATGGAACCATGAAGCCTATGCCCCATACATCAAAGATTTCCACGACAAAATTGCTCGTTTGCGGCATTTCATCATGTTTGCCGATATTTCCCAAACGTTGGCAGCGATCACAGGACTTACAAAACTCATGATCATCCTGAAACAAACCCGGCCAATAAAATCCCGATTGGAGGACTTTGTAAGCAATCTTCTGTCCTCCAAAATGGCCGCCACATTGTTGATCATGGAAAATGATAAAATGCTCTTTTACTCCTCCTCGGGAATGTATCGTCGAATAATTCAATCTTTCCCGACTTGAAAAAGGAATGGGTCATCCCAAAAATGATCCATGCACTTAGACAGAAATCTCTTCCGTTCTTGGAAGGATAAATCGGCCCTTACATGGACACAAACCAAATAATTGACAATGTCAGCAAACCAAGGGGTATCATGCGAAGAAATAGCATAAGTTAATTCATAAGGAAAGACATCATTTATAAAACCCTATTCATTCACACCCCCCTCTCTATCTAAACGGGACAAATGGTCCGCAACAACATTTTCACAGCCCTTAATATCTTTGATTTCGACGTCAAAGTTCTAGAGTAAAAGTATCCAACGGATAAAATGCGGCTTACTTTGGGTTTTGTTAAAAAGGTAACGAAGAGCCGCGTGATCATTATGGACAATAACTTTGAAACAATAATACGATCAAAATTTCTCACAAGAAAACACCACGGCTAAAATTTCTTTTTCGGTGGTGGTATAGTTCCTCTGAGCCTCATTCAACATAAGACTCGAATAATAAATCACACGGAGGAGACCATCCAATTGTTGTCCCAAAATAGCCCCACGGAGTCGTTTGATGCATTACACATAATTTCAAAGGGGAGGGACCAATTTGGAGCAATGACCACAAGAGCCGTGGTCAATTTTTCCTTAAGCAGTTTAAACGCACTCAAACATGACTCATCAAAAACAAACTGTACATCAAGACTTAGAAAATGACACAGTGGGTGACTAATTTTTGAAAAATCTTTTATAAATCGCTGATACAAGCCCGCGTGCCCTAAGAAACTTCAAACACCTTTAACATTTGTTGGAGGTGGTTAACTCTCAATAACATCAAACTTAGTCTTGTCTACCTCTAAACCCCCGACATGACCAAGAACAATACCACTTTTAACCATGAAATGACTCTTCTACCAACTCAACGTTAAATTACTCTTTGTACATCTTTGAAGAACCTTAGGTAAATTAGTAAGACAAGAAGTAAAGGAAGAGCCAAAATTGAAAAATCATCCATGAATACCTCAAGAAAATCGTCGATCATATCCGTGAGAATGGAAAGCATGCAACATTGAAAAATTGTTGGCATATTGCACAAGCAGAATGACATCCGTCGAAAGGAAAATGTCCCGAATGGACAAGTGAACGTCATTTTCTTTTGGTCCTCCGGTGCTATGTCAACTTGGTAGTATCCGGACAAACCATCGAGGAAGCAGTAGTATTGGTGCCCGGTCAACTTGTCGAGCAACCGATCAATGAAAAGAAGCGGAAAATGATCTTTCTTGTGGAGGCATTAAGCTCTCTGTAGTCGATGCACATCCGCAACCCGGTCATCAGCCTAGTCGGCAAAATTTCTCCGTTATCATTTTTGATTATTATGATTCCGCCCTTCTTTGGTACCACATGGACAGGTCTCACCCATTCACTATCAGGTGCTGCGTAAATAATCCCCTCATCGAGCTGTTTGAAAATCTCTTTCTTCACCACTTCTATTAAAGTAGGATACAAATGGCGTTGACCATCCCAAACCGACTTTTCTCCTTTTTCCAGCACGATATGATGCATGCATGTAGCTTGAACTATTCCCTTAATGTCTTCCAAACTCCAGCCAATGGCTGCTTGAAACTTTTTTAGAACACCGATCAACGCTTCTTCTTCTGCTTTGGTTAATTCGGCAAAAATGATCACCACCTTCTTCTTGCCTTCCTCAAGAAGAACGTACTTGAGATGACGCGGAAGAGGCTTAAGCTCGGACTTTAGTTCGATGTCTGGTTTCTCGCTTTCAAGCACAAAAAGATCAATAACCCCCTCGGAATTAGGCTCAAGTGAATCTCCGTCCCTGGCGAGCCAAGAGTCGTCGTCGTGATCGAGAAATCTATGGATGCCAGATTCCTCTTCAAATTTGTCTTGCACAATTAGATCAATGGAGTCCACAAATGAACACTCGGCGTTCAAGGATGAAGATGGAGTTTCCTAGAAATCGTGGATAGAGAATGTGACTGATTCGTCTAATACGGACAAAGTCATGCTACCATTCTTCACATCAATCAACGTGTTGGTCGTGGCCATGAAGGGTAGACCCAATAAAACTGTATGCTCTCAGTTATCATCTTGAACTTCTCCCACATCCAAAATCACAAAATCAACGGGCACTATAAGGTTCCCAACTCGCACAAGGACGTCCTCGATAATCCCCCTTTGGGTATCGAACTGACCTATCTGCCAATTGAAGTCGCATTTTTGTCGGCTTGAGTGCACCTAAATCGAACTGCTCAAAAATAGACGAAGGCATTAAATTGATTCCCGCCCCAAGATCAAGCATACCCTGAGTTTCTTTTCCATTTCCCAAAGTAATTTTTATACAAAAACTCCTGGGGTCACTTTTAAGATCACGCTCGCCGCATTTGAAATGCAATTTTTTTCATTTTCAAAAAATCTTCTTTTTTTTTTATGCCAAGTCTTTGAAGAAATTAACATATGCGGGAACGTTTCTTATAACATCAAGCAAAGGCAAATTAACGTTAACCTTGGAAAGTATATTATAAAGGTCTAGAAATTGGATATGGAATGGGAGGCCGATATGGATGAGATCTTTTGTGAAGAGTCATCTTGGGCTCGACTTCCTTTTCAACATTATCCGGAGACTAGGTAATGGTCGTCTCCTCACCTTCTTTTTCATTTGGTTTCTTGATTTCTCCATTGGTTTGAACTTTTGATTGGATAGAGCTCTCGTCAGGAGATGTAACATCATTATTCACAACTCGCCCACTTCTAAGCACCGTGATGGCTTGTTCTTATGAGGATTGACTCAGCAACTTCCCATGCTCGTTCTTTCCTACTTACTTAGCGAGTTGGCCAAGGGCTGTCTCAATCTTATCCATCCATTTTTCGTTGCGTTGCAATGTTGACTCAGTGCGTTGCATGAACGTACACAAGGTCTCCTCGAGTGTTGGCGAAACGGGTGCTTGAGTCGGTGGAGGTGGAGGAAAGGGTATCTGGATTTGCGGTGGTGATTGGTACAGTTGTAGAGTTTAGAACAAAAACTGGCCTTGTCATATTTGTTGTGGATATGGTTGTTGGGGAACAAAATTATTTTGCGGCCTTGTGTTCGGTGCTTGATTCCCTCCGCCTTGATTGTTTGACCAAGAAAGATTTGGATGATCCCTCCACCAATAAGGTTTATAGTTGCATGGGTTATGGCTTTGAAATCCTTGCCCGCCTTGATTTGCTTGATAACCTTGAACAGCGAGTGCCTGTTCGTTGGTTTCTTCAGTCTGCTCGAAAGTTGCTTGGCATAGATTGGCGCCATGCCCATACACTCCACAAATTCCGCACATTTCTGATATCATTGGTGATTGGGGCACGCCTTGAGAAAGAATCATTTTTTGTGTTTGTAATAAGGCTACTTGTCTCGTAAATTCAGCGATTCTTCTTGTATCGTCGGGGAATGCGTTTGACATCTCGATCTCATGAACAGCTACTTTCTTTGGTCATGAGCTTTTCTGTTGAGAATTGTAGCTTGTTGACTCAAAAATGTCCCATTCTTCTTGAGAAATTCGTTATCCGATTTCTCCCCCTGCTGCATTATCTACCATATACTGAAATGTAAGAATGAGCCCATCATAAAAGAATTGGTTGACGAGCTCATGCGGATAATGATGATGTGGGCACTGCATCAAAAGTCCCTTGAAACGTTCTTATGATTCATGGAACATTTCTCCTTCAGTCTGATTGAACGGTGCTATTTTCACTCGGAGTTGAGCCATCGTTTGGTTCGAATAATACTTCCCCATGAAACGATCTTACACTATGTCCCAATTTGTAAGAGAATCAGGATCTAATGATAAAAACCAATTCTCAGCAGGGTCCTTCAAAGTATAAGGAAAACACCTCATTTTCAACTGTTCTTCACGAAGTCCTTGCAATGGAAACGTTTGATGACCGAAAAGAACTTTCGAATAAAATTTATCGGATTCTCATTTGGAAGACAATAGAAAGAGGTCAAAAGATTGAAATGAGTTGCCTTGAGTCATAATCTCGGGTCGCTGGTCCTAGGAAAATGCATGATGTAGATGGGTCAATCACGGGCCGAGAAAATTTATGCATACGAGCCGGTTGAGGCTCATGTTGATGGAACGGTCTGTGAGGTGGCACGTACGGGCCTTAGGGTGGATGATATTGTTTTTGTTGATTGAACGGTTGTTGATGATAAAAGTATGGAACTTGTTGCTGATTCAGTTGTATGCCATGATTGTTAGCTTGTTGATTGAAATGGTCTATATTAAACAGTGGTGGATTTTGATTCACGTTCGGGTTTGGTGCATTGTTTTGTTCATTTTGAGTTTCCGGCGGATTAGGTTCTGTAGGATTTACTCCAGGTGGATCCATCGATGATTCTGCTATCGAGGTGAGTCTTGCTCGGTTTACCTAGTGAATGTTGTCGATTAAAGGAACTAATTCTCCACCAAACGACCTACGTCCTTGCATTCACTAACAAACTATTAAAACATTCGAGACAAAAGAACACAAATTAAACGAGCTAAACAAAACATATACGAACAAACATTTTTGGAAAACCTTTATCAATTCCACGGCAACGGCGCCAAATTTTGAATCAAATTTTTTCGCTTTAAAATTTAAAAGCTCGTCCCCAAGATAACGGAGCTATTGTAGGTGATAAGCTTGACTCAAGCGGCGTCGAAAGATGTTTGTTCAACAATTCTATAACTAAACACACGATCCATTTTTCGGATTTTGATTTTTATAACTATGAATTTAAAAACAAGCACGCAAAAATTGAAACCTATTTAAAAGCAATAAAAGCTAGGATTTATAACACAAGAAAAAAAAATATAATTTAACAAGAGAATTAAAAGTAAATCGTGGATTAATTACTGAACTAATAACGAGTCGAATAAAAGTTCAACTTTAAAATCCAAATCAAAAGGCAAATAAACAAATGCAGGAAAATTATAATTCGTATGAAATCAGTAGCAGATGAACGATCTACAACAACGAAACGATATCTTCAAAGACGAACGAACAAGAAACGAGAGAAATGACTTGATCATCAACCAAAATCTTCAATTTAATTTGGATGAAAAGGGGCTTGAAGTATTTGAACGTTCTGAAACCTTCCCTCAAGTATGACTGGTTTAATCTTGAAGAAACCAACGGCTATTTATAGATTTTCCCGAAAATAACCACTCAACCGTCAGAACGTCGAATAACGCCGGCGGAGCATCGACGTTGACGCGAGTCAGGATGCTCGCATCGACAAGGCATTGTGTTGATCAACGTGAGATCGGATCAACACGACTGCAAGTTTTGTCGACTTGTGTGTCGGCTGACGGAGCAAAGATCGACTTGTACATTCGGCTATAAAAATAAATTATTCTTATAGTCAAAAATCTTATACGTGTGTTTCTATTTTTCACGGCTTTATATTTAACACTATACAAGTTACATTTAATATTAGGTAAAAATGCGAATCAAGGAGTGTAATACATTCAAAACTAACTAAGATCACCGATTTTTGGGCACACCTTAGCCTTAGAAATTGCCAATACAAAAGAATTAGATCTACTTTTGTGTACATAACGAAATCAGAACACTTGCAAATTGTTTTGTTAATTATCTTTGTAGATTAATATATATATATATAGATAGATAGATAGATAGATAGATAGAGAGAGAGAAGTAGTATTTTATTATATACTAACAGTGTTTTTATACATATCATCACAAATAATTAAAATTCTAAATATAAAATTTCAAATCCTAACATGAAAAAAAAACCTTAATTTAAGTTAAACCCTAAAAATGGAACACTAAATCCTAAAATAAAAAATTAAACATCGAAATTGAATATTAAAACTTTAGACCCTAAATTCATATCACATATCATCACATATAACTAACAAATATCATCACATATAACTGATAGAATGATAATTTTTGCCATGACCTTAAAATGGAAAATTAAATAAGAAGAATGGAAAACTAAACCTTAAAATAGAAAATAAACCCTAAAAATGCAAAACTAAACCCTAAAATGTAAAACTAAACCCTAAAAGGGAAAATTAAACCCTAAACTCTATAATCTTGTCACATAGCATCACGTATGACTATCATATATCATCACGTATAACTGAATGATAATAAATTTTTACAGAGTGCACCTAGCATGGTTCACCTAGGTGTATGTAATAAATTGCCACTACCACACTATATAAGGGGAAAATAAGCTAAAAATGAAGTCAAAATAATGAGAATATTTTAATATAAGGGAAAAATAAGCTAAAAACGGAGTCAGAATAATGAGAATATTTTAATAGACGCAATGTTTAATAGGATATACCCATCTTTAATTTTTGAAGGAAAAAAATCGTATTTTGTTTTTTTCTAAATATATCGTATTGATATTGTATTACACGGAATTATTAAAATAAAATATAAAAACCTATTTGTAATAATTCTAGATTTTTAAAATAAAATAAAAAATTTAAAGTATTTATTCTCAGCCCGTCCTTATACATGTCTAATTTATTTATTAATTATTGTTATTATTAAATAATTCTATATTTCATATTTAGATTAAATTCGTAATAGTTTTATTTATATACTGAGAAAAAATTCAAAAGATGTCAAATTCTCAACCCGAGTCTAATTTATATTAATTAATTATTATTAAATAATTTTAATATTTTAATATTTAGATTAAATTCGTTAATAATTATTAGTTACATACTTATAAAATTTAGAAGATGTCACACTCTCAACCCATGTCTCATTATTGTGTTGTCTAATCAATATTTATTTATTATTATTATATAATTTTATATTTTTATGTCTAGGATGAATTGCTTACTACTTAAATAATTGCACATAAGTCATAATTGACCTATATAGAATACTTGGAATTCCAATAATAAAATTAGTTGAACTTCTATTATAATACTACCATTTAGTTATTTTCATAATTATGTATTTTTTGTAATTAAAATGATTTCATATGTAATTTCTTTTAATTAAGATAACTAATTTAGATTTTTTTAATAATTATTTGTGACTTATTTATATTTTTATAGTAGGATAAAATATCGAGGTAGGTACGATATAATAAAACAAAATTAGAAAATTAGAAAATATAACTAAAAAAGATTAAACTAGGTAGATATAATAGTAGGTGTTTTTCATGTAATTATTGTGTTTTTCCTCGTGTTTTTAGTTAGGGTTTAGCGTCGTGTCTAGTATTTTTGAGTCGTTTCTCGTTAGGTTTTAGGACCTTTCTTGTTTATTTTCTTTTTAGCTTTAAGAGTACAATATGTAAGGTGTTTGTGCTATTTTTGGGTTTTTAAGCTCAAATTCTTGTTTTGTAGGTGGCTAAAAGGATTATATTCGCTCGGCAGACGATTTGGATCAGAAAATGAGAAATTTGACCCGAAAGCTTCCAGGATCGACTGCAGAGCCAGAAATCGACTACCGGATCGACTAAAAAGCCCCAAAATCGATTGCCGGACAGAGACCAACGTCTTGCAACAGAGCAGTCGATCGACTGCCCTTCAGTCGATCGACTGAGCAGTCGATCGACACCCCCTGCAGTCGATCGACTGCAATGCTGAGAGCTGCGAGAATTTCGGTGTTTTTGATGTTTTTGCCCCTACAAACAACTATATAAAGCCCACACCTTGCACCATTAAAAGGATCACTCCCTTCCCAACCCAAGCTAGGGTTTGGGATCAAAATCACTCTCAAGCCCTTGGATAATCTTCTCTTTCTTAGGTTTTAGATTTAATTTTAAGCTTTGATGTAATTTTCTTTTCTAGATTAGATTTAATTTCAAGCACCTCCTTGGGTTTGTAAGCCTAAGAAGAATCCAAATACTTCTTTGGATTGTTACTTTTGATGTAATTAGATTCAAACTTTGTTTTGTTTCTTAATTCTGTAAGTTTCCTATAAATTTCATATTTTATGCTTTATTTCCATGCTTGTTCTTCATGTTATGCTTTTTGCCTTAACACATTGATTTCTTGTTAGATCTTAAGAATTGGATATGGAATCTAGATGAGTGACACATCTAGATCATAGATCGAGTCTTAGATCGTCTTGATTTCAAGATTTTCTTACGCTTTATTTGCAATTTTATTTTCATGCATAGTTTTAGGTTAAATCTTAGATATAGGTTTTGTTGCTTGTTATTTTCCTTAAAGCTTTGAACTTTGTCGTCAATTTCCATTGATATTTCCATTCAAGCTTTCAATTTATGTTAATTTGCATTATTTAGGATTTTATGCATAGTTGTACCTTGTGCATGCATGCTTGTACTTGGTGAAACAATGCTTGTTTTTACTTGTCTTCATTAATTGCTTGCATTTTCATGTAAAGGCATCCGACGAGGCATCCGACCAATATGCAATTTCAATTTCTAGATTAGTTTAGTTACTTTAATTGCTTTATTTTCATTTCCCTTTTATTTTCCAAGCTTGAAACACATAGAAGCCTTCAATTGAATCGATTTCCGATAATACCAAGCCATGAACCTTTAATTTTCTAAAACCACGAATAACTAAAAATAAAATGGCGCCGTTGCGACTCGGCTTGGTTAAGGCTTTCGATTTGGTTGTAGTTTCATTGTGTTTTTAGCTTTCTTTGTTATTTGACGCTTTTATTTAGTATGCAAGGTTCTTATAGCTATGGTGGATATATTCCCGACATGGGAGGGCATGGTGCAAACCATGTCGGGATTGGAACGATGTATAATGGAGTTGGCAACGTGGGAGGGCATGGTGCAAACCACGTTGCCAATGGTGGTTATGGTTATGGGCAACCCGGCATGGGAGGGCATGGTGCAAACCATGTCGGGTTTAATAGTTTCTCGGGCGTGAATGGTTATGGAGCTCCATATTCCTATGCGAATATGCAAGCCCCGACCTCCTACTCGTATGGCTATGGTCTTCCACAACATTATCCGACTATGCCGAGCCCGAATCACAACCCATGTGATGGTTCTCTCGCTTCCAATTTCGATTATGACCCATTTGGTGCCACCAATAGCACTTATGATCCCGATCCGTATGCGTATTTCGGAGGTTTGAGCTCCAATGACCAAAATGCCCCTCTCGCCCTCGATATTCCGGTGCATGCTCCTATTCTATACCCCGATCTGACTCTCTTGGAATTTTGCAACAATTGAATTTGTTGACCACGACGTTGGCCTCATGTGAGGCTAAGTTTAATGCTATTAACGCTACATTGGACCAAGAGTTGACCGTACAAGCGTCTATAGAGGAAACGAGCCTTGAGGATGAGGTTGGATCGGATGTCTATATTGAAGGATGTTTTGAGGATGATGAGCCCCTTATTCTTAACGATGAGCCCGTTTTTCTTCTATGTGACCCCGATTTGTGTGTCAATGACTCTCGGTGAGTCGTTGAGGGAAACAAAGACTTTTTAGAGGGGGAGGAGGGGGTTATTGATGATAGGATTGGAGAATCAAAAGATTTTCTTGGGGTGGAGATTGTTGATGAGGGGTTGGGAGTATATTCCATCGAGAAGCATGAAGACTTTCGTGCTGTGAAAATTTTTGATGCTAAGATTAAAGAGTACCATGAAGGTATCGGTGATTTGTTTGAGCTAACGTATATTTATTTGGAAGAAGAGGAGATCAGACCGAGTACCATCTTGGAAATTCCGAACCGGGGTGAGAAGGAGAGGACGGTTGAAGTTCTTAAAGTTCTTAAGAGTGTAATTGGGTGGAAACCGGGAGTGGTCGAGAGAGTTAGAAATTTGAATTTGATTCTTGATAAAATGAGGAGAGCCGGTTTTTGGAGGTTGTTGTGGGAAGGTTTGATGTTCGTACTCGCCGAGAGTGAGTGGGTGAATCCCATTCACATGGTGCCCAAGACGAGCGGCTCGTTGGTTCTTGAATATGAAGAAGGAGGGTTGTTCTCCACGAGGGCTTCAACGGGTTGGAGGATGTCGATCGAGTTTAAGAAGTTTCATGAGGCCACAAAGAAAGATCGTTTCCCTTCCCCGTTTATCTACCACATGTGGGGTAGTTGTTTTGCATGTAATTGTTGTGTTTTTGCTCGTGTTTTTAGTTAGGGTTTAACATCGTGTCTAGTATTTTTGAGTCGTTTCTCGTTAGGTTTTAGGACCTTTCTCGTTTATTTTCTTTTTAGCTTTAAGAGTACAATATGTGAGTTGTTTTTGCTATTTTTGGGGTTTTAAGCTCAAATTCTTGTTTTGTAGGTCGCTAAAGGATTATATTCGCTCGGCGGACGATTTGGATTGGAAAACAAGAAATTCGACTTGAAAGCATTCATGATCAACTGCAGATCCAGAAATCGACTGCCGAATCGACTGAAAAGCCCCGAAACCGACTGTCGGACAGAGACCAACGTCAGCAGAGCAGTCAATCAACACCCCCTGCAGTCGATCGACTGCAATGCTGAGAGCTGCGGGATTTTCAGTATTTTTGACATTTTTGCCCCTACAAACAACTATATAAAGCCCACTCCTTGAACCATTGAAAGGATCACTCCATTCCCAACACAAGCTAGGGTTTGGGATCAAAATCACTCTCAAGCCCTTGGATAATCTTCTCTTTCTTAGGTTTTAGATTTAATTTCAAGCTTTGATGTAATTTTCTTTTCTAGATTAGATTTAATTTCAAGCACCTCTTTGGATTTGTATGCCTAAGAAGAATCCAATTACTACTTTGGATTGTTACTTTTGATGCAATTACATTCAAGCTTTGTTTCATTTCTTAATTCAAGTAAGTTTCCTTTCAATTTCATGTTTTATGTTTCATTTCGATGCTTGTTCTTCATTTCCATGCTTTGTTCTTCATTTTATGATTTTTGTCTTAGCACCTTATTCATGTTAGATCTTAAGAATTGGATATGGAATCTAGATGAGTGACACATCTAGATCATAGATCAAGTCTTAGATCATCTGGATTTCATGTTTTTCATACGCTTTATTCGCAATTTTATTTTCATGCATAGTTTTAGGTTAAATCTTAGATCTACTCTTGGTTGCTTGTTATTTTTCATAAAGTTTTAAGCTTTCCCGTCCATTTTCATTGCTTTATCCATTCATGCTTTCAATTTTCGATAATTTGCATTATCTAAGTTTTATGCATTGTTGTACCTTGTGCTTGCATGCTTGTACTTGGTGAAACATTGCTTGTATTTGCTTATTTCCTTTACTTGCTTGCATTTCCGTTGATGGCATACGACCGAGGCATCTGACCAACATGCGAATTCAATTCCTATTTTAGTTTAGTTTAGCTAGTTTAATTGCTTCATTTTTATTTTCCTTTTATTTCCAAAGCTTGAAACACATTGAATCTCACAATTGAATCGAATTCCGATAATACCAAGCCATGAACCCGTTGATATACTTTCAACACCACGAAAACTCTTCTAACAGTAGAGAAATATTAAATTAAGTAGATATTTGGCTCAGATGACACATAAGCAAATGAAGCACCAAATTTTTTTTTTTCCGAACAAAACATATGAAACAGACACATATGTCAGGAGGATTTTGCATTAATATATAGATGTGATTTACATTTTTTTTTACAGACATGTCTAAATTTTGAAAATAAATACGCCCTCTTTCATAATTGTCTTATCGCTCTTGTTTTATAATTGTTGCATACTTGCTCTGGTTAATATTTGTCTCATACTTGTTCCAACACTCATAAGTTATCATTGTTTCATCGCGCATGTATCATCATATCTTTCGAGTCACTAATTTCTCAAACACTTGATTTAATAATTAATTATTTATTTTTTCTTATCTAATATTTTGACCTTCTTTCCAACATTTAATTGTTTATGAAAGATTTGATATTTATCATATTTGATAATTATCATGTATATTATTTAATCTTAGATGAGGTTGTAATTCTCTTTCCTTCTTCTAGAATTCGTATATTGTGGTTTATATTTCTTAGGAGTCTACGATTTCATCTTGTTTTTCTTTATATAAATAGTTATCTACATTATATTATGCATATATCTTTCCTTATAGTAGATTTTGAATATTAGACTAGTAAATATTATTAGGAATCAAGGGATTTGATCTTATTGCCTTACTAATGATATTTACTTGCTTTATTTTGTATATATCTTTTTTCCTTATTTTGTACGTCTCATATACAAGAAATGTGTGTCTATATACAGTTGAGGGATTGCTCACAAATGTCTCACGCTTTCAGAGATATTAATTAAATTAAAACCATTTGAGAGCAAATTTTATTCTTGTTGCAAATTTTGTCTAAGAACGGATCCGGCTGCGAATGCTGCCAGCATCCTACATAACATCCTGCAGCCAAAATTGTGTTCTTCCATAATTCTTACTATTTTTGTTAAGGTCTAATCTTCCATAGTTTTTTGGATCATATCTACTATTTAGGAGTTTTTTAATTTATCTTTACTTAATAGATCACAACTTTTGTAATCATTGAAACGCAAGTTTTTAGAGAAAATGCTTTGCCTTGTTGGCTCGATTATAAGAATAAATTATTCTTATAGTAAGAAAGTTTATATGTATGTTGTTTATCTTTGTTTCTATTTATAATATACTCCTTTGACCACACATTTTATCTAACAAAAACTATGAATCAAGGTCTGCAATTCTTTCAAGTGGCATTAGAGCCGGAACTTGATTTCACTAATTGACAATCCTGTTTTGAAAACTTATGGATTCACAGTCAGGTGGGTTTGGTACTCATCCACCGATTCTTGTTGGATCAAACAACGGAACTTGGGAATTTAAGATACGTGTCTACATCAAATCATTGATGAACGGGCTATGGTTATTAACAAATTGACACCTTTCCAAATCATTGATGCGGATGGTAATCGTAGGCTACAAGATGAGATGCTTTTGGAATGTAAATGATTATCTTGATAGTATTCGCAATTCGAAGCCATGCTATTTTTTGCTCTTTATAATCAAACATATTTCAATTTTGTATCTAAATCTAAGTCTGCAAAAGATGTTTGGGATGCTCTTCAACATTGTGAAGGTCTAAATTGTCAAAACCAATTTTTAATGGATGTTTTTACTTATAACTCCACAAATTTTAAAAAGTCTAAATTGTCAATACCAATTTTTAATGGATGTTTTCACTTATAACTCCACAAATTTTAAAAACTCAAGGAAATTCAAATTCCCTGCTAAAGTTTATAAAATATGAAACTATTGATTCCTTGAGAAATATTTCGAGTTTACCCACTCCTTTTTCATCTATGAAATTCATTGAAAATCCTCAACTTGTTAAAAAAAAAAATTACAGCCTAAGACTCAACTATTTTTCATGTATGAAATCTGCTGAAAATTCACATGTAAACTTAAAGAAAGCTAGATGCCGAGAAGTAATTCATAGATTATAACATTAAAAAAACTAGAAGCCGAGAAGCAATTCCACGTAATTAGGTTAAATTACAGTATATTTCAAATTAAAATCTCTGCACGACTTGATTGTCCTTTATCCTAGACAAAGTATTTGCACTCGTAACGGCTAAAAATAAACAAGAACTTCCCATAATACATGGTGTCGTTAACCAATTGCATTCAGATCACGTAACTGTCCCTACAATGCGGATATTTCTCTTCCGCATCATTGCTGATCAGTAGTGCAAACTGTGACAACAATGACACATATCCTTTTAAAAGGTGGGCGAGGGGGGGTTTGTCAAAACTGCATAATGTGAAATACATTGAGCAAAACAAACAACAAAAATAGTAGAAATCGGGTTAATCAAATATCGTGTTCAACAATTAACCTTTTTTAATCCAAATTGAATTAGATTACATTAAAAACAGGGGAAATTAAATAAGAATAAGTTAAGATCAAAATATTTCAACCCAACATTTCAACAAATATTCAGTTGCCTAATTTCACTTTTTCAGACATTTTCAGCAGTAATCAGGAAAATTTCATAGGAGGGCCTGATTTAACAAAATTGAACTATAATAAGGCCAGAATTTTAAGTTCTCTCAATTGAAAGCTCTAATTTTAAAAAAAATTCAATGGAGGGCTCATATTTACATTTTAATTATCATTTGAAGGTCTCTGTTAACCTTGGTTAAGTAAAACGATGATGACACAACTAATCCCAAAAGCCTATAATTTTTTTTTTTCATGAACTTTATATTGACAAATACTAACAATAAATAAAAAAATAATCTGAAAAAGGACTCCATTAAACTAGTTACTATGAATACGAGCTAAACCATAGTTATGTAAGTATGTTGACGTGTCAATTAATCCCAAACCAAGGTTAAATTAAATTTCTTTTTTATTTATTGATGGTATTTGACAAATATGAATACATGGAAAAAATATATAAAAAAAAAAATTGCAGACTTTTGGGATTATGTGTCATCATCACTTTATTTAACCAAATTAACAGAGGCCTTAAAGTGAGAATCAAAATGTAAATGTGAGCCCTCAATGGAAACTTTTTTAAAAAATTAGGCCTTCAAGTGGGAATCAAAATGTAAATATGAGCCTTTAATTAAAATTTTTTTTTTAAATTAGAATTTTCAATTGAGAGAACTTAAAATTCAGGCCTCATTAGGACACCAATTCATTAAATAAGGCCCTCTTATAGAATTTACCTGTAATCTATGTACCCATTACACATTAACTAAATTCAAATAAAATGGAATTTACCTGTAATCTATGTACCCATTACACATTAACTAAATTCAAATAAAATGGCTCAGAACTTGTACATTATATTTGATGCATGAATTTTGCAGTTTCACCTTGATATAGTTGTGGACCCGCTGACGTATTAATACCAATATTGCATATTAAAACCTACCATGTATCAACACATGGAACCTTCTTATTTTGTCGAGCTTTAGATCCACAAATCCAGAACACAAACCCTAGAAACTCTAGCAACGGGGATTCTTAGTCCTATGCTTGCAAACATATATGGAATGCATGTGAATAACAAGTATCACAATAAATACAAAACCGTAAATAAATACATATAGACTAAAGGGTAAAAATGTGACAGATTGTGAGCGAATCCCAGCAAGAGAACTTTTCATAACATCTCGTCCCCTACCTTAATGGAAAAAAATGGGCGACTGGTTATGATCTGATAACTCAGATAATTCAAACAACATGGCTTTGTTCAATCGATGGGACTTTCACCTTTGATTCGTCGTACACAAAATTTACAAAAGACAATTTATATTAGGCTGAACCGTAAATATGGAAGCTAGTGAGGTGCTTTATGCAAAGACACATAAATTATAGGATAACATGTTAATTTCACAATTTAATTAACACTTGATAATTCTATCCCACGGGTATATAAAAGAAGCAATAGGCTAATTAACATTTCTTGCTTATGATAAAAGTTGTTTGTTCAAAACTTGAAAATTTAAGCTTTTTCTTGAATTGATACATTACAGATACAAGGTTGAGGCTTCTTTACAGCCACCCAGGATTAACCTAGGACATATACATTCGCGTAGGAATGAGATTGGTTCATATAATGATAGTTGCAACAAGCTACGAGGCAAACTTAGTCGCTGCTACATTCTGCATTAGGATTACAACGTTCGAATGATTGTGTGGCCCTAATTTTCTTGTTCTTATCTGCACTGAATGGAACGATTGTGATCTGCTTGGCTGTGTTTGGTATATGGCCATTTATGTGTTAAACATGCATGGTTGTATGATAATTTATAGGCCCCCTCAAGTCAAGAGAGGATGAATGCACAATAGATAGCTTGTGCTTGAGCCTCATGAAGAATTATCCAGACAAGGGCTTGGTAAGGATGTCAGCCATTTGATAAATGGATGGGACATGGTGGAGCTGTAGCTATTTGTGCATGATCTTTTCTCTCACAAAATGGATGTCCAGCTCTAAGTGCTTTGTCCTGGAATGTTGAATAGGATTGCAAGCTAGAGCAATAGCTCCTTGATTATCAACCCAAACCACGAGAATGTGTGTGTCCAGTAGATGTAATTCTCTCATTTTGTTGTGTAGTTTTCGTGGTGTTGGGAATAAATAAACGGGTTCATGGCTTGGTATTATTGGAAATCGATTTAATTGCAAGTTTCAAGGTGTTTCAAGTTTTGAAAATTAAAAGAAAAATGAAAATAAAGCAAATAAAATAGATAACTATCCTAGGAATTGAAAGTGCAAGTTGGTAGGATGCCTCGGTCGTGTGCCTTAATTGAAAATGCGAAGCAATAATGAAAATAAGTAAGAAAATACAATGTTTCACCGAGTACAAGCATGCAAGCACAAGGTACAACAATGCATAAAAACTCAAATAAAGCAAATTAACTAAAATTGAAAGCATGGATGGAGAAAGTAATGGAAATTAACAAGAAAGTTCAAAACCTTAAGGAAAATAACAAGCAACAAAGAGTAGATCTAAGATTAAGCATGAAACAAAGCACAAAAATAAGATT
>BMAC01000035.1:2000781-2055159 GCA_014905375.1 Phtheirospermum japonicum
CAAAGCACAAAAATAAGATTGAAAATAAAGCATGTGTAAAACTCAAAATCAAGATGATCCAAGAGCCGATCTATGATCTAGATGTGTCACTCATCTAAATTCCATAGCCAAATCTTAGGATCTAAAATGGAAATCAAGTAGCTAAGAGAAAAAGCATAATATGAAGAACAAAGCATGGAAATGAAGGATAAGCATGGAATTAAAGCATAAAACATGAAATTGAAGGGAAACTTACTTGAATTTAGAAATGAAACAAAGCTTGAATGTAATTTAATCAAATTAACAATCCAAAGGAGTATTTGGATTCTTCTTAGGCTTACAAACCCAAGGAGGTGCTTGAAATTAAATCTAATCTAGAGAAGGAAATTACATCAAATCTTGAAATTGCATCTAAAACCTAAGAGAGAGAAATTAGATCTTAAAAACTAGAGAGATGATTTTTAATCCCAAACCCATGCTTGGGTTGGGAGAAAATGAGAGCTGTCTTTCAAAAAATGAGAGTTGTAGTCTATTTATACTAATTTAATTGGGTTTAAATGGGCTAAATTAGCCAAAAAGGCTTGAAATTCCCGAGTTTGACAAAGTTTGACCCGGAGGCACCTTCCTAGACCATTGGCTAGCTTTTTGGCACATTTTGGCTCGAGATGGCTCGACCATGGCTCGATGTGGCTCGGCCATGGCCGAGTTTGGGCGCTGCTGGGAGCGAGTGGTCGGCAGGCCTGGGCGCTGGTCGGCTAGGCGTGTGCTGGCGAGCAGGCGCGGGCGCTGGCGAGAGCCGCGCGCAGGAGCGAGGTTGCGCGCGCGGGGATGGCGCCGCATGTCGACGCTCGGCGAGTGCTGGCGAGCAGGCGGGGCGCGGGCGCTGGCGAGAGGCCTCACACAGGCGCGAGGTGTGCGCGGCGGGCGGGGGCGCCGGAGGGCGCGAGACTAGGCCAGCATTCCAGAATGTTTGGGCATTTTTTAGCCTCTCTTGGCCTGAATTTTGGTCCTCAATGCCTTAGCCTATAAATAGAGATTTTGAACATAAAAACCCAAGAATTTCACCAAACCTAAAGGTAATTGAACCAATGAAACCAAATTAAATATAAAGTTGGCGAGAAACACGAAAAACAATAAAACAAGAAAAACGACCTAAAAACCTAACGAAAAACGACTCAAAACTACTAAAATCAACATAAAACTCTAATTAAAAATATGAGAAAAATACCACAATTACATGCAAAACAAGAGCATGTGGCCAAATCACATCACAAGTTGTTGTAGTAAGGCTCCTATACTCAGCCTATGTGCTTGATCATGAGAGACTTTCCCTTGTTTCTTAGAGCTCCAAGTAACCAAATTTTTTCCAAGGAACACACATACACCAGAGGTAGATTTCCTGTCATCCAAATCTGATGCCCAGTCAGAAACTACAAAGGCTGTGAGGTTGAGATGGGGGATGAAAACCAAATTTAAACCATAAGAAGATGATCCAGACAGATATCATAGTACTCTCTTGACAGCTCTCCAGTGAACATCAGAAGGTGCCTACATGAATTGACTCACTTTATTTAAATTGTAGCTGATATATGGCCTAGTAATTATTTCCTATTGCAATTCACCAATAATTTGTCTGTATAGTCTAGGGTTATTCATGGAATCACCATCATACTTAGATAAGTAAGGATGAGTGATCATTGGAGTAGATAGCCTCTTACAACCTTGCATTCCTACTTTGGCAATTAGATCAGTGATGTACTTTTGCTGTGTGAGAAAAAATCCAGTTTGATGTGGAATGAACTCAATCCCAAGGAAATAACTGAATTGTCCCAAGTCTTTCAAGGAGAAGAAGTGATTCAATCTGTTGATGAGATGTTGAATGGAATTTGTATCATTGCCAGTGATCAAAAGATCATCCACATAAGCCAATATCATTATAACTGATCTATTTTGATGCCTATGATAAAGAAATGGATAAGCCTTGGATACTTTAAAACCAAGAGATAAAAGGATATTGCCAAGCTTGCTGGACCAGGCTCTGAAAGCCTGTTTTATACCATATCAGGACTTGTTCAGTCTGCATACCATATATGGAGGAGCACAATGTTCAAAACCATGAGGGAATTGCATGTATAACTCAATATCAATATCACCATTCAGAAAAGGATTATCAACATCAAGTTGCCTCAGAACCCAGGATTTGGAGATGGCAATGGATAAGTTAGTTCTGATTGTGGCAGGTTTAACCACAGGGCTAAAAGTCTCAGTATAAGAAAATCCAGCTTCTTGTGTGTATCCTTTGGCAACAAGTCTTGTTTTGCATCTCACCAGGGAGCCATCTGCATTTTTCCTTTCTTTGAAGATCCATTTGCAACTAATGAGGTTCTTATGATGTGGTAAGGGACAAACACTCAAGTGTCATTCTTCATAAGGGCATAAAATTCTATGTGCATGGCTTGATGACATTGAGGAATTTTCATTGCTTCTTTATGATTCTTGGGCTCAGCAAATGGATCATTGGTCACTGCGAAGATATTTGGCTTGTTGTTTTGGAAATAAAGGTTCATTTTGCTCAGTATTATCGGAAATCGATTCAATTGAAGGAATTAATGTGTTTGTAGCTTGAAGAAATAAAAGGAAAATGAAAATAAAGCCATTAACCTATCTAAACTAAACTAGAAATTGAAATAGCTAGTTGGTTGGGTTCCTCGTCGTATGCCTCAATATGAAAATGCAAGCAACAATGAAAATTAAACAAGAACAAGCAATGTTTCATCAAGTACAACTACATTATCCTAGAGTACAACCATGCTCGCATGAACATAAAATCTAGAAAAATGAAAATTGACAAAAACTAAAAACATCAATAGAAAGAGCATGAAAAGTTGACATGAAAGTTATAAACTTTATGGAAAATAACAAGCAACGAAGTGTAGATGAAACAATGCATGAAAATCTGATTCAAAATAAAGCATATGAAAGACTTGAAATAAAAACGATCTGAGACTCGATCTATGATCTCGGTGTGTCACTCACCTAGATTCCATGGACGATTCAAAAGATCAAGCAAGAAATCAAAGAGATAACGCAAAACACATAAATTTAAGAACATGCATGAAATTGAAGAACAAGCACAAAAATAAAGGAAAACTCACTTGAATTAAAAGGAAGAAGTACAAAGCTTGAATTAAATTGCAACAAGTAAACTCCAAGGGAGTACTTGGATTCTTCTTAGGCTTACAAACTCAAGCCAAAGCTTGAAGATTAAATCTAAAACCTAAGAGAGAGAAAATGAATCTAGAAATTGAAGGGAAAAATAAGCTCAAGCACATGCAAGAGTTGGGTGTTGAATGGATGGTTTTCTAGGGTACAACATAGGGTTATATAGTTGTAGGGGCAAGCTTGTGAAGATGCCAAAATTTTTGGACTCGCAGTCAACCAAATTTTCTAGAGTCGACTGACTCATAGTCGATCGACTTCTTCACCAAAAGAAGGTGAGCTACTGTCCAGCAGTCAATTTCAGGGCTTTCGGTCGATCCTCAGTACGCAGTCGATCGACAACCAGTCTATCGACTAGAAGTCAGTCGATCGCCTACTTCGCCACAAATGAGGTGAGCTATTACCGAGCAGTCAATCTCATAGCTCTCAGTCGATCCGGGTTCAGTCAATTGACTGCGGTTCAGTCGATCCAAGCTACTTTTTGGCTCAGTTTTCTCATCTCGCCCTGAATTTTGGGCCTCGTTGCCTTGAACTAACTACAATTTAAGAATTTTAATTCAAAAACCCATGAATTTTTCCAAATGACGTATTTGCAAAGCTCAAACAAGAAAGCACGAAAATAATCTAAAATCCTAATAAAACACGACTCAAGACTACTAAAAAAAATGTTAAACTCTAACTACAAGCATAAAGTAAACACCACAATTATGTGCAAAACACTTGTGTGATCCAGCCTTGGCTCTTGTTTCATCTTGTGGACATTTTGTGCATTGTTTGTCTTCTACAAGGGATTCTTAGTAGCATTGTCTGGCATAGTGAAAGTAGAACTACTGTCGATTGACAAATCGATAAATAACTTACAAATGGGACTAGATGAAGAATGTGATGATATAGAGGAGGGTGAGTGATTTTAAGAAATTGGTGGAGAGGAATAAGAAGAATTGAGAGTGTGTGAGATACGATGAGAGATGTTATGATCATTTGTGTGCGAAGAGATAGATGGATTATTGGATAGACTAGAATCTGAGTTATGAGAGTGAGAGGAGTGAGATGAAAGTATAGGGGGAGAGATTGGAGAAGGTATTGGAATTGTGGAAGGAGGGAGAGAAATATCAGTTTGAGGTGATTTAGATATGGATTCTTTGTGAAAGGGGAAAACTTGCTGATCAAACACAACATGTCTTGTTATAATGATTCTTTTATCAGGTAATAGGATCTTGTAGCCCTTGCGGTGAGAGTTATATCTTAAAAAGGTGCTTTATGAGCTTCTGAACTGGAGCTTGTGCTTTTTGTATTTCCTGAGTTAGGAGTAACAAAGACAGCCAAAGATTTTCAAAGTGAGTAGTCAGGCTTCTTTTTCATTAGAATATTAAAAGGGGTTATGTTTTGTATGAATGGAGAAGGAATTCGATTGATAAGATAGACAGAGGTTACAAAATCACCATCCCAATGCCTTATTGAAACTTGTGAATGGGACAGCAAGGATAGACCAACCTCTACTATATGCTTGTGTTTTCTTTCAGCCAAACCATTTTGTTGAGGCGTGCAGGGGCAAGATATTCTATGAAAAATTCCTTTTTGGAGAAAGAAAGATGATAAATACTTATACTCTCCTCCTCCATCACTTTGGACCATTTTTATGTTCTTGTTGAACTGAGTTTGATCATAGAATGAAAGTGTATGAAAGCAGCAACAGTATCAGACTTATGTTTAAGAAGATATATCCAAGTGAACCTAGTTTTGTGATCTATGAAGCTTACATAATAACTGAAAACATGAAAATATTTAATGGGATATGGACCCTATAAATCTTTGTGAATTACGTCAAAAACCTCATGATGATCAGTAAGTTTAAAAAGGGCAATTTGTGAGATTTTAATTCCATACAAGCAAAACACAAAGAGTCATTTTTTTTTCACTTAAGGGAATATTACATCATTGCAAAGCTTTTCTAATAACATTAAAAGAGGGATGTCCTAATATAGAATGCCAAGTTTGTAGTTTCTGGACTTTATTTGAAATAGCATAATAAACTTCAGGGAGATGACAAGTTGATATTGTTTATGTGGAGTGAAGGATGAGTGATTTCTGGAGATTAATGAGGCTGAACACATATAAACCATCCTTAAGAAGTGTTTTGAGAAGAAGTGCCTCTGTTGATATTGCCTTCACAACACAATAATCAGGATAAAATTCAAAATAGACTTGATTGTCTTGAGCAAATTTGGAAACACTGTTGAGATTCTTTCTAGCATGGGGAATGTGTAGGAGGTTTTTGAGATGGGATGAAGATATATGATTAGGAAAGGAATGTTTATCATTTACTATAGAATTACCAATAGGATCAATAGCCATACCTGCACTATTAGCTACTTGAACTGTGTCTGATCCTTGGTATTCAAAGGCTGAGTTGAAACTGTTCATGTCATAAGTGATGTGGTTCGTAGCGCCTGAGTCTGGATACTAACTTCCTTCAGAAAAGAGATCTTGATTCCCAATGTTAGCAAGATTTATTGAATTATTGGTGCTTGGAAAGAGGTTTTATGTGTTTTGAGCTATATAGCCTCTGGAGATATTGTTGTTGTTGGGATTGAAATGAAGATCCATCCTATAAAAGCACTTATCAGTTGTGTGATTATTGTAGTGACAAATTGGACATCTTGGCTTATCTACTCCTCTATAGGTATTTCTGCCTCCCCTTCCTCTGAAATTGGAGCTTCTTCTTCTTCCTCTCATGTTTTTGCTCCTCCTCTTAGAGAAAAACCTCCTCTTACTCCTCCTTGTGCTTGAGTAGTGAGGTTGGATGTAAAGAATGGATTAGTGCCTGTGATCTCTACAGTTTCAAGTCTATTTTCAAAGCTCAAAAGTATGGAATAAGCTTCTCTTAGAGTACATGGATCAACTCTTGCAGTTATTGAGACCACCACAAGGTTGTAGTTAGAACTTAGGCCAAAAAGGAGATGCAAGATTTGACTTTGATCTGAAATTCTCTATCCAGTAGCTGCAATCATGTCACAACAAGATTTGATTTTTTTGATGTACTCTCTCATAGTCATGCATCCTTTCTTCATTATAGGAAGTTGAAGCCTGTATTGCATTGCTTTGGCATTGATTTCATTGGAAAAGCTGGTTCGTAGAGCTTCCCAGATCTCATAAGATGAGCTTAGACCAACAGTAGCGACAAACACACTGTTTGATAATGAAGTGAGCAGCCAAGAAGCCATAAGCTGATCATGTTTTATCCAAGTGGAATAAGCAGGATTAACAATGATTTCTCATTTATATGAGCCCGAAATGTATTGATCTGGAATGGACTGAGATCTAGTAAAAAATTTTGAAAGGCTGTACCCCGTAACATGTTTGAGCAATTGTTACCTCCATATTAAATAGTTGTTATCGTTTAGTTTAATACTAGTGAGTTGGATTTCCATTTAAGTAACTAGTTGTGAATTGGTAAGAGTGTTTATTTGTGAATTGGTTGGAGGAGAGCAAACAGGCTGAGTCATGGTGTTAGTATGAAACTGGAAACAAACAAGGAATTTTTTTATTTGAATAAGGCAGATGGCTCAGGCACAAGCAACTAATTGCCTGGTCTGACACCATATAAAAGAAGCAATAGGCTAATGAACATTTCATGCTTATGATAAAAGATGTTTGTTTAAAACTAGAAAAATTAAGTTTTCTTGAATTAATACATTACAGATAAGAGGCTGAGGCTTCTTTATAGCCACCCAGGATTAACCTATGACCTAGTAAGACTATACACCCATAGGAATGAGATTGGTTCGTATAATGATAGCTGCAACAAGCTATGAGACAAACTTAGCCGATGCTACATTCTGCATTAGGGTTACAATGTTCGAATCATGGTGTGGCCGTGATTTTCTTGTCCTTATCTGCACTAAATGGAATGGATGTGATCTGCTTGGATGTATTTGGTGCATGTCCATGAATGTATGAAACATGCATGGTTGTATTCTCATTTATAGGGTACCCATAGGATGAGTTTGTCCCACCCACACTTTATTTCACTCCTGCCCAGGCATTTATCCCGGGTAAAAATCCAACTAAGTAAATGTACAAAATTGTTGGATAACTACCTAAATCCCACCCATTACATAAAGTAAAAGAGGCCTCATAGGAATGATTGTTGATGTAAAGAATTGAAAGAAGAGAGTTATTGATGATCTATTACAAAGAATTGGTAAGTTGTGATTATCAATTTTTGTTCCAACACTACTGCTAACTAGGTCTTTCATGGCGGTTTTTTGGACAATTTAACGGCGGTTTTTGAACCTCCATTGAATCAAGCGCCGATGAAAGTCCCAATTTTTGAAGGCGGTTCCTGAACCGCCATAGAAAGTGCATTATTCATGGCGGTTGTATAGAACCGTCATTGTTTATTATAAATTTTAAAAAAAATACGACTGAGTTCTGTCATTATGTCCAGGCGAGTCGAGAAAGTTCCGGCGTTAAGTCCAAATGAGTCCAACAGATACCGGCGTTAAGTCCAGACGAGTTCCAGTAATGTCCAGCAGGTTTCGGCGATGTCCAATGGTTTGCGACCTCCGGCATCTTCCTCGTCCAGCAGGTTTCGGCGACATCCAGCATCCTCTCGTCTTACCCGGTTTTCAAACTGTAGGTTCCGGCGATGTCCAATGGCTCTACGCGATCTCCTGTATCTTCTTCGTACAACAAGTTCTGGAGACATCCATGGCCCTTCGCGAGCTCCGACGACGTCCATTAGCAGCTGGCGATCTCCGGCCGGCAACGTCCAATGGCAGTAGGTTTCGACAATGTCCAAGATGAAGATGAAGATGCATGAAGGATATGATGAAGATGAAGGGGGAAAGAAGGTGGGTACACAAATTGATGACGTGGTTCCTCTAGATCGTCGGATGAGACACGGATCAATGGCCCAAAATTTTTGCTTGATAAGGACGAGGATCGCTGACATGGTAGCTTACTATTCTATGGCAATTCCAATGAAACCGCCGTAAAATGTCATCTTATTCACTGTGGTTCTAATAGAACCGATGTTAAATCTACCGAAATAATTAACGTATGAATTAATTAATGACGGTTTTTAAGGAACCACCGTGAATACTTGTTAATTCACGGAGCTTTCTTAAAAACAGCCGTTAATTAGTTTAGTTTTAACGGATGTTTTCATAAAACCTCCGTAATATGTATGATTCTACGGCGGTTTTATGAAAATCGCCGTTAAATGACTGATTTAATGGCAGTTTTCCGGAAACCGCCGTAAAAAAGTATTTAACGGTGGTTTTTGCAGAACCGCCGTGGATGAGGCGCCTTTGTATCTACTTTCTGCAGTAGTGAGCTAACGAAGCATATAAAATGGAAATTCATATGTGTAATGCGAATCTACGGTATTTTTTTTGTTTTGTTTAGGTTTTTTTGAACAAATTATTACCATACGGCAGCCATTTGAGGTGGTTCAAGCGATTATGAAAATATAAGGCATTGAGCTCAATTCCCAAATGCACGACCCAGCCCATTCATGGAGCACGAATGTGGGTGGAGGATTTATTTTGGGAAAACATCTCATACAACCATGCTCGTGAGTGGAACACGGATGTGCATCTTGTCGGTGAAAGCTTCATTTTATGTGAAATTAGAGTCCTAAACTCATTATTAGTAACATTGATAGAAAAATGAAGAGTTCACAGTGAGCTTTTATGAATTTTTTTGATATTTACCATACTTTAAAACAATGGATTATGCGGCTATTTATAGAAACACTACTGACTGAGCTAACCCTAAAATGAGTGACTAGAAATGCTATAGTACATCTGACAACGACTACCCATAATACATGGTAAATAATCTTACAGTACAGTCAGCCAGCTGTAGCGTACTGAAGCTTACTGAACTACAGCCGACATCATCAGATGTAGTGTAGGCTCCAAGTAAACTTAGTCTCATGATGACCTGTCGTCCGACCTATCAAGTCGGCATTCATGCGACTTTAAGTGTTCAGGTCGCTGCTGCTTGGGTTGAAACTCATGCGACCTCATGGAATCAGGTCGCTGCTGCTCTGGAAGACACTCATGCGACCTCATAGAATCAGGTCGCCTATCAGCTTTAATATTCCCCCTCAATTTTGTGTTGGCTCCAGGAAATACGCCCAATCTGTTTCTGATCTTATCATAGAATTTTCCTGAAAATGGCTTGGTCATGATGTCGGCAACTTAGTCTATAGACGAAACATGTCTTTCTGCAATCACCCCTCTCAATTCCTTTTCTCATATGAAGTGAAGACCCATTTCAAAGTGTTTTATTCTATCATTGCTTATAAGATTGGCAGAGATAGAAATTGCTCCTGGATTATCCATCCAAACAATGTTAGGTTTAGCATGCTTGATCGTCAACTCTTGCAGTAGAGATTTTATCCACATCATCTTACAAGTTGTTATGTCCAAACTCCTCTGCTCAGCTTCCGTAGAGGACCTTGAAATAGTAGGTTGTTTCTTGTCTTTCCACGAAATTAGGTTGTTTCCAAAAAAAAACACAAGATCCTAAAGTTAATCTTCTATCATCTACATCAGATGCCCAATCTTCATTTGCATATGCCACTATGTCAAAATTGTTGCTTTTGCTTAGCTTAAATACGTACTCCATAGTGGCAGTTAAAAGTTTGATGATCCTTTTGACAGCTTTCCAATGTTTGTTGAGGGGGTTCTGCATGAATTGACTCACCTTGTTCACAACAAAACTAATGTCTGGTCTGGTTCGAGTATATATTGTAATGCACCAACAATCTGCCAATAGTGACTTGGGTCCTCAATCGGATGGCCAGAGAATTTTGAAAGAGGAAGAGTGACCATAATAGTCGAGATGACAACCTTTGCCCCCTTCATTAATGCTCTTTCAGTGACCTCTTGAATGTATTTCTTTTGTTTGAACAGAATACCATTGGATGTAGAGGAAACCTTTATGCCTAAGAAGTAATGCAAATGACACACATCCTTCAAAGAAAAATGTTTTGACAAACCAGAAATTAATATATAAATTTTTGTGTCTTTACTTCCAATGATGATGATGTCATCGACATAAACTATTATAATAATGTAGTGTGTCAGATGTACGAGATGTCAGATTGAGAGAGAGAGAGAGAAACCGAGAGAGGTGAGTGCATTTCCAAATTTGGTGTACCAAGCTCTAGAGGCCTGCTTCAAACCATTTAGATCTTTTCTCAATTTACAAACAAAGTGTGGTAAATTTGGAGCTTAAAAACAAATTGGTTGTTCCATATAGATGTCTGAGTCAGTATCTCCATTCAAAAGGGTATTATCAACATCAAGCTGCCTCAGTTTCCATCCCTTAGTGAGGGCAAACGATAGAATAACTCTGATGCTAGCAGGCTTTACTACAGGGCTATAGGTTTTATTGTAGTCCAGACCTGCACACTGAGTATATCCCTTAGCTACCATCCTAACCTTGTATCTAGCAATGGAGCCATTTGAGTTTCTTTTGATCTTGAATATCCATTTTCATCCTAGTGGTTTTCTGTTAGGGGGAGCTTGCACAAAGTCCCATGTGTAATTTTTGAGAAGAGCTTTATGATCTGAGGTCATGGCTTCTTTCCATTCTGGGATGCATAGTGCATCTTGAACTGTTCTGGGATCAATAGCATTGTGTTACATCATTGTGGCATAAGTTTAGGTTTGGAGATTTCTAATTTAGATCTGGTTTTCATATGATGTGTAACTCCAATTGTCTGAACACTAGATGCATGGTTAGTGGTAGTAGGTATGCTGTCATGCTCAATAGGTAAGTTTATATTGATCTGACCAATGGGAATAGTGGAAAAGTGAGAGGATTTATGAGAGGAAGGTAAAGGAGGTCTAGAGTTGTGAGAGATGAGAGGAGATGGAGGATGTTCACTTTAGTTCGGGACCTCATCAATTGAGGTCGCAGTGTCCTGGATTTTGATCAGTGATGTGTAATGAAAGGACTTGCTTATGTTAGGATGAGGAAGAGTATTAGGCTGCGTGATATGTGAAGGGAATTCGACTTCTTGGAATTTAATATGTCTTGTGATTATGATTTTGTTAAAGGGGAGAAGGATTTTGTAACCCTTCTGAAAAAGACTGTACCCAATGAAAACACAAGGTTGGATTCTAGGCTCAAGTTTGTTTTTATTGTAATATTTTAGCAAAGGAAATCATAAGCAGCCAAGATTTATGAGGTAAGTGTAATCAGGTTTCTATTTAGTAACAACCTCAAAACGGGATTTCTAGTTCATGATTTTGCTTGGGGTAAGATTTATGAGATAGGTGGCATTTGTAAAAGCTTCACTCCAATACTTGAGGGGGAGGTTGGATTGGGAAATCAAGGAGAAAGCAGCTTCAATGATGTGTCTGTGCTTTCTCTCAGCCATTCCATTTTGTTCTGGGTTATAAGGGCAGGACAGAATGTGTTTTATCCAAGCTTGATCAAGAGTGTCCTTTACTACAATGAACTGTCCACCTCCATCTGAGTGAAAGGTTTTGATATAGGTGCCAAACTGATTTTGAACAAGTTTTTTGAAGTGTATGAAAGCAGCCTTGGTATCTGATTTAGCTTTGAGCTAGTAAATCCAGGTATATCTGGAGGCATCATCAATGAAGCTAATGTAATATCTAAAACCATTATGAGAAGTAATTGGAGATGGTCCTCAAACATCACTATGAATGAGATCAAGGATATTGTGGTTGTTATAGTTTGTTTTGCAAAAGGGGAGTTTATGCATCTTAGATTTCAGAGAGTAGAACATAAAGAATCATCACTTTTATTTATAATAGGTAAATTATAACGTGTCAGAGCTTTCTTTACAACATCAAAAGAAGGATGACCTAATCTAGAGTGCCAAAGATCTAGGCCTAATTAATTTTTGAGCTCTACAGCGTTAACACTTGATTGAAAATGAGAAATGTGATGTTCTTGAATAAGTGACAATTGGAAGTGATAAAGCCCATCCTTAAGGTTCCCTTTGACAAGAATCGCTTTTGACACTTGATCCTTCACAAGACAGAAAGAGGAGTGAAACTCAAAGAAAACATTGTTGTCTATGGCAAATTGAGATACACTGAGTAGGTTTCTAGTTATCTTAGGAACATGAAGGAGATTTTTAGGATAAAAGAATTGTTATGATCAACAGTTTTCACTACAGAATTATCGTAATGAGCAATAGACATACCTGCTCCACTGGTTGTCTGAATGTTTTCTGAACCTTTGTAATATGTGGCCAAATTGAGGTTGGACAACTCATGGGTCAAGTGGTTTGTTGCTCTAGAGTCAGGATACTGTTAGAAGAGTTTAGTGGTGTTGAAATAAATCAACGGGTTCATGGCTTGGTATTATCGGAATTCGACTCAATTGAGGAATCTATGTGTTTCAAGCTTTTAAAATTAAAGAAAAATGAAAATAAAGCAATTAAAATAGCTAACTATCCTAGGAATTGAAATAGCAAGTTGGTAGGATGCCTCGTCGTATGCCTCAAATAGAAAATGCAAGCAAGTAAAGGAAATAAGCAAGAAAATGCATTGTTTCACCAAGTACAAGCATGCAAGAACAAGGCACAACTATGCATAAAAACTCAAATAATGCACATTAGCAAAAATTGAAAGCATGGATATAAAGAGCAAGAAAATTTGACATGAAAGTTTAAAACTTGAAGGAAAATAACAAGGAACAAAAAGAGTAGATCTAGGATTAAAGCATGAAACAAGGCATAAAAATAAGATTTAAAATAAAGCATAGGAAAAACTTGAAATCAAGACGATCCAAGAGCCAATCTATGATCTAGATGTGTCACTCATCTAGATTCCATAGCCAATTCATAAGTTTCATCATGAAATCAAGGTGCTAAGGAAAAAAATATAACATGAAGAACAAAGCATGGAAATGAAGAACAAGCCTGGAATTAAAGCATAAAACAATAAATTGAAAGGAAACTTACTTGAATTAAGAAATGAAACAAAGCTTGAATGTAAATTTCATCAAAGTAACAATCCAAGGGAGTACTTGGATTCTTCTTAGGCTTACAAACCCAAGGAGGTGCTTGAAATTTAAATCTAATCTAGGAAATTAAATTACATAAGAGCTTGAAATTAAATCTAAAACCTAAGAAAGAGAAAATTATTCACGAGCTTGAGAGAAATTTGATCCCAAACCCAAGTTAGGGATTGGGAGGGGAGTTATTTCTTCAAAGGATCAAGGTGTGGGCTTTATATACTTGTTTTTAGGGGAAAAAACGTCCAAAAATGCTCAAAATGGCCGAACTCCCAGTGACGCAGTCGATCGACTGCCCCTCCTCGAACATCCAACTCTCTGTCCGGTAGTCGATCGACTGAAACCCAGTCGATCGACTGCCACAAATACGGAATCAGCCAATAATGTCTTCATACGAAATGTAGCCCTTCCTCTTGGCTATCATTCGAAGTTTTATTTGAGTCATTTGAAAATTTTCTCCGAAAGTTATGGGCTCCTCACCAAAACCTAACACAAGCAAGGATACGACAAACTGTCTCCAATTAAAGCTGATTTTTACCAATTTAGACTGGAAAGTTGGAACTGTTGTAAACACAAAAGTTGTAGACAATTCTCTCAGCTTTCCAATAGTATAAAGTGGACGCAAATGGTACAAGTGGTTCTGGAGTTATGCTTGCATTACGACAACTAAGACATCCACCGAGCGAATATAATCCCTTTTAGCCACCTACAAAACAAGAATTCAAACTTAAAAACCCAAAAATAGCACAAACACCTCACACTTGGTACACATAAAGCCAAAAATATAATAAACAAGAAAAACACCTAAAACCTAATGAAAAATGACTCTAAACTACTCGAAACGACGTTAAACTCTAACTAAAGACACAAGGGAAAACACAACAATTACATGCAAAACAACTACCCCACACTTATCGGTTTGTTCGTCCTCCAACAACGAAAAGAATCGAGAGTGTACATACAATGAACATTATGCAAAAAGAAAAATCCTTGTGCTTATCCTTATTTATAAGATGAAAGTATCAACATAAACTTTCTAGTGTCAAGCAATTCTCGTATTACTCTTTCTCAAATGCAAGCCAAATTGATGACTTCCTCATAAATGGAAATTTGAGGGTATTCGCTCAATTCAAGTGTATATAGGACGTGTATACGCTCGAATCGCAATGCATGCACTCATCAAGATTTCACAAATCAAACGCCCAAAATTGCTCGTAGTACAAGACCAAATAAGAATTGAAAGAGGTCTTTAGTATGGGTTGTAGTGTTGGCTCTTTGGTAAGGTATGTAATATTTGGATAGAGTGGCTAACACACGATCAAACGTGATCAATAACACACAAAAATCCTAACTTTCAAAACTCGAAGATTATGATTGCTTCACCCTTCCCAAACCACCAAACTCTAAATCGAAACCCTTTCTTCTTTCACACTCTTTCCCGATTTTATTTTCACAACACTTAGAAGCTTTATGAATTTGCTTCTTTTTGCTAAAATTAGCCTTCTGAACATTAGGATTTACACTTGAATGCACGCTTTTTCACTTTCCGTGATTGGAGTTTTATTCTTTTTTCTTTTTTCTTTTTCGTATAAGCAACTCAAAACCCGAAACCCTCAATCGATTTCCCTCACATTTCTCGTCAACTAACAATATACCCTCTCACCTCATAATATTTATGAAGATATAAGAGCTAAAATCGAGCTCGGCTAACAAGAAACGGGATAAAGGCTCAAGGGGGCTCGTTTGGGATTTTTAAGTAGCTTACATATATGAATATGGTCGGAACAAGGGTGATATATGTGCCTCGAGGTCATTTTCAAATTCAATCATGTACGAGCAAAATCAAACCTCCTCAATGCGATTTCCATAAAAATGCAAGCAAGCCGATAAATCACACAAGGCTACTCACTAGTTTGCACCGAATTTGGGAGCGAAATCAAAAGAGATTTTAGAACGTTGCAATCTTTTCACGAGAAAATGTTAATTATATATATATAGGCGGGTTTGGACGAAGCACAAAAATTCAACCCTTCACACAAGAGACCATAAACATGCAAAAACTCGACAAGTAAACTATTCAAACTTCCAAGCACTTGGAGTTGTTCAACAATGTAATAAAGACAAAAAAGACACAAAAATCGACTCAACCATATAAATGCGCAAATAGTAAGCGTCACTTCTCCAAGAATTCGTCGCTTCGCCAAGGCTCGAGTTAAGAACAATAAAACATGCTTTTCGACACCCGGACCCTAACTACCTATCCACCCAACACTTAAACCATGCACTACCCGCATTTTAATGAAAATCAAGTAAAAGGATGTTGAATAGAAACTTCCTTATCCGAGGGAGTTTGAGTCGAGCTCGGTAGGGTCCACCTAAGAATCAAGCAATCCAAGCAAAAATCGAGCGTGGCTAGTATCTCCCAGCTTCATGACCGCTACTCACTTATCCAATAGCCCAAGGTTGAAGTCGAAAAACCACACACTATACAAGAAAGTCACACGAAATCAAAAACTCAAGAAAATATGTACACTAATCCCAACAAAATATTTTTTTTATTTTTCAATTTTTCAAATGTTTTTTGGATTTTTGAATTTTTGAATGTTTTTGGATTTTTTAATAAAAGAAAGAAATAAAGAAGGAAATGGAAAGAATTTGGGTTGCCTCCCAAGGAGCGCTTGTTTTACGTCATTAGATCGACGTACTCCTTTTTCGATCAAGGTGGGAATATAATGGGAGGGTCCACCAACACAATCTCCTCCTTTGTCGGGAGGAATTGTGGTCTTGAAGTGGCCCGACACTTCATCTAAGATCCAATAGAAATATTGAGCGGCTAGTGTTCTAATCGGGCGAGTAGGCATTGTCGTGGGTAGATCCTCGGGTGGAATTGTTGTTTTGAAGTGAACCGACAACTCATCCCAAAAACAAAAGGAGTAATGACCGGCTATCTTTTCCAACATGTGGTCGAGCAACGGGGGAGGGAAACGATCGTTCTTGGTAGCCACATTTAACTTTTCAAATTCGATCAACATCCTCCATTCCATTTTAACCCTCGTGGCCAATCACTCTCCTCCTTTCTCCTCAAAAACAAACATGCCGCTCGTCTTCGGCACCAAGTCAATGGGCTTCACCCATTCGCTTTTAGAAATAACGAACATCAAACCCTCCAATAACAACCTCCAAACCCCGGTTCTCACCACTTCATCAAGAATTAAATTCAAAGGGCTAGCTCTCTCAATCACTCCGGGTCTCCAATCAATATCCCCCTTAAGAATTTTAAGCACGTCAACCAACCTCTCTTCTTTCTCTCGATACGAATTTTCAAATATGATAATTGTCTTTCTCACCTCTTCCTCCTCAAGATAATCGTCAATTTTTTCAAGTTCATCATCAATAACCTCCACCCCAAGCGAATCTTCAAATTCTCCAATCATATCACAATTAACCCCCACCTCAAGCGAATTTTCAAATTCTCCAATCATATCACCAATAACCCCCACCTCCCCCTCTAAAAAGTCGTHKTTTCCCTCAACGACACATCGAGAATCATCTCCACACAAAACGGGGTCAAATAGAGGCACAACGGGCTCATCAAGAAGAACAAGGGGCTTATCCTCACAACATCCCTCTATATCGACAACCGGGCCAACCTCCTTTGGTGAGACAACCGAATCAACTACCCCACACTTGTTGAGGAAAGTGACCAGAGGAGTAGACGAAGGAAGTTGGTCCACGTGATAAGTCACAAGAGGATCGTGAGGCGGCGAGGGAGTAGGAAAATCGGGTCCCGCACAAGGAGGAGTCGGTTCCAGGCTAGACAGTTGAGTGATTTGAGTCTTCAATGTCGCTATTTTAGTAACTAACTCAAACACCTTCGAGGATAAAGCCATGTTCACGTCATTAGCACAAGAGTACATTGCTTGAGAAGTCTTTGGCTCGGGAGGTAGGGTAGGAGCAATCACCGGGATATCACGATGATGCGGGCCCTCATGAGGAGTAACAAGAGGAGTAAAAGTCGGCGGCGGAGCAAACAATGGTGGAGCACAATCGGGTCCCACCGGATATCCATGGTCTTCATACTCATCCTCAAAAATGCAAGAGTCGGTAACATGACCAAGCGATCCACACCATCCACATCCCAAAAAAGGTGGGTTAACATCCCTCATAATACGCATGGGAGGGCCACTTACGGTATAGGAGCCAAACATCCAATTCGGATCGTGCTTAGGGACACTATTGACTACACCTCCATAATGAACACCTCCACCATAAGCATTAAAATTCACATTAGAAGCATGATTGAAATTAGGCGCATGAGAGTTTCCATACGGGCCGGGATTTGGGGCTTGCACATTCGGATAGGAATTTGGAGATCCATAACCACTCCAGGGACCATTCATGCCCGAGAAACTATCAAACCCGAAATGGTTTGCACCATGCCCTCCCATGCCGGGTTGCCCATATCCATATCCACCATTGGCAACGTGGTTTCCACCATGCCCTCCCACGTTGCCATACCCATTATACAACATCTAATTCCCAGCATGGTTTGCACCATGCCCTCCCATGTTGGGAATGTATCCACCATTGTAATAGGAACCTTGCATACTCAAAGAAAACGTCAAAGAAAAAGGAAAGCTAAAAACACAACAAAACGATAATTAAATCGAAAGCCTTAACAAAGCCGAGTCACAATGACACCATTTTGTAAGAAGAGTTTAGTGGTGTTGAAATAAATCAACGGGTTCATGGCTTGGTATTATCGGAATTCGATTCAACTGAGAAATCTGTATGTTTCAAGCTTTGAAAAATAAAAGAAAAATGAAAATAAAGCAATTAAAATAGCTAACTATCCTAGGAATTGAAATAGCAAGTTGGTAGGATGCCTCGTCGTATGCCTCAAATAGAAAATGCAAGCAAGTATAGGAAATAAGCAAGAAAATGCATTGTTTCACCAAGTACAAGCATGCAAGCACAAGGTACAACTATGCATAAAAACTCAAATAATGCAAATTAGAAAAAATTGAAAGCATGGATATAAAGAGCAAGAAAAGTTGACATGAAAGTTTAAAACTTTAAGGAAAATAACTAGCAATAAAGAGTAGATCTAGGATTTAAGTATGAAACAAGGCATAAAAATAAGATTTAAAATAAAGCATAGGAAAAACATGAAATCAAGACGATCCAAGAGCCGATCTATGATCTAGATGTGTCACTCATCTAGATTCCATAGCCAATTCATAAGTTTCTTTATGAAATCAAGGTGCTAAGGCAAAAGGCATAACATGAGTAACAAAGCATGGAAATGAAGAACAAGCATGGAATTAAAGCATAAAGCAATAAATTGAAAGGAAACTTACTTGAATTAAGAAATGAAACAAAGCTTGAATGTAAATTGCATCAAAGTAACAATCCAATGGAGTACTTGGGTTCTTCTTAGGCTTTCAAACCCAAGGAGGTGCTTGAAATTTAAATCTAATCTAGAAAATGAAATTACATAAGAGCTTGAAATTAAATCTAAAACCTAAGAAAGAGAAAATTATTCAAGAGCTTGAGAGAAATTTGATCCCAAACCAAAGTTAGGGATTGGGAGGGGAGTTATTTCTTCAAAGGAGCAAGGTGTGGGCTTTATATACTTGTTTTTAGGGGCAAAAACGTCCAAAAATGCTCAAAATGGCCGAACTTCCAGCGACGTAGTCGATCGACTGTCCCTCCTCGAACAGCCAACTCTCTGTCCGGCAGTCGATCGACTGAAACCCAGTCGATTGACTGCCACAAATACGGAATCAGCCAACAATGTCCCCATATGAAATGTAGCCCTTCCTCTTGTCTATCATTTGGCGTTTGATTTGCATCATTAGAAATTTTCCTCCGAGAGTTATGGTCTCCTCACCAAAACCTGCCATAAGCGAGGCGACGATAAACTGTCTCCACCTAAAGTTGATGTTTACCATTTTTAGAATAGAAATTTGGAATCGTTGTAAACACAAAAGTTGTAGACAATTCTCTCATCTTTCCAATGGTATAAAGTGGAGGCAAATGGCACAAGTGGTTCTGGAGTTATGCTTGCATTACGACAACTGAGACATCCACTGAGCGAATATAATCCCTTTTAGCCACCTACAAAACAAGAATTCAAACTTAAAATCCCAAAAATAGCACAAACACCTCACACTTAGTACACTTAAAGACAAAAATATAATAAACCAGAAAAAGACCTAAAACCTAATGAAAAACGACTCTAAACTACTAGAAACGACGTTAAACTCTAACTAAAGACACAAGGCAAAACACAACAATTACATGCAAAACAGATACGAGTAATCTTGTCCTCCTTATGTTTCTCCATTTCCAAAGCTCGCTCTATTGGTCATAAAATTTCCAGCTGACTAACCTCCTAGCTGAGTCTTGATTCCTGAGTTCATCTGATAGTTGGAGTCAAACCTGTAGTAGTATTTATCTGTAGTGTGATTGTTATATCCACATATCCGGCATCTAGGTCTATTTGTTCCAAATCTGCCCCCTCTGCCTTTATAGACATTGCCTCTTCCGGCACCGCTTCTTCCTCTATTACCTTGGAAATGATAGGTATTTTGCCTCTACCTCTTCCTCTATTTCCAGAAAATGTTGTCTGTGTGGGGAGGTGAGCACTAAATTGTGAATTATCATTATCACGAAGGCCTTCAATAGTCTCAATCCTGATTTCAAAACTCAGCAGCATAGAGTAAGCTTCCATCATAGTGACTTTTTCATGTCTAGTAATGATTGAAACAATGAGAGCATTGTACTTAGCTCCTAAACCATTCAAGAGATACATAATTGGGTCATTTTCATTTAATCTCTGACCAATGGAAACTAACATATCACAAACAGACTTAACTTTTTTAAAATAATCCTTGATTTGTAGATTTCTCTTCCTAAGGGATTGGAGTTTAAACTTAAGCTGCCTAATTTTATCTCTGTTATAACTAGAAGGTCCTTAGAAATATCCATATCTCACTAGCCCAGCTCAGACCAACAGTAGTAACTAGAACACTTTCACTCAAAGAAGATAACAACCATGGGATAATCAATTGATCCTGTTTCATCCGTTTAACATACTCAGGATTAATAGTGATACCTGATGAAGATACATCATTAATCACCTTGTTTGGGATAACCTGCTCCCCATTGATGAACTCTTCCAGTCCATATCCTCGTATGACTGCTAGAACCTATTGCACCCACAGTAGAAAGTTGTTGTCATTCAGTTTCACAACAACAAAAAAAAACCATTTTTTCGAGGGTTTTTTCCCTCGGTTTTGAAGTAAAATCCCTCAGTTTTGAGCGAAACCGAGGGAAAAAATGAGAGAAATATTCCCTCGGAAAACCCTCCCCGGTAGATTTTTCCGAGGGGTAATTTCCCTCAGAAAATTTTACCGAGGATCTCAGCCCTCGCAAAAATACCCCGTACAACCCTAGGAAAAATCGAGGGAAAACCGAGGGAATGTTTCCTCGGTTTTCCGAGGGAAGATTTCCCTCAGCTTTCTGAGGGGCAATTGTCCATCGGAAAACCGAGGGAAACATTCCCTCGGAAAACCAAGGGGAACATTCCCTCGGAAAACCGAGAGCAAACTATTCCCTCGGTTTTTTTGATTTTCCGAGGGAATTTCCCCTCGGTTATTTATTTATTTTTTTAAATAATTTTTAAGTTTCATTTTTAATTTTAATTCCTGTTCAATTATTAAAATTTCCCAAGAATTTGAAAAAAATCATTAATGAAAAGATAAATAAATAAACCAATTCTTATAAAAATATTTTAAATTTTAGAATTGTTACATGCGTTCGACACAGTAACAAAGCTTATATCAAAATCAAACTGTCCTATGGATTGGGAGGGGTGTACTGCTAGAAACGAGCATACAGGTCAGCCATCCGGGCATTCATCTACTCCTGAAATTCGTCCTGTTGTCGTCATTGCTCCTCACTCTCCACCTCACGTCGTTGCTCAGATGCCTCCTACTGTCGGTGCTGCTCCACAAGCTGCTCCCCACGTCCTCGCTCAGACTCGCGTATTGCTGATGGATCGCCTCAAGCTCCACCTTCTGCGCCTCCTGAGCTCGTCTGGTGACATCCAACTCCTTCCTCTGAGCCTGGAGCTGCGCTTCGAGCTCTCTAACGTGGGTCCTATCAGCCTGAGAGGAGGTAGAAGAAGAGCGGCCTGTGAAAAAACCCTTCGCAGCAGCCACCACCTTCCCACACAAGCCGATGCCGTAATGCCGTCCCTTTCTCGACCCGATGATGTTGAAGAAAACCCGGTCAGGATCAACCTCATTACTCACATCCTAGGAAGACGCACGTTCCTTTTCCTACTCCAACTGTCACTCGTACTCATCCTGAAAAACAACTCGTTATTAAAATTCTACATTAAAATCAAAGAACAAGTTAAAAATAAGAAATAGACTCACATTAATATTACTAGATCTTGTATCGATCCACGCACCGTCTTTCTTTTGGTGCGTACGTACAAAAAGAGTGTACACCTTAGCCAGCTCACCCGTCTCCCGCTCCTGTATTTAAATAGAATTTTAAAATAATTAACATTAAAATAAAACATATAAATATTATATTATTATATTCTAAAATTACTTACGATATCGAAAGCATAATCGATACTAGATCTAGCACCCCCTCGTGTGCTTTGACATCCCAGTACCCGGCCCAGCAGGCTCGCTCCTCCTGTTCCGGCTGCACTGCTCGGATTTGGCCTTATTCTCGGGCTTATCCCACTCGACCTTACAAGCCCTAGTTGAGATGCATGATATATAAGATGGTATAAATTATATGTTATAAATAAAAAAATCTAATTTAATAAGAAAACATATAACAGAATCGTTTACCTATAGACCTACTCAATAACGCATCTCGGCCTCTGACCCGCATGGGCGGCAATATACTGCTTACACTCATTCAACTGCCTCCCGTTCATCTCCCCGATCATCCGAAAAAATACATCTTGTATCCGTTTATCACTATACTACTCCCGGTCTCAATAACAAATTTCCTGCAAAATAAAATAATAATTAGAATTCAATTGATAAATATGATTGTGTAGTTACTGTAATTATAAATAAATTTGGACATAAAATAATAATTACCTTAAACATCTCCCACCAGAGTATTAGTACATTTATTTATATGTATAAAATATCATTATAAGTTAGAATGAGTATTCATACCTAACATATTCTTCGACCTCCTCAAAATTTAGCAACACGTATATCCTTGCGGCGTTGTATTCTTTTTCACAATTGAGGAAAAGAGTATTAGTACATTTATATATATGTATAAAATAACATTATAAGTTAGAATGAGTACTCATACCCAACATATTCTTCGACCTCCTCACAATTTAGCAACATGTATATCCTTACGGCGTTGTATTCTGTTTCGCTTAGAAGTCTTTTTCCCTTTGTACCAAACGTCTCTCCATATTTCTTAAACACCGAGGAAATTTCATTACCGTCATCCACACAATTCTGACCATCATCATTTTTAGGAAGATTTGTTCTTTTAGTTGAAACGTGATCTTCAAAATAGTACGAACTAAAATTTGATGCCTCATCGACCAGATATTGCTTTTGCTATCGACCCTTTAACAGTCGCCTTTTTTTTCACGTTTTTCTTTAATTTGCCAAGATACCTCTCAAACGGGTACATCCATCTATACTGTATTGGGCCAACAATTCTCGCTTCATATGCAAGATGAACGGCAGATGCTCCATCGATTCAAAAAAACTTGGAGGGAAGATCAGTACCAGTTGACACAATATTAACGGAATGTCACGTTCAAGTCGACTCAGATCTTCGGTGAGAATGACTGTTTATGTGAGATACTTGAAAAACAAACTCAATTCGTTTAGAGCCTTCCACACGTTCAGAGGAAGAAGTTCATGAAAGACTATTGGTATCAACCTCTGCATGAATACATGACAATAATGACTCTTCATCCCGATCAAACGAGATTCCTTCTTGTCGACGCAACGCCCCAAACTTGATGCGTACCCATCTGGAAATCAAAGAGATTTGACCCAATCACAAACAACAGTTTTCGACGGCTTATCAAGTGTGTAACAGGCTTTAGGACACTTTCCTGACCCATCTAGCGCCAACTCTAAGCAATTACAATACTCATTCAACTCTTCCCTAGATTTATGCGTGTCTTTTGTCTTCCCTTTGACATTCATCGCCGTATTGAAAACATTGTCATACACATTTTTTTCGATGTGCATAACATCTAAATTGTAACGAATTAGATTTGTCCTCCAATATGGCAGATCCCAGAATATGTTTCGTTTTCTCCTACCAGAAGTTAAGGATATTTGCGCGTTAACGGGTGCTGCATCAAGTTCAATGACTTTCAGAAGCCCCAATCTTTCTATTTATGCCAAAACTTTTATTCCTGAGCGCACGAAATCATCGTTTATCTTTTCGAAAATGGTGATCATGCTCAAGGAATTTTCGGTGATTGTTGAACCATGATTGCTTCCCACTGCACTTAAGAGTTAAGGCGTCTGACCGTTCCATAAAGTAAGGACAAGCTTTTTGACCGGTCGTACTCCATCCGGACAACATAGAATACGTAGGGAAATTTCTGATTGTCCACATAAGGATTGCTCGCAATTTAAAATTTTGTTTCTTAGATATATCGTACGAGGGACACCCAACCGTCGACAACTGATTTAATTCGGCGATTAAAGGTTGCAAAAAGACATAAAGTTTGTCTTTTGGATTCTTTGGCCCTGGTACAAGAACGCTCAGGAACATGAATTGTTCTTTTGTGCACATCCAAGGAGGCAAGTTGTAGGGTGTAACTATGACGGGCCATGATGATTATTGTGCTCCAAAACTTACAAATGGTTGAAAACCATCTATACAAAGACCCAATCTCACGTTTCGATTTTCAGCCGCAAAGCTTGGATGAGTCTCGTTTAAATGTTCCCAATCTTATGAGTCGGATGGGTGGCGCATAACATTATCTTCAACCACGTGTTCAGCATGCCAGCTCATATCTTTCGCTGTGGCGTTAGATGCGTATAACCTCTGCAGACGAGGATTGAATGGAAAATAGTACATCTTCTTGTACGCGACACGAGCCTTCTATCGTTTTGTTTTTCCGTGAAGAATATGTTTAAATCGAGGTTCATTGCAGAATTTGAAACTTATCAAATCAGAATCGTCTCACCAGTAGATCATACAATTATTCTTGCAGCAGTCTATCTTCTCGACCGGTAAGCCCATACCCCTTAACAACTTCTTATTGTTGTAGAAGTTATCGGGTACGAGATTGTCTTTCGGTACAATCTCCTTGATTAATTTGTGCTTGTGCAAATTTAATAAAACTCTCAAGTCCATCCACGAATTTTGAGGATAAATAGCCGTCGTTGATTCGCTCGTATATCCAACTACGATCGGAACTCATCCTAACATTATACGGTTGTCATATTAATTTATCGAAAATTGGGCAACATGAGGGGTGGGTAGAGAATGATTGGAATGTTTGGTAAGACCCTATCCCATTTGAGAACGTGATTTTACTGTAATACAACGTCTTAGTATATGAATTTTCGTTGACTAAAAATTTCGGTAGCATCTCACTTTAGTTCTCTAAGTACACATATATTGCAGTGCACCCGAGAATATAAGAGAGATATTGAACAAAAAATTATGTAAACAACAAAAAAAAATATAGATAAGATAAGCCATATTACAATCACGCTCTCAAACTGTCCAAAGAAGTGGACAATTCGGGATTTAGTATCGAATTCTCTATTCGATACTAAATCTCAAACGAGTCTAAGGTATATTGTTTAAGTGTAGATAGAAAGATTTTATTTGGGATCAAAACTATTTTAAACCCCGTTATTGGAGGGACGAAACCTCCCTGGCCGGCGTCATAAACCACGTAATTGCAGACGTATGCATTAATTCATAATCACATCAATTCAACAATATCTACAAAATATATATGTTACACACAACATGCATGTACCGATCACCACGGTATTTCACCACCACAACCACAACCAGTTTAAAACATTTTGAAATCCACCGTCATATTTTAAAATAAATTTAAAAACCGTTATTGGAGGGACGAAACCTCCCGGTTGGCGCCGTACACCGCGTCATGAATGACGTCTTCCCAGACCAATCACAACATCAAGCCCTCACATTCAAACCATAACAACAGATGCAAAGAAACATTATGTAAGCATGCATGTACCGATCACAACGGTATTTCACCACCATTGTAGAATACACTTTATGTAATTATTCCTAAATTGAACCCTAATTACCTAATCATTACTAAATTGAACCCTAGTTACTTAATTATTACTAAGTTAGACCCTAATTACCCAATTATTTATAAATTGAACCCTAATTTTATAATCATTCCTAAACTTATCCCAAATTACGTAATTATTTCTAATTTGGACCCTAATTGTAAATTGATTCTAAACTGGACCCTAATTACGTAATTATTTCTAAATTGGACCCTAATTACGTAATTATTTCTAAATTGGACCCTAATCGTAAATTAGTTCTAAATTGGACCCTAATTACGTAATTATTTTGAAATTGTACCTAATTATAAATTAATTCTAAATTGGACACTAATTACATAATTATTTGTAAATTGGACCCTAATTGTAAATTAATTCTAAATTGGACCCTAATTACGTAAATATTCAAAATTGGACTCTAATTGTAAATTAATTCTAAATTGGACCCTAATTACGTAATTATTTCTAAATTGGACCCTAAGTGTATATTCATTCTAAATTGGACCCTAATGTGAAATTAATTTTAAATTGGACCCTATTTATATAATCAATTATAAATTGAACACTAATTACATAAATAATCATAAATTGAACCCTATTTATATAATTATTTATATATTGAACCCTAATTACATAAATAATCCTAAATTGAATTAATTCTTAATTAATCCTAATTTCAAACTCTAATCCCTAAACCCTAATCTTAACCCTAATTATACAATAATTTCATCACAACAATTATATACAAAAATATAAAAATAAATACAAATATACAAAAATAAAAAAATATAAAATAAAAAATGATAAAAAAGGGCAACTTACCTTGGAGGAGCAGGCGACGGCGGAAGCCGAAGTGGAGCAGGCGGCAGCGGAAGCTGGAGCGGAGCAGGTGGAGGTGGAGGTGGAGGCTGGCCCTCGGAGCGGCAACGACGGTTGATTGATGGGCCTTGAAGCGGCGGTGGATGCTGGGACTTGAAACGGCAATGTGGCGGTTAGGAGGCTACACGCGACGGCGGGTTCGAGGCTGGACGCGAACGGTCCTTCCCGGCGGCGGTGGTCGACGGCTACGATCTTCTCGACGGCGGGTTTGGAAGGCCGGTGATTTTTTTTTTCTGCTTGCTGCTGCGATTTCGAAAGAAAAAAAGAAATGAGGTAGCGGGGACGCTGCTATGATTTTGAGGGTTCCTTTCCGAGAGGACGATGCCCTCGGAAAAACCGAGGGGAATAAGACCCCTCAGTGTGTATTATTTTTTTTAAATAGGGAAAACCGAGGGAATGGATTTTCCTCGGTTTAAACCCTAGAAAAAAGTGATTCCCTCGGTTTCAAACCGAGGGAAATCAATTTCCTCAGTTTTTTTCAGTTTTTTAAAAAATATAAAAATCTAAAAAAAATAGAATATGCGTACTTATCGATCGACAGGCCGAATCCTGTGGTTCCGGGACGCCGAGACGCACCCCTCCCCACCCCATTCGTAAATTCTTGGGTTTTTTTTCTATTTTTTACTAATTTTTCTATTTTTTCGAATTTTTTTCCATTTTTCATTTAAAATCGTAAAAAATAGAAAACGCAGAGTTATTGATCGACGCCCGACCCTCGTGGTTCCACGACGCTGAGACGCACTCTTCCCCGCCCCGTTCGTAAATTCTTATGATTTTTTTAAATGTTTTACTAATTTTTAAAAAAATTTAGTTTTTTTCAATTTTTTACTTAAAATCAGAAAAAAAAAATAAAATAGAAAACGCGTGCTAAACGATCGACGCCCGACCCCCGTGGTTCCACGACGTCGAGCCGCACCCCTCGCCCCCTTGGCCAAATCACGACGCTTCGTCGCTTCGCGTTTCCAACCTAAGGAGTTGGTCGATCGATCGTATCTTATTGTTGGTCGAATTTCACGACACGTGTGGATACGCATGTGCTCGTTGATATTTTTTTATCGAAATTGGGTCAAAACCACCCCACATGCCTAAGATGATATGATTTGTCTGATTTTTACATTTTTTCTTTTTTTTTATTTTTTTTTAAGAGAAACTGAAAAAACCGAGGGAAAGGTAAATCCCTCGGTTTGAAACCGAGGGAAAGGTAAATCCCTCGGTTTGAAACCGAGGGAAATCCATTACCTCGGAATCTTCAGTTTAAAAAAAAAAATAGAAAACGCGTAGTTATCGATGAACGGCCGACCCCCGTGGTTCCGGGCACCGTGACGCCCCCCTCTCTGCCTTGTTCGTAAATTCTTAGGTTTTTTTCTTTTTTTTTTTACTAAGTTTTCTATTTTTTCGAGTTTTTTTTCTATTTTTCATTTAAAATCGTAAAAAATAGAAAATGCGTAGTTATCGATCGACGCCCGACCCTCATAGTTCCGCGACGCCGAGACGCACCCTTCCCCGTTTGTAAATTCTTTGGTTTTTTTAAATTTTTTACTAATTTTTATAAATTTTTTAGTTTTTTTTCAATTTTTTAATTAAAACCAAAAAGCAATAGAAAACGGGTGCTAAAAAATCGACGACCGACCCCCTTGGTTCCACGACGCCGAGACGCACCCCTCGCCCCCTCGGCTAAATCACGACGCTTCGTCGCTTCGCGTTTCCAATCGAAGGAGTTGATCGATCATATCTTGTTGTTGGTCGAATTACACGACACGTATGGATACGCACGTGCTCGTTGATATTTTTTGATCGAAATTGGGTCAAAACCACCCCACGTGCCTAAGATGATATGATTTGTCTGATTTTTACATTTTTTCTTTTTTTTTTCTTTTTTTTTAAGAAAAACTGAAAAAACCGGGGGAATGGATGGTTTCAAACCAAGGCAAAGGTAAATCCCTCGGTTTGAAACCGAGGGAAATCCATTACCTCAGAATCTTCAGTTTTTTAAAAAATTAAAAAAAAAATAGAAAACGCGTAGTTATCTTGTTGTTGGTCGAATTACACGACACGTATGGATAGGCACGTGCTCGTTGATATTTTTTTTTTATCTAAAATGGGTCAAAACCACCCCATGTGCCTAAGATGATAGGATTTGTCTAATTTTTACATTATTTTCTATTTTTTTTCTATTTTTTAAAAAAACTGAAAAATTCCCTCGGTTTCAAACCGAGGGAAAGGTGAATCCCTCGGATTGAAATCGAGGGAAATCCATTCCTTCAGAATTTTTAGTTTTTCAAAAAATAAAAAAAAATCCGAGGAAAATTTTCTCCCCTCGATTTTTCCGAGGGTTATTTTCCCTCTGAAATAATTCCCTCGAAAACCCTTCGTTATTTCCTTCGTTAATTATGGCGGCAAATATTGGCGCCATATTTTCGAGGGGAAACCGAGGAAAAATATTTCCTTCGGAAAAAATCGAGGGATATTGAAGTCCCTCGGTTTTTTCCGAGGAGGAATCTTTCCCTCGATTTTTTCCTCGAAAAACTGCTGCTGTTTTGTAGTTTTTGATGCTCACCAACTGGCTTTTTAGGTGTATGGTATCCATACTTCGAGCCTGATTGTTTTGTGTCGTGGCAAGTTCCTCTGTTGCCATGATTTCAAAGTGAACTGAACTAGAGGATGAAAAAACGTGGATCAGAGGAAGAAACAACTAGCTCTGATACCATGATAGAAAAATATAGAGTTCACAGCGAGCTCATATGAATTTTTATTGATATTTTTCATACTTTACAACAATGGATTATGCGGCTATTTATAACAACACTACTGATTTAGCTAATTCTAAAATGAGTGACTAGAAAAGTTACAGTACATCTAACAATAGCTACCTATAATATGTGGCCAATAATGCTACAATATAGTCAGCCAACTGTAACGTATTGAATCGTACTAAATTAGGGCCGATATCATCAGATGTAGTGTAGGTTCCAAGTCAACTTAGCAGGCTCTCATGATGACCTCGCGTCCAACCTATCAAGTCGGCAGTCATGCGACTACAAGTGATCAGGTCACTGCTGCACGAGTCGACACTCATGCGACCTCATGGAATCAGATCGCTGGTACTTGGGTCAACACTCATGCAACCTTATGGAATCAAGTCGCTGCTGCTTTGGTCAACACTCATGCAACCACAGAATCGGGTCGCATATCATCTTTAATAACATTTAAGGACCAGGAGGTCTTTAAAAACCATAATATGAGAAAATTCATGGGAGAGACACATATTAGATCACAAAGGAGGCCTAATAATCTAGACAGAAGATTCAAGGAGACAAGACAAACAAAAGATACGAAGACGAATGAGACAAGAAGAATTGAGAGATTCATCACGACTCCCACTCTTCCCTTTTCTTTTATTGTCTTGTAGTTAATTTATATAGTCTGTAGATTTATTTGGACAATTTGTCTATATCCGGACAAACACATTGATTATGCGACATGAGAGTAGGTTAATATTTGTTTTTTACCATTTTTATATATAATTGAAGTTTACCTTTGAACCATATTCGCATATTTTGGTATTAATCCATATTCTAACACTTAGTTACATTTTCTTATTACTGTTTGGCATATATTGTTCATAAATCAAATGGAAAATAAAACTTTTTTCCCCCAAAAATTATCATCATTTTTACAAATTTTCATATGAACTATTATTTGTAACAATCAACTATATGAACTAGACAGTGTTTTGTAATTAAGCCCGCATACAATTATTTTAGTGGTTTTAGGACACCTAACTTGGTTTTGGAAGGAGAAATTATAATTAAATAATTATTTCATAAATTTGAGAATTAATAATTCATAAAAAATAAAAAACATATAAAATAAATATTAAAAAAAATACAAAATCAAACACAAGATTTCTAAATAATTTCTTAAAATATGAAATAACCAAAAAACGTAAAAAAAAAAAAAGAAAGTATTATTATTAATAATACTGAAAATCACATAAATAAATCTAAAACTCTATAATGAAATTATTTTAAATATTAAAGTAAAAATACAATAAAATAGAAATATATCGTTGACTGAAAAAATTATTTTAATAAAAAAATATAAAATAAATGTAGAATATATAAATAAATTTAATCATTCTGAAAGTCACAAAATAAGAATAATCATAAAAAATTAAAAATAAAAGAAAAATTACAGAAATATAAACTAAATCTTGAAAAATTATGAGATAAATCCAAATTATAAGTAAATTATATTTCTAAAACACACACAAAAAAAGAAAATCAGAATTAATTTATACCCTAGTATGCGGGGTGGGGTTATAAATTATTATAAAATGATATAAAATAATACTAAAAATCTAATAAAATGCATAATAAAATATAAAAATTTATAATTAAATTATTTAATGAAATAGAATTAATAATCATAAAATATGTAAACTAAATACTGGAATTAGGTGGGGTGGGGGGGTAGGGGTTGTATTTTATTTATAAATTTTTAAAAATATTTCGTAATTCAAGATTTATTTTATATTTCTTACTTTTTATTAAAAATAAAGTTTATTACTTCTTTTCATATTTTTAATTATTATTATTTTGTAATTTTTTAAATTTTATTTATAAGTCTTACATTTATTTTATAAAACTTTAATTTTTTTGATCTTCTTATAAAACTTACTATTACTTCAGATTATTTTATATATATTTTCTGTATTTTTGACTTTCAGACTTTAGAAATAATTTAATTTTTTTAATAAATTACGAAATATATATTAAAAAGGAGAAAAAGATACGGGGTGGCCGAGTTCCCTACACGACCAAAAGTCATCAAAAGAAAAAAGTCTGGGGGGCCGAATAACCTACACGGCCAAACAAAAACTAAAAAAGTCTTCAAATGACTTTCTTTTGGATACTCGTTAACATCTTTTAACGATGGTTTTGGTGGCTCGAAAGGAGAGGGGCAACGGGCTGGTAAACTGCGTCAGAATCGTCAATGACGGACCACCGTAAACAGGCCATAGACATGGAAATGGGCCTCCGTAGGGGTGAGAAAACGGATTGTGTGAAAAATGGGCCTCCGTAGGGGGAGGGGCGAATTGGGCCGTAAATTGATTAAGCCCAAAAGGAGAAGGTTGTTTAGAATCAAAAAAGGAAAAGGCGGAAAGGGACGCAGGTGGGCCAAAACCCAACAAGGAAAGAGACGGTTGCTTGGGCCAGGGCTCGAAGAGTGAAATAGACCAGACTTAGTCAACGCGGAAAGGTTTTGAGCCGAAAAAGCTGTCAAAGATGGGAAATTGGCAGGGAAATCCACAAGCTTTTCGAGAGGAGATCCTTGCAGGACCATCAACGGCTGCATATAAGGGACCGAAAAAGGGGAGTTCTGAGCGGGGCCGGAGGCAGGCCTGGAGTCATGACCGTCAACGGAGGCGACGAAGTCGCAGTGGCCAGATTCACCGGAGGAATCGGCGTAGAAGACGGTGGTGGCAAGAGCTTACCTGCCGGTAAGGATCTAAATGAAACAGGGGCGGACGCCGTCATGGTGGTCGGAGGCTGCTGCGGTGCTAGCGAGAGACCAGGGGTGCTGGAAACCGGTGCCGGAGGTGGCCGGGAAAACTACGAGAACGACGGCACGTTGGCGGAACCAAAGGAAAAGGCGGGGCCGGTGTTGACAAAATCAGACGACGGTAGAGGCGGATCTTGAGATGGAAGGGGAGCTGGGGCCGGCGCCGGTGTACATTTATACTTTTTTAAGTTTATTTTATGTTTTGGGTCTTTTGATATTTTCAATAATTATTTAGGGTTTTTTTGGTAAAATCTTCACTAATTTTATAATTCTTTTCAGAATTACTTTATATTTTTAAATTATTATTTTTTAGATTTTCATATTTATTAAATAAATATTCATAATTACTTAATTATATTTTTTCACCCAAACCGAGTGAGGTATCATCAAACAACTAAAATCTTTGTATTGAGGGATAAACTGTAAAATATATATAGCTCATATGACTAATTGTTACAAATAATAGTTAATATGATAATCTGTAAAATACAATAATTTTGTGGGCAAGAACTTTGTTTCGCTAAATCAAAAGGGGAACCAATATGACGTCTTGAATATTTGACATTGATGTGACCAAAAATATTAGCTCACCAAGAAAGAGATCAGACCGTGCTGGATTAAATTCTTGAACCACGATCGACCTTAACAAAGACCCAAGCCAGAAAGCCCCAGCGATGCCCTCGTATACTTAAGTCAGTAACCTTATGCTTGAGAAAGTGAGGGCAATAAAGTAGGAATAATTCAACTTAGAAAATAAACGAGGCTTGGGTCCTGCCATATACCCCAAGTTAGGGTTTTCATCTCCCAATTGTAGCTAATCTCCATATTTAAGAAACCATCTCATATTATGATTCTTGATCTCTTAAATTAAAATAATAGCCTCTTTTCATATTAGTCTGTAACCTTCTACCATGTTACTAACCTACTAGGACTCCATATCCATATTTAACCACAATACCATATTACCATATATGTCGTGACCTAGAACTTTCTACCATATTTGTGTTATTATCAACCTATCAAAGACCAACCATTCTTTTACGGGACTTGTTATATGTTAACTCATTTACACGACATGTTTTAACTAGCTAGGCCTTTGAGAGCCCATGCTACTTGATCTTGATAACTAAGCTTCTTAGAAACCTCATTATCCCATTCTGTCGGCCTATTCTCCATCTTTTACACATTGCAAGGCTAACCTCATATTTGATGCCACATTATCTAGTTGAGGCAAGGGAGGAATGTAAATAGGAGTACTTTATAATAGTTAAATAAATGGAAACACAGTTTAAGGGTTTTAAATTGGAACACTTATCCATATCAGAGAATATGCGGGCTGATCAGTCGCCAAGATGGTAGGTGCATTGGGGGACTACCATACACGAGCAATAACGTTAATGGAATTGTAATCTAGCAGTTTGGAAATAATGGAGGGAAAAGTGATGGAAATAGATTTAGTAGAAGATTGGCGAAACCCAATCAGGACCTTGTTAAATCAGGTTGCAAAAGGTATTTCCCAACTATCTACTAAGGAGGCAATGATAGAATGTCTATTTTGTTTAATTGATGGACACTTGAATAAAAGGTCACACTTTGGGGCTCACTTCAAGTTTTTGTCACTGGAATTTGGATTGGGGATTCATAACCGAAATGCATCTGTGGGATGGATTTTTCTGGCCTCAGATGAAAAGATGGGACAAAAACTGGTGATGACTTGTAAAAATGCCAAATGTACTATCCTATTATTCATGTACTACTAAAGAAAATGATTGTAATGAGCTAACCAATTCTGTTTATGTAATGGGGGATTGATATCGTGGGGCCTTTGCCAAAGGCTGCATAACAAAAACAACTTTTAGTCCTGGAGGTTGATTACATTACCAAGTTGATGGAATTGGAGGCCGTAATTAATATCGCAGAACAAAAAATAATCAATTTTATTTTTGATAGTATTTTTTGCAAGTATGGTATTCCACGGGTGTTAGTTATTGATAATGCGGGGAAAATGATGCAGGCTTGGTGTAAGGAGATGGGCATGAAACAACATTTTGCCATGGTAGAGCATTTGCAGGCTAATGGAGAGATTGAGGTTACCAAAAGGATTATCATACAAGGTATCAAATTAAAGCTAGAAAAGGCTGGAAGTTTATGGGTTGAGGAACTTCAGTCAGTCTTATGGGCATATCTAATAAAACCGTGAACAACTACTAAAGAATCAGTCTTCAATTAGGTTTATGGGATAGTGGCAGTAATTCCAGTTGAGATAGCTACCGGGTCTCATCGGATAACCTACTTTAATACAGAGTGAATGGGTAGTTGGCTAGGGAAGCTTGGGAAGTGATAGATGAAGAGAAGAGTTTTGGAGGTGTAGTATAGATAAGGGGTTCATGTGGCTTGGTATTATCGCAATTTAATTGATTGTAGGGATCAATTGATTTTTAGCTTGTGAAACTTAAGAAAAAATGAAAAACAACGAAATGAAGCCAAAGTAACACAAGTATTTCGAATGCCTCATGCGTATGTCATATTGAAATTGCAAACAATAATAAAAATAAGCAATAAAAAGTAAAGAAACAACAAAGTACAATCAAAGAAACCTAAGGTACAATTATGCATGCATGATCATAAAAAATAAATAATGCGAATCAACAAAAATGGAAAGCACCAATGGAAAGAGCAATAAAATTTGATGTGAAAGTTAAAATCTTTTTGAAAAATAACTAGAAATGAAGAGTAGATCTAGGAATCAAACTTAAGTCATGCATGAAAATAAAAACCAAAATAAAGCATAGGAAATACATAAAATAAAAACGATCAAGGACCCGATCTATGATCAAGGTGTGTCAATCACCTAGATTTCATAAACTAAATCACACATCTAACAATAAATCTAAGAGCTAAGGCAAAATCATAAATTGAAGAACAAGGAAGAAAATTAAGAAAAACCTTCTTGAATTATGAAAGAGAAACACAAACTTGATAAAATTGCAATCAAAATAAAATCCAAGTGATGGCTTGAAATCTTCTTGAGCTTAAAAATCAAGGAAAGCTTGAAATTAAACCTAAGAACTAGAGAGAGAAATTAAATCCCAAACTCATGCATGAGTTGGGAGGAGAATTCATTATCTTTTAGCTAATGAGAGATCTCCTATTTATACTAGGTTTAATTAAAGGCAAATGGGTCAAATAAGCCTTTAAACCATGGATTTCTTGGGTTTGATCAAAGTTGCCCTAGAAATTACCTTGGCTTGATGTCGGGCGCGATTTGGCGAGGCGTGGAAAGGCTTGGCACGGGCGTGGGCATTACTTGGCAAGGCGCTCGGCGTCGATTCGCAAGGCGCTGGGCGCTTGGAAAAGCATTGCGTGGGGGGTGGCAAGGCTTGGCGCGAGCGCTTGGCATCTCTTGGCAAGGCGTTGGGCGCTTGGAGTGAGGGTTGGCGTTGCGTGGCAAGGCGCTGGGCACTGGGCATGGCACTGGGGGTTGGCAAGGCTTGGCGTGGATGCTTGGCGTGAGTCTTGGCATGCCTTGGCAAGGCTTGGTGATCATTCCATAATGTTTCGCCATTTTGGAGCTAGCTTGTGGCGCAGATTTAGGCACATCCTGGCACGTCTTGGCTTTAAGGGCTGACTTGGGCCTCAATGCCTTCACCTATGAAATGAGAATTTTGAACATAAAATCCAAAAATCATAAAAACATCACTAATATCGTACACAAAAGGTTAAAAACAATATAATGAGAAAACAACCTAATAACCTAATGAGTCGACTTAAAACCAATATAAAAAACACTAAACCTTAATTAAAAACACAAGAAAAACACCACAATTACATGCCAAACAACCACCCCACACTTATCGGTTTGTTTGTCCTCGAACAACGAAAAGAATCGAAAATGTACATGTAATGAACATTATCAAAAAAGAAAAACCCTTATGCTTATCTTTCTATAGTGATAAAAGTATCAACATAAACTCTTTATTGTCAACCATTGCTCGTATTACTCTTGCTCAAATGAAAACCAAATCGATGACTTCCTGGAAAATGGAATTTTGAGGGTGTTTGCTCAATTCACATAAGTGTATGTTTTATATGGGACGTGTATACTCTCAAGTCGGACAATGCATGCACCTTGTCAAGATTTCACAAATTAGAAACTCAAAATCTCCCATTGTACATGACCAAACAAGAATCGAAAGAGGTCTTTATTTCGGGTTGTAATGTTTGCTCTTTGGTAAGGTATGGAATATATTGATATAATAGCTAACACACGATCAAACGTGATCAATAACACACGAAACCCTAACTTCTAAAATGCAATGCTTATGAATGCTTCATCCTTCCCAAATTAACAAACTTTCTTTCAAAACCCTTTCGTACACATATACGTTTTTCGACTTTTATTTCACAATACATAGAAGCTTTTTGAATTCACTTCTTTTTACTAAACTTAGCCTTTTTAAACATAAGGCTTTTCCCTTAAACGCACGCTTTATCACTTTTCATGATTTCTGTTGGAGTTTGTTTGTTGTTTTCCCCTTTTATTTTTATTTGGGATATTTAAGTAGCTTATGTATTTGGATATGGCAGTAATAAAGGTGATATATGTGGCTCGAGGTCATTTCAAAATCTAATCATGTACGAGCAAATCAAGCTTCCTCAATGCAATTTCCATAAAAATGAAAGAAAACCAATAATTCACACAAGGCTACTCGCTAGTTTGCACCGGATTTTGGAGACAAAATCAAAAGAGCTTTTAGAGCTTTGCAATCTTTTCACGAGTGAATGTTGAGTATATATATGTAGTGGGGTTTTAGACGAAGCACAGTAATTCAACTACTTACACAAGAGGGCATATACATGTAAAAACCCGACAAGTAAACTATTCAAATTTCTAAGCATCTGGTGATTTCTCAACAATGCAATAAACTCATACAAGACACAAACATGACTCAACCGTATAAATGCACAATTAGTAAGTGTTACTTCGCCAAGAATGTGTCACTTCACCAAGGCTCGAGTTAATAAAGACAAATCATGCTTTGTAAAACCTGGACCCTAATCACCTACCCACCCCACACTTAAACCATGCAATGCCCTTATTTCATTTTCATGAAAACGAGTAAAAGGGAGGGTGAGATAGAAGCTTCCTTATCTGAGCGAGTTTAGGCCGACCTCGGTGGGGTCCACTTAAGCATTCAAGCAATCCAATGGAAAATCGAGTATGGATAGTTTCTCCCGATTCCATAAACGCTACTAACTTATCAAATCAACCAAAGTCGGAATCATAAAACAAAACCTTATACAAGAAAATCACCAAAATCAAAAACACAAATATAAAATCAAAAACAAAGTAAGAAAGAAATAAATTTAAAAATAAAAGAAATAAAGAAAAGAACATGGGTTGCCACCCAAGAAGCGCTTCTTTTACGTCATTATCTTAACGAACTCCCTTCTTGATCATGGTGGAAAGAGAAAACCGTGACGATAAGGCTTGACCCAATGGTCATTAACTTGGAATCATTCTTGCGTTATAGGGTCGATCAAGGTCACCGCCCCACTTTGGTTGACTTCTTCAATTATATATGTCCCCATCCACTTAGATTTGAACTTGCCGGGATATAATTCCAAATGGGAGTTGTAGAACAAGTCGGGCATACCAACCTAGAGATATATTGGGACTATCCTCTCATCATGGATTTGCTTCGTTCATTCCTTGTAAATTCGATCATTTTCATATTGAATGTTCCAAAACTTGTCTAACTCCTCCACTCGCAATATTCTCTCAAGCCCGGCCTCCTTCAAATCTATATTCGCGGCTCTTATCGCCTTAAACGCTTCATGCTCAAGATCAATCGGTTTGCTCTCCTATTCTTCCGAACAAACATACTTGAGGTGAGATGGGAGAGGTTTAAGCTCGGTCTTGTGCCTCCTCTCGACCTCATTAGGGATTAATTTGAGCAATTCAACAATCTCCTCAAGATAATATTCAAGCTTTTCAATGGGTTTCATTTCCAACCCATCATCAATAATCTCCACCCCCCCCTCTAAAATTTCGTCGTTACCCTGAACGACACGTATACAATACTTCTCACATAATCCTTTGCCACATTGAAACAAAATTGAATCGTCATTATGAACAAAGGCCTCATTTCTCTCACTACAACTTTCAACACAAGAACCTGGGTCAAACTCCTCCTTTTTGCTCTCTTAATCCATATAAACTTGATTATCCAATCCTTTAATCACGTCAACATGTAAGCAATCCACATAAAAGACGCTTGATGGAATAGATGACAAGTTAGACATAGAAAACATGATTGATTCACCCGCGACGGACAAAGTAAGATTTTTCTTTCCAACGTCTATCAAACATTGAGTTTTAGCCATAAATGGGCGTCCTTGCAATATAGTGTGTTCGGAGCCATCATTTGTTACCATTCCAGCATACAACACCACAAAATCAACCAGAACCACAATACCCCAACTTGTACAAGAACATCCTTGACCATCCCCTTTGGGTATCTAATTGACTAATCGGCCAATTGTAAGCAAATGCGTGTCTCTTGTAAAGAAGGAAGTTCCAATTGTTCATAAATCAAGAACGATATTAAAACCCGCCCCGGAATCAAGCATACCCGTAGTGAGTTTACTATTCCGTAGTGTGGTATCATAAGAAAATGAGTCGGGATCCGCCTTCTTAAGAGCCAAGAGAGAAGGGTCACAAACCACACTTGACTCCTTTGATAGATAAAATCTCTCATTATTAGTTCTCACAAGCTTCTTGGAGGAAAGCTCCTTGAAGAACTTGGAATAAGCGACAATATCCCGGATGGCATCTAACAAGGGAAGAGTGATGTTGACATTGGATAATAGATCATAGATCTTTTGAAATTGTCCATCTTTATTAGCATTTTGTATCCGGGATGGATAGGGCATAGGGGCCATAGAAGTTGGTTGTTTATAGGCGTTCTAAGACTTGTGTAGGCCGTTGGAAAGTTCCTTTGCCAAAGTGGGATCCACAGGAGTAGAATCAGGAGGAGTAAGGACATTCGGAATAGAAGCCACCTCCTCCTTGGACGGTGGGACAACCTTATTATCAACCACCCTAACACTTCGAATTATTGTGACCGCATGAGCTTGCGATAGTTGGCTTGGCAATTTGTCTTTTCTATTAGCTTACTTTAGTATATTCACATAACTTTCTAATTGCCCCATTTTAGTGTTAATCCCGTTGGTCGTAGCCTCAAGAGCATTTAACTTGGCATCGAACGAAGCCAACATAATGGAAAATTTTTGCATTTGTTGCATAATGACCATGAGATTTGGATCGGAAGGTGGAGTAGGAGCATTCACCGAAATAGCCGGACGAGACAAGCCCACAAGAGGATTAGCATTTGCATTTGTATTGGCATAACTAAAACTCGGATGCATGCGATTGCTAGGATGATAGGGAGGATTGTAATTCGACAGAAGAGCAAATGGTGGCTTAGCAAAATCGCGTCCCGCTTGATACCCTTAAATCCCACACACTTCCTCCGATTGAGGCATCAGCATATATAAAGAGGGATTTGAAGGACAAACCGTGGTATCATGACCAACCATTCCACACGACGCACACGGGAGAAGTGTGTGGGATTTAAATCCATCTTTAAATCCGGGTTAGGCTAGATAACTTAGCAATTTGAGCCTCCATAGCCGTCAATTTATTTTCCAACTCAAGCTCTCTAGGGGAAGGAGAGTCACTCACTTCATTAGCACTAGAATACATCGCCCGAAAAGATTTTTGTTGAGAACTTTGGGCTAAACTGTTGAAAATCTTGTGAACCACTTGAGGAGGTTGATCCTTCATATTACCCTCCGCCGACGTGTCCACCATATATTGGAAATGCAGGTCCAGCGCCTCATAGAAAGTTTGGATTAAGAGATCCTTTGCCATACGATGATGTGGACAACTCGTGAGAAGATATTGTAAACGAGCCCAAGACGAGTGAAATGGCTCATTTCTCATTTGTTTAAACAAGATAATCTTGATCCTCAACTCGGCCTTGTTTTTATTGGAATAGTAATGATCCAAAAATATCACCGAAAGCTCATCCCATGTATGAATTGAATTGTAAAGGATACTCATAAAGCATGACAACGCCTTATATTGAAGAGCATATGAAAAATATTGGAGTTGAAGATGCTCTAAACTCATCATATTCGGATGATGAAAGCTCGAGACTTGCCATAAGAATTTTCAGAGGAATTAGAGAGTATCCTCTTTAGCAAACCCGTGAAATATTAGAAGCCGAGAAAAATCGAGCGATCTTATATCAATAGTCATAACCTTAGGAGGAAAGGATACACAAGATGTAATAGTCGCCCCCACAAAGGCTTTGCTAACCTCTCTCATAGCGAAGACAGGAGGGGCATTAGGGCTCATACCTCCAAATAAAGTAAACAGACTGGGAGTGCCCTCATGAACATTATTGTCGGAACCTCCATAAAACGGACCTCCACCATTACCATTAAGATTCAGATTCAGAGCATGATTGAAATTATAAGCGTGAGGACCTCCATATGGGCCGGGATTCGGATTTTAGCCACCAACATTCCCATTCGGACTAGTAAAGCCTCCATTATACATATTCGGGAATTGATTGGGATCACCATAGCCTCCATACGGACCATTCCTACTTATGAAGTCGCTATACCCAATATGGTTTGCACCATGCCCTCCCATGTTGGGTTGAACATTGCAGTTAACACCATTGGCAACATGGTTTGCACCATGCCATCCCACGTTGCCAAAACTGTTACTATTCATCCCATTCCCAACATGGTTTGCACCATGCCCTTCCATGTTAGGAATGTGCCCCCATTGTCAGAAGGACTAGAAATGTGTGCGTTACCTTGGGGAAGGCCCATGCCATGTGCATGAGTGGTGAAACCACTCCCTTGATTTCCTAATGCATGGTTGGGTGGGCCCGTGGAGGGCTGGGCTTGTCACTTGGTGTGGGTGGCTCAACAAGAATGGGCTCGGGATTAATAGAGCCTTGAGGATCATGGGCTTGTGGATATTTTCTGTTGGGAGTAAGAAATGGGCCGGTATTGGGAAGATTATTGGCCATGTCTTGTGTAGTATCCAAGGGATGTCTTAAACGCCTTAATTGCTCGGGGTTCAAAATGTAAGGATCCAAATCGTTCCCAAGAGTTCTACAACCTTTCATACACTCAAGAAAAACATCAAATACAAAAGAAAGTTAAAAACTCAAAGAAACTACAAGCAAATCGAAAACCTTAACCAAGCCAAATCGCAACGGCGCCATTTTGAAGAGAAGGTTTTTGGAGGTGTAGTATAGATAAGGGGTTCATGTGGCTTAGGATTATCAGAATTCGATTGATTGTAGGGATCAATGGGTTTTTAGCTTGAGAAACTTAAGGAAAAATGGAAAACAACGAAATGAAAGCAAATTAAAGAAAGTATTTCAAATGCCTCATACGTATGCCATATTGACATCGCAAGCAATAATCAAAATAAGCAATAAAAATCAAAGAAACAACAAAATAGAATCAAAGAAACCTAAGGTACAACTATGCATGCATGATCATAAAAACTAAATAATATGAATCAACGAAAATCAAAAACACCAATGTAAAGACCAATAAAATTTGAAGTGAAAGTTAAAATCTCTTAAAAAATTTAACTAGAAACGAAGAGTAGATCTAGGAATCAAACTTAAATCATGCATGAAAATAAAACCAAAATAGAGCATTGGAAATACTTAAAATAAATATGATCAAGGATCCGATCTATGATCAAGGTGTGTAAGTCACCTAGATTCCATCAACCAAACCACAAATCTAACAATAAATCTAAGATCTAAGGAAAAATGCATAAACTCAAGAACAAGCTTGAAATTCAAGAACACGGAAGAAAATTAAGAAAAACTTACTTGTTAAGAAAGACAAACACAAACTTGATGAAATTGCAATCAAAATAAAATCCAAGAGATGGCTTGAATTCTTCTTGAGCTTACAAACCCAAGGAAAAGCTTGAAATTAAATCTTAGAACAAGAGAGAGAAATTAAATCCCTAACCCACACATGAATTGAGAGGAGAATTGGTTATCTTTTAGCTCATTAGAGATATCCTATTTATACTAGATTTAATTTGGGCAAATGGGTCCAATAAACTTAAAAGTTTGGATTTCCCGGGTTTGATCAAAGTTGACCCAAAAATGACCTTGGCTTGATGTTGGGAGCGACTTGGCGAGACGTGGAAAAACTTGGCACGGGCATGGGCGTCGCTTGGCAAGGCACTGGGCTCTTGGCATCTATTTCTTCCTTCGTCTTCGTCGGCGCTTGGCATGGCACTTGGCCAGACACTTGGCAAGGCTTGGTGTGGGAGTTGTCAAGTCTTGGCGCGGACGCTTGGCATGAGGGTTGGCGTCGCTTGTCAATGCAATGGGTGTTTGGCGTGAGGGTTGGCATCGCTTGGCAAGGCGCTGGGCGCTTAGCATGGCGCTGGGGGTTGGCAAGGATTAGCGCGGATGCTTGGCGTGAGGTTTGGCGCTGCTTGGCAAGGCGCTGAGCGCTTGGCATGGCGCTGGGGGTTGGCAAGGCTTGGCACGGACGCTTGGCGTGAGTTTTGGCATGCATTGGCAAGGCTTGGCGATCATTCCAAAATGTTTCACCATTTTAGAGCTAGCTTGTGGCATGAATTTAGGTGCATCCTGGCACGTCTTGGCTTAAGGGATGACTTGGGCCTCAATGCCTTCACCTTGAAATAGGAATTTTGAACATAAAAGTTTAAGAATCACAAAAACATCACTAATATCGTACACATAAGATTAAAAACAAATAAACGAGAAAAAAAACCTAATAACCTAATGAATCGACTCAAAACCATTATAAACAATACTAAATCCTAATTAAAAACATGAAAAAAACACCACAATTACATGCAAAATAATAGACGAGGTACGGGAGAAAGCTACGACTAGAGTTGAAAGATAGAAGCAAAAGATGCATATAATCAGTAGGTGAGGAAGAGGTGGTTTAAGGTAGGTGATTTGGTATGGAGGTAATGATGCGATATCCCACAAAAAAGTTAGATCTAAATTAGATGGAACCTTTCAAAGTAACTAAGGTTTTAAAAGGAGGTTCTTAATTTCCAGAGGATGATAAGGGGAGAGTTGTTCCATGCTCTTTGAACATCTATTACTTGAGGAAGTATTTTCTCATAATTAGTTAGTAATACTTATGGAGTATGGTAGTCTTATTTATGTTTCTAGATTTTTATTTTTGACTTTTCATGTTATAAACTATGGGATATCAGGTGGTCTTGATCATTAATAAGGAATTTTTACGATATTTTTTGTTATGGTTATTTTGTGATTTTTTACATGGTCATACGGTTTATGCCCAATGATTGTTTAGGTCAGCGATTATTAATATGAATATGTGCTGACGCTCTCATTAGGTCGGCAATGTTTCTTTTTGTCTGACGCTTGTTTAGATCGGGGATGGTCATATGGTTATATGGATATGGTTTTTGCCTGATGCTTGTTTAAGTCAGTGATGTATACGGTTATATTCGTATATGAATATGGTTTTTGGACGACGCTTGTTTAGGTCGGGGATCGTCTTATGGTGATATGGTATTATGGATATATTTTTTTCCGACGCTTATTCAAGTGGGAGTTGGTTATATGGTGATATGATTAGATAGATATATGAATATGGTAATTGCTCAACGCTTATTTAGATCGAAGATGTGGTTATATGATAAAATGGTTATATAAATATGGTTTTTACCCGACGTCGCTTGTTTAGGTCAGAGATGGTTATATAGTTATATGGATATGGTTTTAGCCAAATGCTTATTCAAGTCAAAGATGGTCATACAGTTATACGAATATAGTTTGCCCGGCTCTATTCCGGTCGGGAACTATTTATACAAGTATAAGTATATGTGGTTTTATGAATGGTTATATGGTTTAATTATGTAGGTTTGAATATAAGATTTTTGGTTATCACTCAAATAATAAAATTGATTATATGGATGAAAGGTTTCCTATGTTTTTGTAATAATCAGGCTTCATGGCTTGTTGCATATGGATAGGTGTGGACATTTGATCAGGTTTTCTTATAAGGAAGTGTTAAAAGAGGTTGCCTTGTAGAGTTATAGGTTATAAAGAGTTTTTCTAGTTCTTGGAAAATAAGCTTATAAAAGGATCTGATAAGTTTTAATGCTTTTTGAGTGTATGATTTCGGTTATATTTGAGGTGTTTGTGTTTTCGAGGGTATGATTTTGATAATTTTATAAGGAATCAAAGAGCATACTAAAATATTTGCAATACAATAATGAAAAGGGAATTAATATATAAAATAAAAAATAGTAATAATTGTTTAATAAATTGTCCGAAATAGGTGGAATTATGAGGTGCTACTTGAAAATTAAGGGGAACGCCAATATTGGAGCCCAGCCCAGTTGCTATGATCGCGTTAGTACTACTTTTGTTCCATTAGGTCTTCTTCCTAGGCGGTTGATGTCACCTTTTAAAAAGTCGAATTGAAGGAGGTCCTTCTTAGCTGTTTTGAGATTCACTTGGAAGGAAGAAAAGTCATGATTGCCATGTATTCCTGCAAAGGTTGATACCAATAGCCTTTTGTGAACTGCTTCCTTCAAATGTGTGAAAGGCTTTGAATTGAGCCTAATTTTCAAGGATCACACGTCAAAAGTCATTAGCACCAAAGATATGAGTCGTCTAGAACGTGACATTCCGTTAATATTATGTCAACTAGAACTGATCTTCCCTCCAAGTTTTTTTGACTCAATGGAGCATCTGCCCGTTCATCTTGCATATGAAGCGAGAATTGCTGGCTCAGTGCAGTATAGATGGATGTACCCATTCGAGAGGTATCTTCGCAAACTAAAGAACAGTGTGAAAAATAAGGTGAGTGTTGAAGGGTCGATGGCAGATGCATATCTGGTCGAAGAGGAATCAACTTTTAGTTCATACTATTTTGAAGATCACGTTTCAACTAAAAGAAAAAAAAATTCTAGAAATGACGTCGATCATAATGGTGTGGATGAAACTATGAAATTCCCTCGGTGTTTAAAAATATGGGGAGACATTGATATAAAGGGAAAAGATTCCTAACCGAACCAGAATAAACGCCGCAAGGATATACGTGTTGCTAAATTGGGGGAATGTCAAGAATAAGTTATCTACGAATACTCTTTTCCATTTATACTAATGTATATATATGTACTAATATTCTTTTACTCAATTGTCTAACGAATGATGTAGTATTTACACGAAGAGAATTCAACATCTCCAACCAACATTACTGATGATAGGCTGAACGAAAATTTGAAAATGAATTTGCCAATTGGTTCAAACATTACGTAACACGTTCGATACCGAGATGCATATCATTTGATTACCTTATGTATTTATCTAATATATTTCCTAAATTAAAAATGGTTATTCAAATTCATAGGCTAGAGATCATTCGAACAATGCGATCGACGTGAGCATTAGAAGCATTGTTGAGGGTCCATCAAGATGTGTGAAAACGTATACCGGATGTAAGATAAATGGTTATAGATTTCACATAATCGAGCATGGATCTAACAAAGCAACATCGAGCAGTGGAATATGCGTTAAAGGGTCAAACTATGGGGAAACCAAGTATGATTATTACGGTCGTCTCATAGAAATTGTGCATCTCGAATACACCGGCCGAATAGAGAAAAACACATTATTTTTCAAGTGCAAATAGTTTGATTCAACTCCTACAGGCACAAAAGTTCATCCACATTATAAGATTGTCAATATCAATCATAAGAGTTGGTTCAATCGATATGAACCGTTTGCACTTGCTTCCCAAGCTGTGATTCGAACTTTTGTGTACCTACTTATAAAGATTTTTCAAAAATTTAAAAGCTCGCCCGCAAGAGAACGGGATCACGTGTAGGTTGGTAAGTTGAACTGAATCGTCCCTCACTGAAAACTAGGCTCAGAAGTTCTTTTTGTGTTTGTTGTTCACGAATAAGAAATAAAAATAAAATCATAATCTAAATACATAAAATCAATAAATTGATCTAAATGAAGAATAATAAAATTCAAAGGTTTTGAAGAGATTTAGAAAACTAGGGTTATAGAGCTCTGAATCGTTTCCACGATCTATTGGGATAAACCCAATTGATGATTCACGACGATTCTAGGCTCCAGACCCATTAGATCTAGCCAATAAATCTCATCAATCTCATCATCAACTCAACAAAAGGAATTAAAGACTTATAACTAAGAAGATTTACAGCGTTTTGGTGAAGGAATCTTGAGTCTAAGCTATCTAATAGCTAATCTAAATTCTAAGAATTTAAAACTAAGAATTGTGAAGAGAAACTAAGAAATCGAAGGGCACTCGTTGGGGTTGTTAGCCCTTAAGAGGACTTAAGACCCTAGGAATATCATAATGTATCTAAAAATCTGAAATACATAGGATATTTATAGTTGTGGGAAGTCTTGGGCAATAAGAAACCCTAAAATCACGATTCTGGGTCGTCGTGTCGATAGGCGTCGATCGACGCGCGCAGGGCGTGTGGCTCAGCTCGGCTGGTGTGCGCAGTTCTTGGCAGGCAGCGGTCGGCAGGTGTGCGTCGGTTGACGCTCCATGTGCCGACGCTCATAGAAGTTGCGTCGCCCAGGTGCGTAGATTAGTGTCGGAAAGCATCGGGCGACGCGGGCGACTCTCGGCAGCCAGCGTCTGCAGTGTGGGCATGACTCGGCAGGCAGCATCGGCAGAGCTACTATAACGGTTGCAGATGGAAAACCATTATAGAAAATCGGCAGCTTCAGATTCTTCATATCGCGGCCCGTTTTCGCTGAAACTCCACTCATACGCCCATCCTTGACTACGTCCAAACTTAAATACTTCAAAATACCAAAAATAAACATAAATTTAATTAATTATAATTAAAATACGATAAAACAAGTTGGAGATAAGAAAATATGGAAATAAGATTAATCTACCCAACTTTCACCGAAAACAATAAGAAAAACTAACTAAGATACTAACTAAAATCAAGAAAAATTCATGTTAATCAATTACCCCACGCTTTATTGGTTTGTTCGTCCTCGAACAAACGATAGTTTCAAAGACTAACAAGAATGAAAATAAGCTCAAGCAAACAGTCGTGTCGTGCTACATACATAATTTTGAAAATATAGATACATGTCACGCAACTTCAAACACTCCACCCTTATTACGTTGTCGCTTCAAAACCAAACTCATGCATCCTTACAAAGGGTAATATATAGGGGAGTACGCTCTAAAGCACTCAAGTATTTTTAATGGAGTGGTGTATACGCTCAAATCATACAAATACATGCACAATAAATAAGAACTGAAAATCGATCTCTTTTAAATCACATATTAAGTGTGCTATCAACAAAGAATCGGAAAAGGTCTTTTTGGGTTGTAATGTAAGGCTCTTTGGACGGGTATGGAATATATAAGTCGTGTGGCTAAATAACTCACYCAACCTAATATAATCACGAAGCAATGCGCTTCACCTCATTCAAAAGAAAAACCTCACTATGCACTCATAACGTAGCCTTTAAACTTAGGCTACTCAACTCGTAACTCTAAACTGACTTGAAGCTCAAACCACTTAATCAAAATTGAAGCTTATAATGTGCTTCTTGTTACAACTCAAATCCTTGCCTTTTAAACATTAGGCTTCATAATAAAATATAACAATAAAACTTAAGTCTTAATAAAGCACATAGGCAATGACTAACACAATTCAACTAGACTCACCATCCTTCTTTTTCCCTTTTTTTTATCCCCCTTTATAATTTAGTATGGGTTTTTTTTTTTTTTTACAGATGGTGGTCCTTAATTACAAAAATTCAAAAATCCCTAATAAAATTTTCAAAACTCTAATAACCAATAAAAATAACTAACTCCTACCTCACGCTTTTAATGGGTTTGTAGGGGTCGACTCAACAAAATCACTCAGGGCTAAAGGCATAGATTATTTGGCTAAGATTGGCTCATTTGGAATTTATAGTGACTAAAAATATATGTATATGGCCGGAATAGGGTTTTTTTCTTCGCCTTAACCTCATGTTCAAAGTCAACTACACACAGCGGTTTCAAAGAGATATCAAGACTCAAACTTATTCAAGCACATGCAATGATGATAAACACTCATGCTACTCACTGGATTTTTGCATGAAAAAGTTTGAATTGACGCTGCTTTTAAGGTTTTGTGAAATCAATTACGTGCAAGTATCATTTTACAATATATAAATAATAATTTTGAAAAATTTTATGCACTTACACGCTCAAAGACAAGAACATCAAATCAAACATAGTTAACTTTGACAGGCAAGCAAGAAAAACACAATTCAGCACGGGAATAGTAATCAATCACATTTAAAGTTTAGCACTACAAATCCACGAAAATTTTTGAAAATTTGCACATATTTCAACTATAAATCACACTCAACCATCCCCCCCTCTAAAAACTCGTCAATCCCCTGATTGCCATAAACGAGTATAATAAGATAAAAGTAATGGAGAAATGGAATAAGAAAATGTCCCTGAAAATTAACTAGTCGAGCGACTCCAAATAAAACGCTTGTGCAATTATCCCTCGTCTTGACTCTCGTGAATGAAAATGCCTTGAATAAAAACCTAAAAACAAAAAACAAACGAACAAAAATAAATAGTAACACATTAAGGGAAAAGAAAAGAAAACCAATACTTGGGTTGTCTCCCAAGAAGCGCTTGTTTAACGTCAAAAGCTCGACGCCTTCTGCGAACGTTGCTATCCTGGATCCAAAAACAAATGACGATCGTGCCACCCCTTAGTGTTCTCCAAGAGTAAATGCAGGCAATTTAAATCACCAAGGCGAGAACGAAAAGCAAGTCATAGAACAAAAACTTCAATTCGCTTCCGAGGTCGAAAAAGCGAATAATTGATCACCACGAACATATCAATAGTAAAGTGCGGCATAGGGTGATCCTCGAACTTCTTAAAGACTAGGAAATTCGTCGAACAAATGAAAAATACCTCGAACACTCCGAACTCCTTCAATTCCTTAATATCCCCCTACACAACTTGAAAATAATTAAAATCTACAAAAGGGCAAAGGGGAGGGGGAATTTCTTTGACTACCTCAATCACCACTTTATTCTTAACCTCTATCAATGCTTCGGGTGGCTCGGTAAGGGGTTCAATAAACACATCTTTCTCCAAAAATCCATCAACCACCCCAATTTCAACATTAATTAAAGCATTGGGTGGCACAGTATGAGGATCAATAATCTCGCCTTTTTCTAACAATATATCCACCATTTCACAATTAAGATTCAACAATGGTTCGGGTGGAATGACATGACGCTCGATCATCACTACCTTTTCTAAGAATTCGTCCACCGCCTTTTCTGCATTTGGCAACGCAACATCTCCATTCCTATTGAGCTCGATTGGGCATGAATCTTCATCTACGATTAGGTTCTCCAATGTCAACACCTCCTCCTCGTCATCCATTAAATCTTTAAAAAGCATAAGAGGTTCGATCTCCATCGTATCCCCTATTTCCTTCGCATGCATCTCCTTCAAAATTGGCTCCATCTCATTGCCTACATAAAAACTAAGAAAACTAGAATTCGTAAGATCTACATTAAGTTCCAAAGGCAATGCCCCAACATCCTTGTCTAAAGTCTCATCGATTAGCACAGGGGAAACGATCTCAACCAAATCTTCAATAACCTTCTCCTCACAAACTTCTCCAAAATGATCCTTCAAGATCGTGTTCTCAACATCTGAGATTGGATTAATCGCAATAAGAATCGGCATCTCAGGCTGACTTGGAAGTTCGTCTTACTCATTCGACCTTTTCGCTAAATAATCCTCGATTTTACCACACAGTGCCCCCATAGTCTTTGTAAACTTAGAATAGTTATCTTGGATGGTCGATAGTGCAAGTTTGTCTTGATGGCGGATGGTTTTGGCTTCTTGATCTTGCTGCCCTTCCAGGAATTTATCGTCTAGTTTATATTTTTCATGGCTCAGGTAGTAGGGAATCGAGTCGGGAGAGGCATAAGAATCGTGGCTCGAACAATCTTGGACAGTGATAACCTCCTCCTGTGGCTCATCATCAAATGTTACCAAACATTCATGCGTCATATGTCCTAAGCATCCACGACAATCACACATTACATTATGCACGTAGAACTTCCTCATGAACTGGTCGATTACGTCGTACCACGTTTGCAAAGAATCGAGCTCTAACTTTATGTACCATTTCATTGCTTACTCCTTCAGTGCAAAAGTGAAGAGTCGCAACCGCACTTGCTCCCTTGTAAGCCCAAGAAGAGGAGAACTATCGGTGATAAACTCGAACTTCCGCATGAATTTAAGCGCATCTTCATTCCGTTGTCCATAAAAGATTGGGAGATTCAATTGGTCGTACTCGTCAGGAAAGTAATTCTTCATTGCGTCGCTCAATGGAATGGCCGGTCGAAGTTCATGATGCCAATCGAGCGGTGGTTCATCATACGAATAATACATTTTTTTTAATTTTTTAAACAAAGATTAATATTTTCGATTTTTTTAAAAAAATTTTTATTTTATTTTATTTTTGGAAAACGATTTGATAAATCTTGGGTTTAGGTTGTAGACGTGCCTTGCAAACACAACACTTAACACACAAGATTAAATGCACCGGTGAAAAATAACAAAAATGAAATAAACAAATAATCATAAATAAATACTAACGATAAATGAATTGAAATAAGAATACAAATAAGAATACGACGAACAAACACAAATATCAAAACCTTTAGTTTTCCCCAGCCACTGTGCCAAAATTTTGATTCGAACTTTTGTGTACCTACTTATAAAGATTTGTCAAAAATCTAAAAGCTTGCCCGCAAGAGAACGGGATCGCGTGGAGGTTGGTAAGTTGAACCGAATCGTCTCTCAAGGAAAACTAGGCTCGTAAGTTCATTTTGTGTTTGTTGTTCACGAGTAAGAAATAAAAATTAAATCCTAATCTAAACACATAAAATCAATAAATTGATCTAAACGAAGAATAATAAAATTCAAAGGTTTTGAAAATATTTAGAAAACTAGGGTTCTAGAGCTCCGAATCAATTCCACGATCTATTGGGATAAACCCAATTGATGGTTCACGACGTTTCTAAACTCTAGACCCATTAGATCTAGCTAATAAATCTCATCATCATATACTCAACACAATCATCATCATACTCAAGATCCATACAAATCATCATACATGGGGGGGGGGGCTTGTTTTAAGATCAATTATTAAACTACCAAGCATGAATCGAAAGCATAAGAACTAACTATACTAAATTAAAGCGAAAGGAATTAAAGACTCACTAATTAAACTAAGAAGATCCGCAGCGTTTTGGTGAAGAAATCTTGAATCTAAGCTATCTAATATATAATCTAAACTAATCTAAAGTCTAAGAATTTAAAACTAAGAATTATGAAGGGAAACTAAGAAATCGAAGGGCACTCGTTGGGGTTGTCAGCCCCTCAGTGGCCTTAAAACCCTAGGAATATGATAATGTATCTAAAAATCCGAAATACATAAGGTATTTATAGTTGTGGGAAGTCTTGGGCAATAAAAAACCCTAAAAGTCATGATTCTGGGTCGTCGTGTTGACAGGCGTCAATCGACGCACCCAGCGCTCGATGGAGACGCGCACAGGGCGTGCGGCTCGGCTCGGCAGGTGTGCGTCGGTCGACGCTCCATGGGTCGAGGCTCACAGAAAGTTGCATCGGCCAGGTGCACCGATTATTGATGGAAAGCGTCGGCAGTGTGGGCATGGCTCGGGAGGCGGCGTCGGCAGAGCTACTATAACGGATCCAGATGGAAAACCATTATAGAAAATTGGCACCTTCAAATTCTTCAAATCGCGGCCTGTTTTCGCTGAGACTCCACTCATACGCCCGCCCATGACTACGTCCAAACTTAAATACTTTGAAATACCCAAAATAAACATAATATTAATTAATTATAATTAAAATACAATAAAACAAGTTGGGGGTAAAAAAATACAAAAATAAGCTTAATCTATCCAACTTTCACCAAAAACAATAAGAAAAACTAACTAAAATACTAACTAAAATCAAGAGAAATTAATGTTAATCAAGCGGTACAAGTATACTATTGTGCGCACCCAAGTTTGAAACGAGATAAGTATGACTGGTGGGCAACGTGTAAAATCAAGGCGAGATCAAATGTTGAGTTTATCAAGCCTCTACCACAACAATCATTTCAATATGAAGTTGTAGATACACGCAATCCAAGTCAACTGGACGATGTCGATTTCCAGTTGCACGACCCCAATGATAATGACGTTAATGATCTTTGTGATGAAATATATGATGATGCAGAAGAAGAATTACTCACCGATCAAGATACATATCAAGACACGAATGAAGATGAGTTTGGTGATAACTTTAATAGTGAAAGTGTTGGATCAGATGATTAGTTTGGTTGAAATATATGTAAATTATTCATTTTGTAAAAACACTCTTTTTTTAACTAATTTGTTTTATATTTGGATTTATCATAATGGTTGATATAGAATATATACTGGTATTTTTTAAAATAATCGTATTATCTGATAATTTTATCAGATGCCGAAAGATCGTGGATTCAGCAGCCTAGGTTAATCGGATATGGGGTCGGCTAATCATTTAGCTGATTTCGTTGATGATTACGTGGCATTGGTACTGATCATTCAGCGCCGACCACGGATGCCACCAAACCAATACCGACGGGACTTGGGCCCACTACACCACAGGCGATACCTTGTTTATATCGGCGGGAAGAAGTAAGTAAACTAAAAAATTTAAAACTTTAATCATCGTTAGTATTAAATTATATTTGTAACCACAAACACAATTACAGCCTACATAGCAGGGACATCAAGTTGACCAACATATCTCGGGAGATCGTGCAGAAGGATCTCCATCATGCCGATTGGCAGTTTAATACAGTACCTGATGAGAAACATCGATTCTGGTGGGACATGTTTCAAGTAATTACTATTTTGTATCCAAATTTATTAATCTTTATTGTAACTTGAGAATCATGCATCAATTGAATTTTAATTATTTTTTTATTTTGTAGGAGATTTGTTTATTGGGACACGGACCAGTACTGTAGAGCAGATACACACAACATTTCTCCACACGATGCAGGACAAGTATGAGAAGTGGTTGAATGAGTATAAGCAGTATCGTGATACTCATGATGGTCAGCCACCAACATGCGTTCCCGAGGGGGTTTGGAGGTAAATGATTATGTTATTTTTTCTTATTAAATTAATTTTTTTCATTATTACAAATAATTTATATTTTATATATCATGCATTTCAACTGGGGCTTGACTGTTGAGTGGGATAAGCCCGAGAACAAGAAGAAGTCCGAGCAGTGCAGCAAGAACAGGAGGAGCGAGCCTGCTGGTCCGGGTACGGGCATGTCGAAGCACAGGGGAGGGGCTAGATCTACGATCAATTATTCTTATGATATCGTAAGTAATTTCAGAATATAAGATATTTATTTTTTATGTTAATTACTTTATATTTTTATTTGGATACAGGAGAGGGAGACAGGTGCGTCGGCCACTACGTACCAGGTTTTTGTACGTACGCACAGGAAGGACGATGGCACGTGGTTGTATGTGAGATCCAGTAATACTAATGTGAGTCTATTTCTTATTTTTAACTTGTTTCTTTGGTTTCAATATGAATTTACTAACGAGTTGTATTTCAGGAGGAGTACGAGCGATGGCTGGATGATGCACGTGCTTCTTCACAGGATTCGAAAGACGAGGTTGACCCTAACCTTATTTTCATCAACCTCGTTGGGTCGGAGAAGTATAACATTACGGCACCGGCTCCTTCGTGATGTTGGTAGCTACTGCGAAGGGTTTCCGAGGCAGGTCTTCTTCCTCCTCCTCCCAGCAGTAGAGGACCCACGTGAGACAGCTCGAGGCGCAGATCCAGGCGCTAGGGGAAGAGTTGGAGGCCATGAGACGAGCTCAGGAGGAGACAGAGAAGCGATACACCGAGTATGATCGTCTACGTTAGCAGCAGCGCTTGGAGCAGCAGCAATTTCAAGTGCATGTGAACGCCCAGATGGCCAAGCTGTTAGCTCATTTACAGCAGTATCCCCCACCGCAGCCTCCCCCGTCATAGGACTGTTTTATAGTTTTATAAACTTTTTTACTAAACACTTTTTTTCAACAAATTTAATAATTGTAAATTCCTAAATATTTATATAATAATTTATTTATTTATTTTCTGTTTAGTAATGTTTTTTTTTTCAAATTCTTGGGGTATT
>BMAC01000035.1:2055184-2071499 GCA_014905375.1 Phtheirospermum japonicum
AATAATACATTTTTTTTAATTTTTTAAACAAAGATTAATATTTTCGATTTTTTTAAAAAATTTTTATTTTATTTTATTTTTGGAAAACGATTTGATAAATCTTGGGTTTAGGTTGTAGACGTGCCTTGCAAACACAACACTTAACACACAAGATTAAATGCACCGGTGAAAAATAACAAAAATGAAATAAACAAATAATCATAAATAAATACTAACGATAAATGAATTGAAATAAGAATACAAATAAGAATACGACGAACAAACCACAAATATCAAAACCTTTAGTTTTCCCCAGCCACTGTGCCAAAATTTTGATTCGAACTTTTGTGTACCTACTTATAAAGATTTGTCAAAAATCTAAAAGCTTGCCCGCAAGAGAACGGGATCGCGTGGAGGTTGGTAAGTTGAACCGAATCGTCTCTCAAGGAAAACTAGGCTCGTAAGTTCATTTTGTGTTTGTTGTTCACGAGTAAGAAATAAAAATTAAATCCTAATCTAAACACATAAAATCAATAAATTGATCTAAACGAAGAATAATAAAATTCAAAGGTTTTGAAAATATTTAGAAAACTAGGGTTCTAGAGCTCCGAATCAATTCCACGATCTATTGGGATAAACCCTTGGTAGATGGGGGTAGAGTTGTAATTTTGGCTTTCAGCCAGTCTTATGATAATTCCGTCCTAATTGATTGTTCACAACGAATCTAGTATCTATATCCATTAAATCTAGCTAATAATAATCATCAATCTCAACATCACAATTCCAACACAATCACAAGAACGATTCGTCATGGAAGCAATAATTATTAATTAAACTAATTAAATTAAAGAGCATAAGAAAATAAATACTTACTAATTAAACTATGACGAACAACATCGTTTTGGTGTCGAAATCTCGAATCTAAACTATCTAAAAGTTAATCTAATTATTCTAAAAGTTAGAGATTTAAAACTAAGAAGTTGGAAAGTAACTAAGAAAATAAGTTGGGGTTGTCAACTCCTAAGAGGCCTTAGAAACCTAGGAATATGATAATATATGTAAAAAAATGAAATACATAAGGTATTTATAGTTGTGGGAAGTCTTGGGCAATAAAAAACCCTAAAAACGCATTTCTGGGCAGTTGCGTCGATCCGTGCGTCGATCGACGCATTTAGGATCGACACGACAGAGAGTTCGTGGGCAGGTACGTCGATCAACATCGGTTCTTGCGTCGACCGACGTAAACTGGTCGACGTGGGCGGACTGGTCGGCAGGTGTGCGCAGCGCTCGGCAGGTGTGCGTCGGTCGACGCTCCATGGGTCGAGGCTCACAGAAAGTTGCATCGGCCAGGTGCACCGATTATTGATGGAAAGCGTCGGCAGTGTGGGCATGGCTCGGGAGGCGGCGTCGGCAGAGCTACTATAACGGATCCAGATGGAAAACCATTATAGAAAATTGGCACCTTCAAATTCTTCAAATCGCGGCCTGTTTTCGCTGAGACTCCACTCATACGCCCGCCCATGACTACGTCCAAACTTAAATACTTTGAAATACCCAAAATAAACATAATATTAATTAATTATAATTAAAATACAATAAAACAAGTTGGGGGTAAAAAAATACAAAAATAAGCTTAATCTATCCAACTTTCACCAAAAACAATAAGAAAAACTAACTAAAATACTAACTAAAATCAAGAGAAATTAATGTTAATCAAGCGGTACAAGTATACTATTGTGCGCACCCAAGTTTGAAACGAGATAAGTATGACTGGTGGGCAACGTGTAAAATCAAGGCGAGATCAAATGTTGAGTTTATCAAGCCTCTACCACAACAATCATTTCAATATGAAGTTGTAGATACACGCAATCCAAGTCAACTGGACGATGTCGATTTCCAGTTGCACGACCCCAATGATAATGACGTTAATGATCTTTGTGATGAAATATATGATGATGCAGAAGAAGAATTACTCACCGATCAAGATACATATCAAGACACGAATGAAGATGAGTTTGGTGATAACTTTAATAGTGAAAGTGTTGGATCAGATGATTAGTTTGGTTGAAATATATGTAAATTATTCATTTTGTAAAAACACTCTTTTTTTAACTAATTTGTTTTATATTTGGATTTATCATAATGGTTGATATAGAATATATACTGGTATTTTTTAAAATAATCGTATTATCTGATAATTTTATCAGATGCCGAAAGATCGTGGATTCAGCAGCCTAGGTTAATCGGATATGGGGTCGGCTAATCATTTAGCTGATTTCGTTGATGATTACGTGGCATTGGTACTGATCATTCAGCGCCGACCACGGATGCCACCAAACCAATACCGACGGGACTTGGGCCCACTACACCACAGGCGATACCTTGTTTATATCGGCGGGAAGAAGTAAGTAAACTAAAAAATTTAAAACTTTAATCATCGTTAGTATTAAATTATATTTGTAACCACAAACACAATTACAGCCTACATAGCAGGGACATCAAGTTGACCAACATATCTCGGGAGATCGTGCAGAAGGATCTCCATCATGCCGATTGGCAGTTTAATACAGTACCTGATGAGAAACATCGATTCTGGTGGGACATGTTTCAAGTAATTACTATTTTGTATCCAAATTTATTAATCTTTATTGTAACTTGAGAATCATGCATCAATTGAATTTTAATTATTTTTTTATTTTGTAGGAGATTTGTTATTGGGACACGGACCAGTACTGTAGAGCAGATACACACAACATTTCTCCACACGATGCAGGACAAGTATGAGAAGTGGTTGAATGAGTATAAGCAGTATCGTGATACTCATGATGGTCAGCCACCAACATGCGTTCCCGAGGGGGTTTGGAGGTAAATGATTATGTTATTTTTTCTTATTAAATTAATTTTTTTCATTATTACAAATAATTTATATTTTATATATCATGCATTTCAACTGGGGCTTGACTGTTGAGTGGGATAAGCCCGAGAACAAGAAGAAGTCCGAGCAGTGCAGCAAGAATAGGAGGAGCGAGCCTGCTGATCCGGGTACGGGCATGTCGAAGCACAGGGGAGGGGCTAGATCTACGATCAATTATTCTTATGATATCGTAAGTAATTTCAGAATATAAGATATTATTTTTTTATGTTAATTACTTTATATTTTTATTTGGATACAGGAGAGGGAGACAGGTGCGTCGGCCACTACGTACCAGGTTTTTGTACGTACGCACAGGAAGGATGATGGCACGTGGTTGTATGTGAGATCCAGTACTACTAATGTGAGTCTATTTCTTATTTTTAACTTGTTCTTTGGTTTCAATATGAATTTACTAACGAGTTGTATTTCAGGAGGAGTACGAGCGATGGCTGGATGATGCACGTGCTTCTTCACAGGATTCGAAAGACGAGGTTGGCCCTAACCTTATTTTCATCAACCTCGTTGGGTCGGAGAAGGTATAACATTACGGCACCGGCTCCTTCGTGATGTTGGTAGCTACTGCGAAGGGTTTCCGAGGCAGGTCTTCTTCCTCCTCCTCCCAGCAGTAGAGGACCCACGTGAGACAGCTCGAGGCGCAGATCCAGGCGCTAGGGGAAGAGTTGGAGGCCATGAGACGAGCTCAGGAGGAGACAGAGAAGCGATACACCGAGTATGATCGTCTACGTTAGCAGCAGCGCTTGGAGCAGCAGCAATTTCAAGTGCATGTGAACGCCCAGATGGCCAAGCTGTTAGCTCATTTACAGCAGTATCCCCCACCGCAGCCTCCCCCGTCATAGGACTGTTTTATAGTTTTATAAACTTTTTTACTAAACACTTTTTTTCAACAAATTTAATAATTGTAAATTCCTAAATATTTATATAATAATTTATTTATTTATTTTCTGTTTAGTAATGTTTTTTTTTTCAAATTCTTGGGGTATTTTAATAAATAAAAAGGAATTAAAATAAGTAATTAAAAATAAAATTTGAAAAAAGGAATAAACCTAGGGGAATATTTCCCTCGGAGAATACAGAGGGCATATCCCTTTAGGAAAATCAAGGTCATGAATTCCCTCGGTTTTTTCATTTTTTTACAAATATTATTTTTTTTAATATTTTATTCCTTTGGTTTTTCCGAGGGGAAACCAAAGGGAAAAATGCCCTCTGTTTTTATGAGGGCTTATTTTCCCTTGGTTCTTCCGAGGGTAAATATCCCTCAGTTTCTCCGAGGGTATAAATGCCCTCAGTTTTTCTGAGGGTATTTTTCCCCTCGATTTTTTCGAGAGCATATGTATTCAGACCTAAGGGAATTTACCGAAGCAAGGAACCTTCGATAATTCCCTCAAAAATATTTACCGAGATAAAGATTCTCCTCGGAATTTTTTACCGAGGGGAATTTTCCCTCAGTAAATTGATTACTGAAGGATTTGGCTTATTACCGAGGAATTTTCCCCTCGGTAAAAAACTATTTTTTGTAGTGTATTGTGTAGAATTTGAAAGTCTATGGTTTTGAAAATAAGTCTCAGTTTTATGATGTTGTTAACAATGTTAAACAACGCTGACTAACAATATCAACCAGAGTAAAATTAAAAATATGCAGCGGAAATAAAATTTAAGAACACGATAAAAAAAAATTCAGTTCACAAGTAAAAGTACTTGTGAACTTGGGTGTACAAACCCGAAAACTAACCTTCTTATTTTTCGATCAATACAAAGATATTAAGTAATATATGAAAACTAAAGTATCAAAACACATGATACTAAATACTTGTCGCCTAGGTTGAACAAGCTCTTCTCCGTTGGTCACGCAATTTCGAATAGCTTGTCGATCTAACAATGGCTCCAAGTAGTCTTCGTGTTCTTCGCTTGCTCGTGTGTCTTGCTTTTCGTCGTCCTCTTCTTCTCAAAATCCCGTGCTTAAAAGTTGTGAGAAGCTTTAGGATCCTCTTGTCTTAAATAGATAATCCTAGAATTCTAAACTTGGTAAACAAGTAAAAACAAATCCTAAACACAATCTAGGAAATCAATAATGTCTTGTACATAAACTAGGAAACAAATAAAGTCCTAAATCTAATTTCCTAACTTATTTTGTGCCCAATAAAGGCAAATAACAAAATAGTAATTATTGCCAAGAATAAATTCCTCAACAATCTCCCCCTTTTGCCTTTTTGGACAAAACATTACGACGCAAACACAAATAAAAATAAAAATACTAACTCCCCCTAAGTTAGAAAACTCCCCCTAAAAAAAAACACCCAATGTTGTCAAAACAGCAGACAAACATTACAAACCAACATTGTTCAGAAATTCATCAAAAGAATCAAAACAATCAAGAAAAAAGAACTCATTGACTTCGAACCCTCTTCGAACGACGAGGGGATGTCGAAGTTCCTTCACCCCTATCTTTCCTCTTCTTCTTCTGCATTTTCCTCATCTTCCTCAAAGCCTTATTGCGCAAGCGAATTCGCTTCCTTCTCTGTTCTTGGGCAGGAATCGCCAAAGCTTCGGCAGCAACAGCATCATCTGCAAATCAATGGAAGCCACATGTGCAAAAGGGCCACCAAGAAAGCAAAAGGGCCTCCAAGAGAGAGCTACGAAGAGCCTTCAGCTGAGTCATCTGCAAATCAATGGAAGCCACATGTGCACGAATGACCTGTGCAGAAATGTGGACCATGTTGGGATCGTCCGCCCCAACACCACTACCAACATTGTCTCGAAAAGGATCCTGCCAAGGAAGATCAATAACTCTGGCACCGGTAACATGCTGACCTCTCAAAACAAACCAATCAGCTTCACCCGTGAGCAAATCATCGGGACGAAGCGGCAACCCTTAGTTCTCTAGCAAGCTGAAAATCAAAGAAGGAAAACACAACGAGGCCGCGGACTTCGTGGTGGCAGACTTAGCAATAATATCAAAAACATGCTGGCCAAAACTAAATTTGATTCCTCTCCCAAGCCTATATAAGAACTGGGCCTGAGGCCGCGTAACACATGTTGTGTTCTTGGAGGGAACCCAATTACAAATAGCAATTTTATGCAGAATAGAATAAAGAGATAAAAGGCGAGTACTAGGGAGTTGCTCAAACCACGAATTAACCAGACCACCAAACAAAAAATAAACTACCTCATTCATATCTTCAACCTTCGAGTCACCCCGATATGGCTCAGTTCCAAACAACTCATCAATCAAAGTAGGAGTGAAAGAAAACACCTTGCCACGTACATATACTTTGCCATAATTTACGGACTCCAAATCAACTATAGAGGGCAAAAGGTTGGCATAAAACTCGACAACTAAAACTTGTACAAAAGGCATTGCCGTGGAAACGGTAGAATACATACCTTTGTGTTGAAGATAGGCAATCGGATTGTGTTTCTCAAATAGCTCAACCGAAACTCGGCCCTCGGCGATCATGTGGCGGGTCTGGTAAGTGGCAAACAACTCGGCAGCCTCGGCAGTCAAGAACTTCTCCGAAAGGGGCACCATATCCACAAGATCGGAGGTCTGAGATGCAGCGCCCGTAGAGGACTCGGAGTGATCAGAAGGCGTAGATGGAGGCGAAGTATGAGCAGGGGAACTTGCATCAGCGGAACTGGAGGACGGGGCAGACTTGTCCTGTGGCAATGTTGGTATCGGGGAACCAACACGGGGACCAACATCGGCCTTACGCGCTGCCTTTTTCTTCTTCTTTTCCTTCTTGCAAGCAGAAACTATATCACGTAGAGGCATATCAAATGAGGAGTCAGGGGAAAAATCGAACAACTCCGGATCAAACTCGGGTTGATCATCACGAACAGGGGATGAAGGAGAACTATCAGTCGGTGGCTTAGATGAGCTAGTCACCTCTCCGGTGATAAAATCCAAAACAGTGTAGGGAGGGGATGAATACTCTGTTTCAGTAGAGCCAGGAGAAACTTTGACTTTTGCCTGGCCAGATCTCTTGTCGGCCAACCTCACAAGCTGTTTCCGGCGAGGCTTCTTCGCTGATGGACTAGGAGCTAAAGGCAACGGAGGAACAGCTCCTTCTGCCGGAGCAGGGACAAAATCATCATCGTCGGGATCAGACATGGGCACAACCTCCTCATCAAGATTCATGTGCTCAAGCGGCACCCGTCGTCTCTGCCCTACTTGGATTTTCGGAACAGCGGGCGGTACAACGCCGGGCGGTATATTTCGCAGTCGCCGTGATCTTTTCAGAGTAGGGTTCCCCACTCGACCGAATATCTCCGCTACAAAAGCTATATCTGGGGGATTATCAACAACAATTTCATTACCTGGCTGACCTGGGAATACCTAAGCTTTAGGCACGGCATGAATCGGTGACGAAACTGGCACAGCAGCGTGAGAATCATGCCCCGGCGTGGGTGGTGGCGATGTTGTTACCGGTGGTGGAATGGAAGAGGAACCACCACCAATTTTTTCTCGTATGTCCAGGCCACCAACTTTGGGATAGGGCGCAGGAACCTGTTCGCCGGAGCGGCAAAATTCTGTCAGCAATTTTGGAATAGAAGAGGGCGGCGGAGAGTTTGTCATCCTGCAAAACACAAGAAAAAACAAGAAAATCGAGATAATTGGAGAGAGGTAAGGAAACTAGAGAGTGTAATCTTTGGAAGATTAATTGGGAAGTGATCAAACGGTAAAAAGATTCTGGAATTTATACTTTCAAAAAATGACCGTTTCCAAGGAGAGAGAAGGTAAGAAAATATAAGGAAAAAATCCCTAATTTCACCACTTGCGAATTTTTATGCTTAGGCATGATTTTTATTTCCTTTTAACACACAACCACTCCCCCTTAATGTAGGACACTTGATCACACCCACTACAACCATTATCTCTTCCCTTTTATTAAAAAGAAAAATTGCACAACTCAAGTTACAGAATTGGCCGAAATATAAAGCTAGATTTAATGAACCATCAGCCCAATAGTATCAATCTTGTGCAATGTTAATTTTCACTCACCAAATTTACCTCGTTATTACCTGTCCAGCCGTCCGATTTCAACTCCACTCAAACACTTAGTTAGCTAGATTCAAAACAAAATTAAGAGATTTCACGAAAGACAAAAACACAAGAAAAAGTAAGCACAGCAAGATGGCATCTTCACAAAGTATGTATGTCCTACGGGATGCCTAAAAATCATGACCTAAAAGATTAAATATTAAGATTTCAGTTACTTGATACAATCTTGCTTTTTATTACTGATAACATTATAAACCAACATTGCCTTAAGCGAAGTCAATGGAAACTTACCCCTTAACCAAAGCTAATAACTACGTCAAGATCTCTTAAGAAGGTGAAATTTAAAGATTAGATCAATTTGTATCCGGATTTTCTTCATCCTTGAAGGAATTTTGAATTTTTTATCTCCAGCAAATGCTGTTTAACACCTCTTATTTTTGGACCTGGGAGAAAACCAGTTTCTGCGGTCAAATCCCACAATCACCTAATTGAAGAGGTTGCTTCTTTTTGCCATCACTCTTATTGAAACACAGGACCTTATTGCACTTTCAATCAAACTCAATGTATTAGCATTATGTATGAAAAGAAAGATAAAAATACATGCAGATGTATACAGATGTTGTGACTGATGTTGATATTGGGTGTCACAACATCACAAACCAACATTTGTTCAGACAATGCACATACCGAGATCTCTTCTTAAACGAGAGAAGGTCTCGAAATCTAATTCCTTAGTGAAGATGTCAGCAAGCTGTTTATCTGTTCCAATATGCTCAAGGCTAACAATCTTCCTCTCAACTAGGTCTCGAATAAAGTGGTACCTTATGTCAATGTGTTTGATTCGAGAATGCTGGACTGGATTTTTCGAGATGTCAATGGCGCTGGAATTGTCACACAGCACAGTCAAGATACTACTGTGCAGACCGTAGTCCTCTATCATCTGGTTCGTCCACAGTAATTGTGTGCAAGCACTTCCAACTGAAATTTACTCGACCTCATCTGTAGAAAGAGAAATACAATTTTGTTTCTTGCTGTACCAAGAGATTAAATTGTTACCCAGAAAAAAAAACATCACCCAGTAGTACTCTTTCTATCTACCACATCCCCTGCCCAGTCTGAATCAGTATACCCTACAAGTTCAGTACCAGTATCTTTTGTATATCACACACCTAGTTTAGTTGTACCAGCAATGCACCTAATAATTCTTTTAACTGCTTTTAAGTGTGACTCTTTTGGATTAGACTGATATCTAGCACACAAGCACACACTATACATAATATCTGGTTTACTTGTTGTCAAATACAACAAACTCTCAATCATACTTCTGTACATGGTGTTATCAACACCCTTACCAACATCGTCTCTCGACAGCTTCACAGCCTTGCCCAGTGGCGTTTTGTTGTGAGTTTCACTTTCTAAACCAAACTTTTTAACTAAGTCCTTAGCATATTTAGTCTGGGAAAGGAAAATACTGTCATCAAGCTGTTTGATTTGTAAACCAAGGAAGTATGAGAGGTTAACTTCCATGCTCATCTCGAATGTATCAGACGTTCGAGTAACAAACTCCTTAACCATCTGCTCATTAGTAGATCCTAAAATAATATCATCCACATAGATTTGGACGATTAAGATGTGCTTATTGGATTTAAGAAGGAACAAAGTCTTGTCAACTTCCCCTCGCCTAAAGTTTAAATAAAGCAAATGTTGAGTTAGCCTTTCATACCAATCTCTAGGAGCTTGTTTTAAACCATAAAGAGCCTTTTTTCGGTTTTAAAATAAAATCTGGTTTTTGAGGATCCACAAATCCTTTAGGTTGCTCAACATACACTTCTTCACTTAAGACTCCATTTAAAAAATCACTCTTATTGTCCATTTGATTCAATGAAGTCTTCATATAATAAGCAAAAGCAAGTAGAAGCCTTACCGACTCTATGCGGGCAACAGGGACAAATGTCTCATCAAAATCGATTCCTTCAATTTGTGTATACCCTTGCAAAACCAGCCGAGCTTTATTCCTTACGATGTTGCCAGCCTCATCAGTCTTGTTCTTGAATATCCATTCTATTCCTGTCACGTGGGAACTTTCTGGACGTGGAACTAAATCCCAAACGTCGTTCTTGGCAAATTAGTCCAGCTCCTCTTGCATCGCCCTTATCCAGAACTCATCCTTTAGCACATCCTCCTCATGCTTGGGCTCTGTTTTCGAAAGGTACAAAGACTCACGAATCTTAGAACAATTAGTAGACAGACATACGTACCTGACCATTTCCTTAAAATTTATATGTCGCCTCTTGTGCTCCTTTCATCTAAATCTCCGATAATTTGGCCCATGGGGTGGTTTTTCTGGATTTTGGATGGAATATCCCTCTGATGAAGATCAATGGGATCAGCTGGATCATCTTCTTCTGAATCAGAATCTGATTCTGCGGTGGCTTGGCTTGATATTGGTTCTGATGTTGGTATCCCAGTATCAACATTGGTATCAACATCACTCAACTCTCTGAGTTCAGCACATGCATCTCTATTTTCAATACCTGCACTATCATCTGAAGGAGGAGTGATATTTTCTTGAGGAATTTGATCATAGACCAGATCATTATCCTCGGTAGGTTTGACTCCACTCATTAGATCATCGAAATTGACATTTACTGACTCAAACATGCTTCGAGTTCTAAGGTTAAACAATCTATATGAATTACTATTTTGGGAATAACCCATGAAAATGCACTTGTTACTCTTTGAGTCTAGTTTAGCTAGATGATTTCTATCGTTGATCACATAGGAAATACATCCAAACACATGAAAATATCTCAAGTTCGGTTTCTTACCCATCAACAACTCATAGGGAGTAGCACATGACCCTGGTCTAAAATAAGCCATATTTGTAATATGACATGCAGTATTCATTACTTCAGCCCAAAAACGCTTTGCTATGCTATTTGAAATGAGCATAGTTCTAGTCATCTTAGCAAGAGTCCTATTTTTACGTTCATCTATACCATTTTATTGGAGTAATAGGTGAAGAAAATTCATGACTTATGCCCTCTGAAGTGCAATATTTAGAGAAAGATGCATTTTCAAACTCTTTACCGTGATCAGTTCTAATCCTAGCAATGTTTACATTAAACCTTATATAGCTTTTTTGCAAGTTTTTTGAATGCCTCAAAAGTTTTAAATTTTTCTTTCAGAAATTCTCCCCAAGTGGATTTAGAAAAATCATCGACAATAACCAAAACATACCCCTTACCACAAAGTCTCTCGACTTCAAGTGGTCCCAAGAGATCCATATGAAGGAGTTCAAGGCAAGATGATGTAGTGAGACTTTGCTGGACTGGATGTGGTACTCTGACCTGCTTTCCTTTATGGCATGTCTCGCACACATGAATGATCTTGGTGTTGAGCTCAGGAAGCCCAGTCACTGCTTCTTCTTTGGCCAACCTGTCCATCAACTTGTAGTTGACATGCCCCAATTTTTTATGACACACCTCGGCATCACTTAGTTGAGACATCTTGCAAAAAGCATCACTGTTGATTTGATAATAATTATCTAAAGTTCTCTGTCCAACAAGGAAACATGGACCATTCTCCTCATAGACTTCACACTTCTCACGGTTGAATTTGACACTAAAGCCTCCGTCGTAGAGTTGACTTATGCTTATTAAATTTGCAGTAAGTCCTTCTACTAGCAACACATATTTCAGGGTTACAATGCTGGGAACATGGAGAGTTCTTTGACCAACAATTTGGCCATTTGCGCCTCCACCATACTTTACCTTTCAACCTCAAAATCTGACTATGTTGGAAAGAAGCTCCTCTAACCCAGTCATATGCTTGGCATCCACTATTGAAATACCAGGCTCAAGGGACGTGGGACTTGAGGGAGGTATGGATCATATTGCACTTGACGTTATTTTTCTTGACCCACACTTGTTTGAAACTGGTGTTGGTATTGATGTTGGTATAACGGGAACCAACATTGGATTTAGCAGTCGCATTAGTTCTCTGAAAGTGTCTTCTCTCGCCATTGATCTTTGAGCAAAAAGGCCTAATGTGCCCTGTTAACTACAATGATGGCACACAAACTGTCTCCTTCGCTTTTTATGACGTTTGGAAGATTTTTGTTCTTGACTTGAAACTTGCATTGGCTAATTAGGTTTAAAACCAATTCCATGCTTCGAGGTTTCTAGGAAGATCATCTCTAATATTTCGACAAGTTTCGCCTTGCCTTTGTTCAGATTTGATATGGTTCCTTGGACCTTTGTCAACTCGGTTTTCGTCTTTTCTAACTCAGCATCCTTCTTGGTAAGAGATGTTTCCAAACGGACAATTATGTCAAGCTGATCATCCTTTTATTTGGTCGGTTTTTCTACTTCTTTCATGAGATTCTTGACTTTGAGTACCTGTTTTCCCCAACTGACAAACAGTTGCTGGTGCTCAACACTTAGCAGCTCGTATTCCTTATGGTAATCAGTAGTCTCAGCATTCAAGCACACGATGTTGGTTTCAAGGATATCAACATGGACGTCGTCGTCCAACACAACATGGGTAAACAAGGATGGAACAGGTTCAGTTGACTCGAAATCATTGACATCCTTAGTGAAGTCAATAGCAACCATGCTTTTCTTCCTAATAGTGTTAGGACATTCATTCTTGTAGTGTCCCCAACCTTTACATTCATGACATTGCACCTCACTGAGAGGTCTCGTGGGGTTGGATGCATTGGGAATTGAGGATGTGGACTGGGATCTGGGAAGAGCACGTCCAGTAAATCTTGGTGTAGACACTTGTGGCCTGGTGTTCGTACTTGAGCCTCAAAGGCTATTCTTCTTCTTCAAGAAACTATTGAAAAGTTGGGTAACAAACGACAATTCGTCTTCCTCAAGTGTAGTGGATTCCATCTTTTTCATAATCCCATTGAAATCAAACTCCTCACCATCCTCGTAGTTGTCTGGATTAGTATCGGAGGAAAAGGCAACATTCTTCTCTTTTGAGTTGGGACCAAGGTGTTCCATCTCATACTGCTTAAGGTTTCCAACTAAGGTGTTGAACTCAATGTTATCAACATCTTTAGACTCTTTTATGGCAACCACCTTCATATTATATTTCTTCGAAATAGACCTCAACAGTTTTCCTACAAGTCGAGAGTTAGTTATTGACTCACCAATCTCTCTGCACTAGTTTGTAATGTCTGATAATCTCATTGCATAGTCAATGATCGACTCCTTCTCATCCATTCCCATCGCTTCGAAAGTGGACATCAACATTCTCAGCCTTGATTTTTTCACGCTCGCAGTTCCTTCACACACACTTTGGAGTGCGTCCCATGCATCCTTTGCTGACTCGTAATTCTTGATGACTCGGTAGTAACTAGCATCTACATAACTACACAAGGTATTGATGCATTTGGAATTCTAGTTTTCAGCAGCTGCTTTCTCAGGAGTTCAATCTACTTCCTTTTTGGGGAAAGTATCGCCTTCACCATCGGTAAAACGTGGATTTTCTCATCCAAGAAGGACGATTTTCCATACACGTTCGTCGATACTTTTTAAGTGCCACCGCATTCTCTATTTCCAGAGAGAGTAATTTTTCCCATTGAGGATTAGAGGCCTTGGGTTGCCTTGAGCATCCATAGCACCAAAATAAATAAGGATCAGTACTTAAAGTTTAAGTAACCCGCTATAGATGCCAATTGTAGAATTTGAAGGTTTATAATTTTTCAAAATAAGTCTCAATTTTATGATGTTGTTAACAATGTTAAACAACACTGACTAACAACATCAACCAAAGTAAAATTAAAAATATGCAGCGGAAATAAAATTTAAGAACACGATAAAACAAATTCAGTTCACAAGTAAAAGTACTTGTGAACTTGGGTGTACAAACCCGAAAACTATATTACTGGCAATAATCAAATATGTTGAGAAATTTATTCTTGGCAATAATTCTTATTTTGTTATTTTGTTAAGTAATATATGAAAACTAAAGTATCAAAACACATGATACTAAATACTTGTCGCCTAGGTTGAACAAGCTCTTCTCCGTTAGTCACGCAACTTCGAATAGCTTGTCAATCTCTAACAATGGCTCCAAGTAGTTTTCGTGTTCTTCGCTTGCTCGTGCATCTTGCTTTGCGTCGTCCTCTTCTTCTCAAAATCCCGTGCTTAAAAGTTGTGAGAAGCTTTAGGATTCTCTTGTCTCAAATAGACAATCCTAGAATTCTAAACTTGGTAAACATGTAAAATCAAATCTTAAACACAATTTAGGAAACCAATATAGTCTTGTACATAAATTAGGAAACAAATAAAGTCCTAAATCTAGTTTCCTAACTTATTTTGTGCCCAACAAAGACAAATAACAAAATAAGAATTATTGCCAAGAATAAATTTCTCAACATATTTGATTTGCTCATTGTCTCTTTCAATGGCTACCTTGAAGTACAGCCGCTCCAACTTTGGGAAGAAAGTGGATCTTATAGTGATAGGTCGCCAGCTAGTCAGCATGTTAGGCCTCAAAGAGTTTATGCCCAACCTCGCACCTAAGGAAGGTGTGGCTGCCTATTTCAATCCCTTTGTTTTGAACTTCCTCTTCCCTCTTATGCACATCTGTTTGGAAGTTAGTTAGCTCTGAAGATTACTCAGCACCGGTTGGAGGGTACCTATATCCACGTGATGCTTATCTCAGTTATCTTTGCCTTAATTGCCTTAATTGCCTCCAGTTTCTCTTGGCACGTCCTCCACTGCTTTTTGGCCTCATCTAGTTGTCCTTTAGTTAGGGAGAGCTGCTTTGTTTGATCCTCCATTAGTTGGGTGAGCTCAGTGACCTTCTCCTCTTGCTGGCTCTTAGCCAGTAGCCTGTTTGTTATAGAAACAAAACTGAGGAGAAGCTGGAAAGAGATAAAATAGAAAGAGAACGTGTAAGGCATTATGTAAGTGATAGAAAACTTGTATGACTCAAGGTTAAGTAGGTACGTGTGCTAGGCGCTGAGAGAACATAACAACCTGATGAGAATCACTCTGGATGGCCAAGTGTGCTTCACCTATTGGGAGAATTTAGCCTATAAGGAAGGGGTGAAACTTTTTCATGTCGCTGCAGTTCAGGATGCCCTCGGTCATGGATGGATACCCTGAACCCAAAGCTTTGAAAGGTTATCCAGTAGTAGGGTTGTTCTATCCTTCATGTTCCAGTTCCTACATTCATGCATATTATAATGCTAACTGGGCAGCTAGTAAGGACACTAGAAAGTCCTTATAAGTTATTGCACTTTTATGGGAGCTACACTCATTTTTATTACAGTCAACACTGTTGGATGTTGCTGCTGACTGTTCAGTTTTCCGTCAATATTCCGGGTGGTTTGTCTTATTTTTTAAAAGAAAATGATATATTAATTGGATCTAAAGAAGGAAATTCTTGAGGCCTTTTTTGTTGGTAGGCCTGAATTCCTTAAAGGGAGAAGCCCAATAATTTTATTGGCCCATTAGCAACAGATGAAAGGGAAAACAAAAACTCCTACACTCTATCCCAAATCGTGAAAATAAAACAGATATAGAACCGACAGCTGAAGTTGAGTACAAGACCTTGAGCACCACTGTAAGTGAACTTCAATAGTTATCTTATTTGTGTGGTGAGTTTGAGCTTCAGTAACAGCTACATGTTCCTCTTCGCTGTGACAACCTGGTTATTATTCATATCACTGAAAATCTGATGTTTATGAGCGCACCAAGTACATTGTCACATTGTCAGAAACAATTACAAAGAAAGCATTATCAAATTGGTTCTTGTTTTCACTTATCATCAATAGGTTAATGTCTTCACAAAATCCTTCGTTCCAGTCGTTTTCAATTGATGTTGTCCAAGTTAGACTCAATTGTTTTTCATCCGTATTTAACTTGAGAAGGGGATATATGTTGAATATTTCACTGCTTCCTTCATTGTTATTTCTTTTACTGCCTTACTACCCGGTTAGGGTTAGTCAGAATAAGTGCATCATTAATTTTTTTATTAACACATCGTGCTAAGTGTCCTTTTTCTATTCGTTCTGACAGCTCATTCGCAGCTTTCTTGTATTTACTTATATAGTTATATATATATATATATAGGATTGGGTTCAAATGAGAACTCCGTCATTATATGTGAACCTATGGACTAATCCTGGCATTAGATCTAATATTGCACATTGCAATTATATGTTCAGGTTAATTGTGCTTTTTACACAGTATTGTAGTGCTAAAATCAGTCCAATTTTTTTTAATTTAATTATATATATGTTTTTTTTACGTTTTAAAACATGCAATATGTATCTTAAATTGCAGATCTTGAGAATGTGATTAATTTGATATATATTTCATTCAAAACGAATAAAATTTGAAAAAGTTATGGTTTGTTGAAGATTTGAGTTTCATTTC
>BMAC01000035.1:2089774-2121815 GCA_014905375.1 Phtheirospermum japonicum
ATTAAAACTAGTAATTTAATTCAGCAATTGGAACTTATAAACTAGAGAAATGTTATTCCTAAGAACTTAAACAAGATCAACTAGCATAAAATGAAGCAGCAATTATCTAGAACGAAATGTAAACGAAGTAAACCTAACCAAGCATGAATAAAAACTAAGCATAAAATTAAACTAAGATTACGAATTGCAATTCAAAAGTATCTAAGGTTCGAAACATGAAATAACTCAAGAACAATTATTAGAAACTACTACTTAATTGCATAAATTAAACTAAGAAAAGCGATAAAAGAGTTTGAGTACTTATTTAAACTAAGGAATGCAGTAGATTCTCCAGCTAATCCGGAGAGGACGGTTGATCTCGGTCGAAGAACGGATCACGAACGGACGGTTGAAGCTTAGCGATCCTCAAATCTTCGATCTCGATCAATTGGTGTGATATGGAAGCGGATGGTGTTGTTCTCGAACCCAAGAGATCGTATTTTCAGAGTATGGGGAGAGGTATGTGTATTTGGGACGGACTTAGAAGGGTTTAAATAGATTTCCCTTGACTTGGAGCATAAGAAACCCTAAAATCCCGATTCTGGGCCGTCGCATCGATGGTGCGTCGACGGTGCATCGACTGACCCGTGCCAGTGCTCGGCACCGGTGCTGCCTGGTGCGCGCGCGTCGGCTGGGCGGGTGCGTCGACGGTGTGCGTCAACATCGACGCTTCAGCAAGTAGCGTCGACGTTGCGTCGACAATGGTGCGTCGACATCGACGCTTCAGCAAGTGAGTCGACGGAGCGTCGACTGACGCGGTCATGACTCACTGACATGGCTCGCGTCGACGGTCGCGTCAGTCGACGTGACTGCGCGTCTGTCTCTAATTCTCGATCTTTTGCTACTCGTTTCACCGGAAAGCTTGTTCTTCACTTCTTGAACATCGAACTTCGTCTATTACGCGTTAAACTCTTCCGGTTACTTAGCTGTAAGGTGAAAAACAACGAAATATCACCTACTTGCATCAATTACGATCAAAATGCGGTAAAATAAGCTGGAATTCTAAAAATACGAGATTAAGCTTAAATCGTCCAACTTATACCAAAAACAAATAGAAAAACGAACTAAAAAGCTAATAAAAATAAGGACAAATCTACTCTAATCACCCTGCTTAGCGTGTTTGAACTAAGGATTGTTGCAAAACTTGCGACTGGTCAAATCAAAACTGTCTCTCTAATAGATCATGCAATTATTCATGCAACAATCGGTCTTCTCAACCGATAGGACCAAGCCCCTCAATAACTTCTTACTCTTGTAGAATTCATCTGGTATATGATTATCTTTCGCCACAACTCCTTTGATTAAATCCAGTGCTTGATCATAGCACTTCTGGGACATGCAATTTCTGCCTTCAGGTTCATGGACGGGCAACTAGAGACAAATGAGAATGTTACTCACATCCGGGATACAAAGGTTAATTTCCAGCACTTAACATATCGTAGAACTCCTAGGCCTCAGGAATAGGTGGTTCTTCAATATTAGAGCTCAATACCAAATTCGGTCTAGCTGTCGTGAACCATATTGATGTAAGAATTTGAGGATTCTTCACGAGAGGCATAAGATGATCCTCCAACATGAACATCGGTGTCGACACGATGCGTGCATTCAAGGTTTGTTTCACCATGTAATGTTCAGATGTATTAATTTGGTACGAATCCATTTTTAATGAGATGAAATTTGATCTCATTTACATCATGGTAAAAACAATTCCTACATTTAGTATGACTATAAGGACACTTCAATTTTTCCCCATCCTTCATTGCTGTCCATGGGTGAGTGCAAATTGTATAAAACTCTCTACTCTTTCTGTGAACGCATTCGACAGATAACCGTCTACCCTCCGTTTGTACATCCAACTACGGACATAACTCATTTTATGATATTCAAATCTTGATTAATAATATAGATGATCAAATTATAGATAAGCGAGCGCTATGAGGGTGATTATAAAAAAATGATTCAACTTTTGGTAAGGTCCCTATTCTATTCAAGAATGTGATGTTCACTAATAAAATTATATTACTATGCATTTTGAAAACCTGAAAATTTCAGCAGCACCTCCCATTAGTTCTCTAATAAAACATATATTGCAGTGCACCTGAGAACAAAGGAGAGATGAAAACCGAAATTCAAAATTCTATAAAATACATACGTAGTAAGATAATCACATTACAAGCACATTCTCAAATTGTCCAAATAAGTGGACAATTCATAATTTAGTATCAAACTCTCTATTCGATACTAAATCCCAAATGGGTTAAAGGTAAGTGTTTCAGTGTATAAAGAATGAATACATTTAATCCTAAAGTAAATCTTAAAATTCGTTATTGGAGGGACGAAAACTCCCACCCGATACCGTAAACGACATCATCACCAACGTATACACTATCTATATCTATTTCTCTATATATATATCAGTAAATTCGGTTAAAACAGGGACTTGTCCACCCTAGTACCGATGAAAATGGGGGCGGGTATAGAATTGTGGGTTTTCGCGGGGGCGGGTACGGGGATGGGGATAATGTCCACAACCACAACTCCATAGTCGGGTACCCGCGTGTACTCGTTCCCGTTTGAGATCCGCATATATTATTACATAAATATTTATCTTTTATATTTTCAGTCATTTTTAAATGTAATAGACTAAATGTTTGCCATGCTATTTGAACTTTCTTATAATTTTCTTTCTTTATAATTAAGTTGACCTAAAAATTAATCCCTATGATTTTTTTAAGTAATAATATGTTGGCGGGTACGAACCAGGTATACGGGTCAGGACAAGTAATTGGGTATTGCATGCACGGGTGGGGACAACTAATACACTCGCGAGGGTGGGGACGGGGATACCCACTTAGTTTGAAATGTGGGCGGGATGGGGATGGGGATAACTTTTTAAAACTTTTTAAAACCACCATCACATCTTGAAGAAATAATTAAAATCCATTATTGGAGGGACGAAACCTCCTGGACGGAGCCATAGGCCACTTCATCACCGACGTCAACCCCAACCAATCACAACACCAATCAGTCACAACATGTATATCATAACATAAATATTAATTAGACACAATCTGACGATCACCATGGCATATCAAAACCACCACCACAAATATTCTAAAACTTTTCAAATATGAAGTATTTATAATTCAACCCTACATTTTGAATTAATTGATAAACAAATCTCAAACTAATCCTAATTTTCGAATCAAAATCTAAATATTTAAATATTTACAATTCAACCCTAATTTCTCAAAATATTCCCAATAAAACCCAAAACTAAACCTAATTTTTGAAAACGAACTCAAATATCTAAATAATTACAATTCAACCTTAGTTTCTTGAATTTATTACCTATTAAACACATCAATAATTTTGAAGTCAACCCAAATAAATAAATATTTATAATTCACTCCTAAATTTGAATTAATTGACAAATAAATACCAAATTTAAATTTTTGAAATATCTAAATAATTATAATTAAACCCTAATTTTTTGAAATATTCTAAATTAAACTCTAAACTAACCCTAATTTTCAAAATCAAACCAAAATATCTAAATATTTACAATTCAGTCATAATTTCTTAAATTATTTACTAGTTAATCTCAATAATAATAAATATTTTATAGATAAATTCACAATTATATATACAAATAATTAAATAAAAAAACTAAACAAAAAATAAAAAAATATCTTGGTGGTGGCTGGCCGACGGTGGTAATGGCACCGCAGTGGTGGTGGTGCGATCTCTCTCCTCCGGTGGGGGTAGTGGCCATCGCTCGCGCTGTCCCTGGTCGAGGTTGTGGCCGTCTTTCCTACGTCACTCTCTCCACTCTCGTCCGGCTGCGGCTGCAGTTTTTTTTTTTTAATATTTCTGCGAATGTAAAAACAGAATGGTGACGGGAAGTCATAATTCGAGAATGCTGACACCATAAATGGCCGTCAATAATATTTTTTTTTTGCTAATGGGTATTCGCCCCTCATCATCTTTTTTTTTTAATATTGTTGACGAGTTTTGACTCGTTAGCAACCAAGCCCGTCAGCGACCCGTTAGCAAACTTGTTGCCCAAAAAAAATATTGATGGGTTGTTGACGGGTCTATCGCTGACTGCCCTTACCCATCAGCAATCTGTCAGCATTTTTTTCCGTCAGCATTCACCTATTTTTTTGTAGTGTTCTCGACCGGGTTTATTATATAAACTATACATGAATTACTTTTTGTATGAGTTATCTCAACAACACATACAATTAGTATTAATTTCCATATGGGGTTCTGAATAACCCGTACAAAAAGTTTAAACTTTCGTATGGGTTAGAATCGAACCCATTTCAACAGAACATTTTGTTATAAGTTATAAGAAAAAAACACCCAATTCTAATTAAAGAAAGATTTTCCATTAAAAATACAAAATATAATAAAATTGAACTTTCCCACTTCAAAAATGAAAGTAAAATTGAACTTTTCCCTCCTAAAAAGCATAGTGAGCAGAATTAGAGTTTTCAAAAAAAATTAAATGCAACCCAGAAATTCATAGGGTTAAACCGTTCTCCACACTACTCCTCCATGCCCTCTCATCGTTTCCCTCTCGCAAAACCACCTCCTCATTGTTCACCTCCAACCCCTCTGGTTGTGTCTTGCTCCCTAATCCGCTTACAAAATGCCTCCTAGCCTCTCGCACAACATTGTTCAACGAGTCTGTGCCATCAACTATCCCAAGGAGGTGATAGAGCCACACGCACTAGTTTGATTTGCTAATATATTCCTGTTGTCAAGTCTGCAAAATTAGGGTATGTGATTTCTATATTAGTTTTTTTGAAATTTGTGCTCCAACTCAATATTTAAATCTTCGATTGTAGATGCTTAATTTCATTTTTTATTTATTTTTTTACAAATTTGATGAATTTGAAGCTGAAATTTAGCAGCAGGAGAAAAGAAATAGTTTAAAAAAGGAAACAAGGGCTCTAGAATCACAACAATCATCAAATATATCAGAATTAACTAGTTTTTACTTAGTTCTTAAATTCGAATAAGTATGGTTAACTTAAAAGGTACCTTTGCTCACAGTTGGAATTACCAACCAAAATTATAAAATCCAAAATATCATATGCTTTCACAAACTCGTAGTTATTGAGTCAGTTGCAAAGTCGGCAGTACTTTTTTTTACTTAGGAATAAGATAAATGGTTGCCTGAAAATCTACGAAAATAACAAGATGATACTATGTTAAGAGATGGTTGTAGAAACTCTCACTAGTGCAGAAATATCATTCTAGAACAGAACATCCTGGTGCATCTAGAAGGGTATTTAAAATACTTTTCTGGATTAGACTTTCTAGAACGGTATTTGAAATTACCGTTCTGGATAGATGATTTTCCAGAACGTTATTCAAATACCATTATGGGAAGTAGATATTCCAGAATGGTTATTGAAAAACCGTTCTGGATTATGAGTCAATCCAGAACGGTATTTAAATAATGTTCTGGAAAGTGAACATTCCAGAACGGTATTGTAAAACCCTACTGGAAAGTATAACATACCAGAACGATTTTTGAATACCGTTCTCAAAAGTCTTGTCCAATTTAATACCGCATAAATGAAAATTTTTGCCGCCCATATTTTTACTCTACAGAACGATATCTTTCAAACCCTTCTTGATGTAATCGCCGATATAGAACGGTAACAAAATACCATTCTCGAAAATCCACGGATACAGAACAGTAAGTTAAAATACCATTCTCGAAAGTCTGCCGAAACAGAACGGTAAATAATATACCATTCTCGATACTAATTTACTAAACTAATCATTTTTCAATTAAGTTTCAGCCCATTTTTTAAACAAAAAATACAGAAAGTTTTCAAACACATTTCATCTCGTTTTTTAAGTTTTCTCCTTCTCCATAAATTTTCCGCCGTTCCCTTCTCGCTCCGGAAAGCCGCCGCTCCCAGCTCAAACCTGAGGAAGACGGTGTGTAATTGAGTCCATCGTCGGCGTTTTCTCAACTAAATCGAACCCATTGCTGACTTGGAAGGCGGTCTCACTCAGGTTTTCTTCTTCTTCTAGGGTTTATGTTTTGTTCATATTTTTTTTTTGTTACTTGTATAATTGAGTCGATCTACTTGTGTAATTGAGTGCATCTTCTTCTTCTTCTTCTTCTTCTTCTTCTTCTTCTTCTTCTAGGGTTTATGATTCGAACCAAATTTTTTGTTTTCTTCGTCTCTCTCAGATTCTTAGTTCTCGAGTGTTTGGTTTATTTATTTTTTTTTTGCCAATTTTTAGGATCACCGCTTCCAATAATATTTTTAGGACCTATTTTTTTTTTTTTTGATAATTTTTACGAAGCTACCTGTACATCCCTAGTCTAGCTGTATTTTCTTAGAACTGAAGTCGAACTGCCTAGGAATAAATGAATAGATATGATTGAATTTGGTCTATATCTAATCTTGACGATTAATTTCTTAGCTCCTATAGTGAATCAGACAATGTTTATATGGTTTGATGAGTGGTGGGACACTTATTAGTAACCAAACTCGATCCAAGATTACATAAAAAGCTATATCTTTTGATGATCATGTGTTATATGAAAAATGCTATTAAAAGTTTAGCTGTTGAGAAAAAGTTGGTAGTGTCTGGAAATAAAAGATAAAAGTTTAATTCGTTGAGAGTATGAGTCTTATTTGGTGAATACATTTGAAAAGTGTTTAAAATCAGAGAATTGTAGCAGGCCTCTCTTAGTTTTAAAATCATGATTCAATTATGCAAAATCAGAATTAAGAAGTAATTATTATTGTTATTATTATTATAATTATGATTTTTATTTCAGCTTTTAGTGGAAATCCTTTTTAAACTCTTTTTAAGTGCAAAGCTTATAAACACTTCCCAAACAAAAATTCACATTGTTTTCATAATAAAGATCATGCAATTTAAATAATTCATCGGTTATATCTTTAGGTATTAAGTATCTCTTGTAACCCATCCTATCATAATGCTCAAGAACCAGTTTAGCTCTTTCTAAAGGATCTTTTACTTTGAGTGTAGATGGATTAATGTGTTTTGGAGCAAGAACATTCAAGAGATGAGCATAAGACATTGCATCCTGAATATTGAAAGCATAGATATAACAGATAGTTACATTTCTTCAAGCATAATTAACCAAATATTTTCCTAGACTTTTTATGTTGAGTTGAGAAATTTATCATTTCAATCAGAAGAAAATGTATGTAAATCTGGTGGTGCTTAAAATAATGACTATTAGTGTAATCCTAAAATTTTCAGTTTTCTGCCGCTCCCAGCTCGCTCCGGCAAGCGGCCACTCCCAGCTCGAACCTAAGGAAGACAGTGTGTAATTGAGTCCATCGTCCGCATTTCCTCAAGTAGATTGAACCCATTGCTGATTTGGAAGGCGGTCTCACTCATGTTTTATTCTTCTTCTAGGGTTTATTTTTATTCATTTTTTTTTATTACTTGTATAATTGAGTCAATCTACTTGTATAATTGAGTGTATAAATATATAAAGCATATTTAAATCTATCTCAAATCAATAAAAAAGTACTTTTCTCGATGGGAACAGATAAATGATTGTAGGGCTGGGAAATTAATATAGTTTGGTTGTGCTAGTGCTTAGTGTTCACTTTAAGTACGCATCAACAAACAACTCTAATAGATTTCATGAGGAATAGGTTTCTGTTTTAGCCTAATTTAATCTATAATGCAAATATATTTCATAAACTTTGGTTAATAAAGTCAAATTATTCCAAGACTCAAAGTGATGTGCTGAAAACTTTGTGGTTTGCGGCAGCCTATATTAATCAACCAAAATATGTATGTATTGAAGTTGGGGTTGTGAGTCTGAAGACAGTAGAAGTGTACATAAATCATGAGGACATCATGGGGATGTTAGTAACTCGGAAGATTTCGATTTCGGTCATGCAATTTTACAACAAGTATTCTTTTACCTCTGTGATGTTAGTAACTCGGAAGATTTCGATTTCGGTCATGCAATTTTACAACAAGTATTCTTTTACCTCTAAATTTTACAATTAATTTTTTGGAACCTAATAACAATATCAAACTCCATACAAACTTTTTAAACACTTACAATGTTTTAGGTGTCTGTATAACGGATTAAGATCATCACAGAGAAACGATAAATCTTGATTGATAAGACCACTGAATCTTCGGCATGGCAATATCGAAGAAACGATACAAGAAAGAATTGGAGAAAGGGATTTTGCGTGCTTATTTAATCAATAATTTGTTTATTTCTTATTCTAGTAAATTATGTCTTGTTTCATATTTTGTAGGACTCATTGGCAGTTGATGGTTCTTTGCCCCAAGTACAATTATGTGGCCTGGTTTTGCTGTTTTCAAAGAAAACCAAAGAAAAATATTTCCTCTAAGGTTGAGACGTATGTTTTCTTTAGAATTCTCTTTGCATTAGTTTTATTTTTCATTTACTTGATGCATTTCTAATTTATTTTGATATAGAGCATTCAATGCATACCAATTAATGAAAGGGACGCACTCACAACAATTCAAGAAGCTTGAGTGGGTTTATCCAAAGGTAATTTATGTTGATGTATAGCAAACTTTAAGATTCGAAAAAATATTTGACATACAGTCGAAAGCTTTTGGGTCTACATCAAAATGTATATGTTGAATATTAATTCATTAATTTACATATTTCCAATGTTGCAAATAAGGTGAGGCTGATGAATGCGGGCTCTTTGTTATGCGACATATTCTTGAGATCATCAAATTAGATCTTGTTGACTCATTCAAAAAGGTAATTTTAATAAATCAAAATTATTATCATTTTGTTGTAGAAGTCAAATCGTATCCCAGTCAATTTGCATTAATTCAAAACATGTGAATTTATATCTTGTGATGAATTATGCGTATTGCCTGAATTATGTGTATTGCGTGCAGGTATTCAATATGGAGGGACCTTATTCGGATGATGACATTAATGTAGTTCGTAGACATTGGGCCGAGTGTTTTCTAGAGGTCATTGACCACTCGTCGTTAAGCGTCAAATTAAATATTTATTCTTCCTCAACTTTTCTCTACCAACTAGTAGTAGCGATAAGTAAGGGTCGATCCCACGAGGAGTGTGGTTTAGATTGTGACAATTCGTATTTTATTAAACAAATAAATGGGGTAGAAATTGTGAACTAATCAAAGAGAACAAAATAAATAAGCAATAAAATAATTAACGAAAAATTCAATAATAATAAATCTCTAGTTCTAGTTTAGATTCCACCCTTGTTTCACTCATCTAACAAACCACAATATCATAATCCATTCATCTTATGTGATTAAAACCCCTAAGTAGCAATAAGCTCTCCTACTCGAATTTGCCCTTACCGTTTACTCAATCAAAATAAGATTTTCAATTGATTCTAATTATTGAACAACCTAGAATAAGCTCTCTAGATTTAATCCAACAACAACATTAATACCCAGGCAAATAGGCTAATCTAAGCAATAACATAAGCTCAGTTTATTTAACTTATGTTGTGTTATCCCTAACGATGCATAATCATTAGATGCTACCAACGAAATAGAAATTATGACAATTACACGGGAAGCAATCCAATTTCTAGAAATTGATAACTAATTCCTAAAGCAATCATAATTCAAGAATAGAACAACACAAACAATCACATATGAAGAACGAAAGATAATATTGCATAAATTAATTAGAACATAGTTTCACGAGGGTTTCAACATTCCTAGAACTAGATAATAAATTTACTCACTTATGGAGTTAATAAAATAAAAGAAAAGGTTCAGATAAGCAAACATAATCCTTAAGAAAATAGGACAAACGATGGGTAGAACTTGAGTCTTGCGTCTTGATCTTCAATCTTCAAGCTCTCTTGTGTGGATGAATTGGGATGACTTGGGACCTTTATGGAACTCCTTAAAACCCTAGGATATGTTATATGTGTCTTTGGGATGGAATTAGGTCGGGTTTATATAGGATTCTTCTTTCTTTCCATGCAAGTTTCTTCCTAAAATAACTTAGCCGTGTCGGCGTCGACCGACGCGTGCCAGACCTCAGCGTCGATGCGCTTCTCCTGCCCACGTCGGCGTGCAAGTGCATCGACCGACGCACCCCCAATCATCGTAATAGAGAGTTCCCGTGCAGCTTCTCGTCGACTGAGCGTCGACAGACGCACGCATGATCGACGCGACAGAGATGAATTGCCGCCCATTGCGTCGACCGACGTGGACCGTCTTCAGCATCGACGCGAGCCATCGACGCAACCTCCTGATTGTCTGTTTTCTTTCGCCGATTCGTTGATCCTCGTCTCTCAACTTCCTCGTGGAACGTCATTTACTTAATATGGCACCAAGTACTGCAAAATAGAGAAAAAATATACAATTGGTGCTCCTCCACTCGTAATAATAAATATGAAAGAAATAAACATATATGAGAATATTAAGCACATAAAAATATAGGAGTTAAACCGGCAATTATCGTGCAGTTTCTCGCCTATCAAATTCCCCCAAACTTAAACCTTGCTTGTCCTCAAGCCACATTAGAATTAAAGCATAGGACAAACATAATATAAGTAAGTCATTCAAATTGACCAAATGAACTCATCCGGACTCTAGACACCGTTATATTTCTAGAAAGTCACAAGCGTTTCACGTATTCACCTAAGTAATCCCAGCAGTTAGGCAACCTTTTTTCATATACGCTACATCAATGTACTATGGTGCCCCCTCGCTACCTAATGGTTCGACTCTATCCATTGTTGGTCACGATCAAATATCTCATTCTCTCCCATTTATTTTTTTATTTTATTATTATTATTTCAATTGAGGCCCGCAGCTCCGCACTACCGTTCTTGACTTGACTTGATAATGATTTGGCGCTGGATAGGAGGATCGTCTTGATTTGGTAATTGATTTGTTGAGTTCACCTCTGCCATGTTTAGATTTCGGTTGGATTGCGCCATTTGAGTAAGTGCGACGAGTTTGTTGAGCTACTAGCATCTTCATTGGATTTTTGCCCTTAGAATTTAAGCGAACTGCACTTGGTACATGGATAGGCAGCTGTTTCAGCACCTCAATTCTTTTTTATTTTTCAATTTTCTACTTACGCCATGCCGGTATACCCCAACCGGACTTTATTCAACTTCTGTTTTGACTAACGAGATATTATCACACAACCGCCAACTTCAAGGCCCCACACAACTCATATTGAGTACGGCAACAACAAATATATATCAACAACGCAATAATCTAGAATTGACGCCCCGCAAATGAATCACAAAAGTACCAACATGCGTACCGTTGATCTCTAAATCAAATGATGTCTAAAGAATTTAACCGAAACATAGTTCATCAAAGCAATTCAAGCAAGTACTTCTAACTTTTTATATTTCAATTCCCCGGAATTTATCTCAAAAATTGCAAATTTTATCAATTTTTAGCACGATCTCATTGACGATTAAAAACCTCAATAACCCACTCCCCTAAACTTAAACAATAGCTTATCCTCAAGCGAACATAAAACAAGAACAAACTCATCAAAAATAGTATTAGGGAAGAGTAGGAAGAGAAATCACCCGGGTAAATGTTGAGGGTCTTGGTCTTATTAATTACGATACATGTTCCTTTGAAAAATGGCCCAAACATCCAAAATACGTCAACGCCTCCTATTACTGCAAGAAAAAGAAAATAGAAAATAAAAAGAGTAAACATTGGGTTGCCTCCCATCAAGCGCCTTTGTTTAAAGTCTCTGGCTCGACGTAGTCCCTTAATCAAGGCATAGGTGGTGCTTCCAACTCCATCCGTTCTTTGTCAATTTTAGCGCGAAACCCTTCATAATACGGTTTGAGTTGGTGTCCATTCATCTTGAACTTCTTGTTTGTCTTTGGGCTAAAAATCACCACCGCACCATGTGGAAAAACATGGGTGAAAACAAACGGTCCAACCCACCGTGAACGCAACTTACCGGGAAATAGCTTAAGGCGAGAATGAAAAAGCAACACTTTCTCGCCCTCTACAAACTGTTTCCTTGAAATCTTCAAGTGATGGAACGTCTTCGTATTCTCTTTATATATTAATGAGTTTTCAAATGCCTCGTTCTGAATCTCGTCCAACTCTCGTAGTTGCAGCTTTCTTCGCACGCCTACACCATCAAAATCAAAGTTGCATTGCTACACGGCCCAAAACGACTTGTGTTGGGTACACCGGCAACTGACACGGTTTCCAAAAAATGAGGCGACACGGGGACATCCCAATTGGCATCTTATACACCGTGCGATACGCCAACAGTGCAGACTTCAGCTTGATGCTCCAATCCTTGTAGTTTGCATTGACGGTCTTCTCCAAAATAGACTTGAACTCTTGATTCGAAGTTTCGGCTTGCCCATTCGTTTGTGGGTGATATGCTGTAGATATCCTATGAGCAACACCATATTTCTGGAGCAATGCCTCCACTGTCTTGTTACAAAAGTGGGTGCTACGATCGCTTATCATAGCTCGAGGGATACCAATCCTTGAGAAGATCCGAGATTTAATGAATCGTGCAACAACCTTCGAGTCATTAGTTGGGGTGGCTCTCGCTTCCACCCACTTGGAGACATAATCCACCGCAAGCAAAATATAAATATATTTGAAGGAGTTAGGAAAGGGCCCCATAAAGTCGATGCCCCACACATCAAAAATCTCACAAACCATTATTGGCGATTGGGGCATTTGGCTTCTCCGTGAAAGATTCCCCGTTCATAGACAATTATCACATGACTTAAAAAATTCATACGCATCTTGAAATAACGTTGGCCAATAGAAACTAGTGTCCAGCACCTTGTGTGCAGTCCTCTTTGACCCAAAATGTCCCCCACATGCATGAGAATGGCAAAATGATAGAATGGCATGGAACTCCGATTCAGGGACACATATTCGAATGACTTGATAGGCACAATGCTTCTAAAGGTATGGATCGTCCCATACATAGTATTTCGCGTCACTCTTCATCTTGTCCCTCCTTGATTCTTCTGTTGCTGTTGAAAACACACGAGCAGCTAGAAAATTATCTATGTCAGCATACCAAGGTTCCAAGTGCTCAACTGCAAGTAGCTGTTCGTCCGGAAATCTCTCATCAATTTGTAGCTCGTCCTCCACGTGCACTAATCAACTAAGGTGGTCGGCCACGGTATTCTCGACTCCCTTCTTGTCTTTGATTTCCAATTCGAATTCTTAAAGTAATAAGATCCACCGTATGAGTCATGGCTTCGTCTCCTTCTTTGTAAGTAGATGTCGTAGGGCCGCATGATCACTGAAAACTACCATCTTTGAACCAATGATGTATGAACGGAACTTCTCAAGGGCAAATACAACAGCTAGAAGTTTCTTCTCCGTGGTAGTATAATTTTCTTGGGCAGGGTTCAAGGTCTTCGATGCATAATAGATCACATGGGTCGCTTTATTAATCCTTTGCCCAAGAACAGCTCCCACAGCATAATCACTTGCATCGCACATGATCTCGAAGGGTAGGTCCCACCTTGGCTGTTGGATAATTGGAGAAGTGGTAAGCCGCTCCTTTAGTGTGTCAAAGGCTTTCCTGCAGTCGTCATCGATCTTAAACTCCACATATTTTTGCAAGAGCCTACAAAGTGGAGATGCGGTCTTTCAAAAGTTTTTGATAAATCTCCTATAAAATCCTGCATGGCCAAGAAAGGAACAAACTTCCCGCACATTGGTGGGGTAAGGCAATGCAGTTATGGTGTTAATCTTAGATTTATCGACTTCTATCCCCTTTAATGAAACAATGTGTCCTAAAACTATACCTTGTTCTACCATAAAATGACATTTTTCCCAATTTAATACAAGGTTGGTTTCGACACAACAATTCAAAATCAAAGATAACTTCTCAAGACATACCTCAAAAGAGTTGTCGTAAACGCTAAAGTCGTCCATGAAGACCTCTATGATATCGCCAACGTATTCCGAAAAGATACTTACCATACATCGCTGGAATGTGGCCGGTGCATTGCAAAGTCCAAATGGCATGAGGCGATAGGCAAGCATGCCGAATGGGCATGTGAAAATACTCTTCTCTTTATCCTCGGGTGCTATAGGAATTTGGAAATATCCCGAGTAACCATCCAAAAAGCAGTAATATGAATGGCCCGCCAACCTCTCAATTATTTGGTCAAGAAACGGAAGAGGAAAATGGTCCTTGCGAGTCATGGCGTTCAGCTTATGGTAATCAATACAAGCTCGCCATCACGTTTGCATCCTTGTTTGAACTAATTCGCCTTCTTGATTTTTGACCACCGTCAACCCCGAATACTTTGGAACGACTTGAGTCGGTCTCATCCACCGACTATCAGAAATGGGATAAATCACCCCAACATCAATGAGCTTCAGAATCTCCTTCTTCACCACCTCCATCATTGGTGGATTCAATCGTCTTTGGGGATCCCTAGATGGTGTAGCATCCTCTTCGAGCAAAATTCAGTGCATACACATAGAAGGACTTATTCCTCGCAAGTCCTCTATGGTCCACCCTATTTCTTGCTTGTTGTCCTTGAGCACTTCCCGTAATGATGCCTCTTGGAAGTTGTCTAATCGTGATGAAATGATTACGGGCAATGTCTCGTTCTCCGGCAAAAAGATGTATTTCAAGTGCTCCGGTAGTGTTTTGATTTCAAGCTCTGGTGCCTTATCTGTAGAAGGTACAGCCTTCTCATGCGACTCGGGAAGTTTGATGAAGTTTACAGTGCGTTTATTTGGTTCCGTGAACGGTTCTAGCACTTGCATTGCTGAAACCATCTCTTGCACTTCATCCACCCAGTTTGGCTCGGTTATTAGGTAACTCAATAGGAGAGAGTCCTCCCCCAAACTTAGTGTGATTGCCATCTCGAGCTCGTCTTGCTTGTGCATTCCTAGAAATTCCTGTGCTAAAGCATCAAAACAATCAAGTGCATAAACAGAGTTATCGTAGTCATGAAATTTCATAGCGTCAAAAATATTAAATTGACAAATGTGACCGTCAAACTCCATTGTTAGAGTGCCTCGAGTAACGTCGATCTTCATTTGAGCAGTGTTCAAAAACGATCGCCCCAATAAGATAGGTGGCGACTTTGATGCGGAACCGTTCATGCTCAACACATAGAAGTCAGTTGGAAAAATTAACTCATCCACTTTTACAAGAACATCTTCAACAACACCACCAGGGTAAGCAATGCTTCGGTCGGCAAGTTGGATCACCACTCCAGTTTTCCTTAATGGCCTAACCTTCAAACAATCGAAAATGGTGTGAGTCATGACTTTTATTGACGCCCCCAAATCTAGCATGGCTCGCTCGACTCGCATGTCTCCAATCGTGCATGCAATGAAAAACATTCCCGAGTCATTCCGCTTTTGTGGTAAGCTCTTTTGGAACACATCTGACACATTTACTCCCTTTAGGACCTTTTCGTCTCCCTTCAATGTTCTCTTATTTGTGCATAAGTCCTTGAAGAACTTGGTGTAACGAGGAGTTCGCTTGATTGCATTGGCAAGTGGAATAGTGATCTCCACCTTCTTGAGAAAATCTTGTATTTGCCTCTCCGTGTCTTCTTTAGCTTGGCGCTTGGTTCTTGATTGAAAATGAAGTGGCTCGGTCCTAGGAGGAGAAACAACAGGGTTATTAAAGTTATTAGAAGGTTTAGGATTACCTTTGTCAGCATGTTTCGGCTCCGTATCTTCTTCCTTCGTTTTGCCTTCATTTCCCGTCTCTCGTATTGGATTGGCCGGTCCTTCCACTTTTTTGCCACTTCGTGTTGTAACAGCGCTCACATTCTTTGGATTTACCTCGGATTGAGGTGGTAGTCGGCCGCTGCCTCGGGCTTCCAGTTTGATTATGCGTTCCGCTATTAAACTCATTTGGGTCTCCAAGCTTTTTGCGCTTGTTGCCAATGATTTCACTATTTCCTCCAGCTATGGGGAAGCATTATCTTTCCTCTGTTGGTTATTGTATTGATTCGGGAAATTTTGCCCCCTTTGTTGAGCTTGAGGAGGCCCTTGATCTTGACTTCTACATGCATTCCCTTGAGGATCCCTCCATCTAAAACTGGGGTGGTCACCCCATCTTGGGTTGGAGGTTTGTGGGTACGGATCGTACTTTCTCCCTTGTCCATTTCTGGTCCCCAAAGCGTCCACATGTGCCTCGAGTATGGTGTAAAAATGTGGGCTGCCATCAGTAACATGCTCCAATGTTTCACATAGGCCGCATGGTCGAACCTTTGGAGCTCCTCCTGCACTTATCATGGCCTTCAGTTCACTTAATTGGGCTTATAGTGAATCATTACCCATTTCATTCCCCGATCTCGATGAAGGATCACGGCTGCCGAATTGCTGAGAGTTGGCCGCCATGTTCGATATTAGCTCCTGTGCTGCCGTCGGTGCCTTGTCCATTAGAGTGCCTCCACTAGCTGCATCAATCATATTTCGATCATTGAGACACAGGCCTTCATAAATTACTGGATCAATAATTGCTCGCCCATTTGGTGCTGAGGGCAACTGGCGACGAGCCTCTTGAGTCGTTTCCAGTACTCATGCAATGTTTCTCCTTGCGTCTGCCAAGCCGCGCAAATGTCCTTTCGAAGATTTGCCACTCGTGATGCGGGAAAGTACCTCTGCAAAAAGGCTCTCTCCAACATCGCCCACGTAGTGATGGATCCCGAAGGTAAGTAGTAAAGCCAGTCCTTGGCTAGGTCTTTTAATGAAAAGGGGAATGCCATTATCTTGATTTGTTCGTCCGTGACTTCGGCGGGTTTCATGCTGGTACAAATGACATGGAACTCTTTCAAATGCTTGTGCGGATCCTCGCCAGCGAGTCCATGGAAAGAAGGTAGATGATGGATTAGTACGGATCGTAACTCGAATGTAGCATCGTTCACCGTTGGAAAAGTGATGCACAATGGTTGTTGTGGGAGGTCGGGATTGTCTAACTCCTTCAACATTCATTCCGCTTGAAAAGCCATCATCTCGTTCTCTCGTTCTTTTCTTTCACTTGAAGACTCCTCAGATATATAATTTTGTAGAACTTGTTCCGAGTCCGAAGTCTCCTTCTTCTTCAACTCGTGACTTCTCTTGTTGATTTCTGGATAGTAATGCAAAATTTTCTTCCCGGATGATCTCAAGTTCATTCACCTGAGAGAACATTCAACAAGAGTTCAACTTGTTCCAAAACAAATGAAAATAAACAAACAAAATACTTAAAATCACAATTTAAACACGTCACTCCCCGACAACGGTACCAAAATTTGACCGCTCGTCGTTAAGCGTCAAATTAAATATTTATTTTTTCTCAACTTTTCTACCAACTAGTAGTAGCGATAAGTAAGGGTCGATCCCACGAGGAGTGTGGTTTAGATTGTGACAATTCGTATTTTATTAAACAAATAAATGGGGTAGAAATCGTAAACTAATCTAAGAGAACAAAATAAATAAGCAATAAAATAATTAACGACAAATTCAATAATAATAAAGCTCTAGTTCTAGTTTAGTTTCCAACCTCGTTCCACTCATCTAACAAACCACAATATCATAATCCATTCATCTTATGCAATTAAAAATCCTAAGTAACAATAAGCTCTGCTACTCGAATTTGCCCTTACCGTTTACTCAATCAAAATAAGCTCTTCAATTGATTCTAATTATTTAACAACCTATAATAAGCTCTCTAGATTTAATCCAAAAACAACATTAATACCCTAGGTAAATAGGCTAATCTAAGCAATAAACACATAAGCTCGGTTTATTTAACTTATGTTGTGTTATCCCTAACGATGCATAACCATTAGTTGCTACCAACGAAATAGAAATTACGATAATTCCACGGGAAGCAATCCTATTTCTAGCAATTGATAACTAATTCCTAATCTGGGTGATCAAGCCAAATTAAGAATCAAGCAATCATAATGTACGAATAGAACAACACAAACAATCGTATATGAAGAACGAAAGATAATATTGCATAAATTAATTAGAACATAGTTTCACGAGGGTTTCAACATCCTTAGAACTAGATAATAAGTTTACTCACTCATTAAGTTAATAAAATAAAAGAAAAGGTTCAGATAAACAAACATAATCCTTGAGAAAATAGGACAAACGATGGGTAGAACTTGAATCTTGCGTCTTGATCTTCATTCTTCAAGTTCTCTTGTGTATGGATGACTTGGGACCTTTATGGAACTCCTTAGGACCCTGGGATATGTTATATGTGTCTTTGGGACGGAATTAGGTCGGGTTTACATAGTATTCTTCTTTCTTTCCACGCAAGTTTCTTCCTAAAATAACTCAGCTGTGTCGGCGTCGACCAGGCGTCGACCGACGCGTGCCAGACCTCAGAGTCGATGCACTTCTCCTGCCTGCATCGGCGTGCACGTGCGTCGACCAATGCACCTCCAATCGTCGCAACAGAGAGTTCTCGTCGCCAGGGCATCGACCGACGAAGCTTGAATCGACGCTACTGCAGCTTCTCGTCGACTGTGCATCGACCGACGCGCGCTTGATCGACGTGACAGAGATGAATTACCGCCCATTGCGTCGACCGACGCTGACCATCCTCAGCATCGACGCGAGCCATCGACGCAACCTCCTGATTGTCTATTTTCTTTCGCCGATTCGTCGATCCTCGTCTCTTAACTTCCTCGTGGAACGTCATTTACTTAATATGTCACCAAGTGCTGCAAAATAGAGAAGAAATATACAATTGGTGCTCTTCAACTCGTAATAACAAATATGCGAGAAATAAACATATATGAGAATATTAAACACATAAAAATATAAGAGTTAAACAATTAATTATCGTACAATTTCTCGCCTATCAGTCATTACTTGAGGGTGCGCACTGTATTTTATTTTGGTTTGAAGACCTTTTTTTGTATGTGACTTGTAATGATTTTTGTTTTGAACACTTGATGAATATTGTGGGTTTTTTTTCTGTTGTTGTTCTAGGGTGCTTTGAATGGATTGAGATATTGTATTTGGTGAAGTATATTTTCAATTGAGATTTGGTGTTTTTATTGTATATTTGATGTTTTACATTTGGGAAAAGACGAATACTAAAAATGATGCTCTAGTATACTTTCCATATCGGTATTTGAAAATACCATTCTGGTAAATCATACTTTCCAGAACGGTATTTGAAAATACCGATCTGGTAAGTTATACTTTTCCAGAACAGTATTTTCAAAAACCGTTATGGTAAGTACAACTTTCCAGATCGGTATTTTCAAATACCGTTCTGGAAAGTATGATATACCAGAACAGTATTTTCAAATGCCAATTTGGAAAGTATAACTTACCAGGAAAGTATTTTCAAGTACCGTTCTGGTAAGTTATACTTTCCAGATCGGTATTTTAAAATACCGTTCTGGTAAATCATACTTTCCAAAACGGTAATCGAAAATACCGTTCTGGAAAGTGGCGGATAATTTATAATAACAAAAATTCTATTTAGTAGTTTTCTTTTTTTTAGAACATTAATTTTTTCCTTTTCTGGTTTAAAAGTATTTTGAGGTTTATTTTATYATACGTTATTAAATTTATGTTATGTTTTTATTTTTAGATATATTAAGTAATGATTAAATATTTATTTTTTAGAATTTATTGAAATTACTTTATGACTTTTAACGACTTATATTAATAATCTATAATATGTTTAAGCCTTCTATTTTTGAAATTTATTGAAATAAGAATTTAGTTATATATATATATTAAACTTAAAAAATAATAATAAAACTAAGAGTTATAAATTATTTATGTTTGAGTTAATCACATTAAATAAATAAATTGGTAGTAATTAGTCAGGAATTACTAGATATAAATGTTCATAAATAAATATTTTATCATAAAATTAAAAATATTTTATTATAACGATTAGGTTATTTATAATTTATGTTTGTTATGACCTCAATAGTTTTAATTTTATATCTTACACCAAATAATTATATAAGAGTAATTACATCTTTTAAATCTCAATTGTATATTCGTCTTGTGTTTATAGTACCTAACACATTTTTTTAGTGAAAACAGTACATGTAAGTATACGAATTTGCAGTTTTAGTGCATCGCGCACCTGTTGGATATCAGAGTAGTCGGTTCACAAGAAAAACTATCTCAAGAGATTTTAAACTGACGGGAATGGAATATTCTCCACACATGAGGCGATTTTAAACAAGATCGTTGCTAAAAATAATTATTTAATATTTTTTATTTGAAATAATTTTTAAAATGAAATAAAGTTATGAAGAAAGAAATAAAAATATTATAATAAACTCCTATTTTATCAAAACTTGTATATAAGTATTAAAGATTAAAATTATATTATAAACAATTATTTAAATATAAAAATAAGAACTTTTACAAATATAATAAAATAAATAAGAAAAAGTTATGAAGTCGGTTAAATTAAAAATACTTCTTTCTAATTAATTATTAATAAAATATTTAAATGAATATATATATATATAACAAAATTATATATTAAATCGATTATTATTATAAAGTATATTTAATTAAATTTTAAAATATTAATATATATACATATTTTTAAACTACGTAGTAGTAATAATAATAATAATAATAATAATAATAATAATAATAATAATAATAATAGGACTGTATTGAATTGAAGTTTAATAAAGTTTCTTGGGGCTGGATCGGGTTTTTTCATAAATTAAAGGGTTGAATTTGGGGTTACTGGTAAGTTGGGGGTTAAATTGAAACATGGTAAAATTTTGGGGGTCAATTTGTAGTTCTTGGAAAAGGGCTGGGGTATAAATAATAAACCCAGCCCTTAACAGCTTCAGCACCCCGTTTTTTATTCCTTCCTTCTTCTCCAACACCAGAAATTGGTATCGGCATAGCGGCCCTCCCCTTCGGTTCTGCCACGGCGTTGGTTGACAAACGGCACCCGGCGACAACAACAGTGGGCAGTCACGAGGTGGCTCGGCTGGTTCACTTGGGGCCGCTGGGTCTTGCCCTATTTCAGAATTCGGTCGATCGGTCGGCGGCGAGGCGACAATGGTCGTGGAGGCACGGTGGCAGTGGTATGGATTTCGAGTCTCGATCCTCGGGGAGAGGGCTCCGATAGAGCGGTTTTGCCGTGGTTGTTCGGGCCGCTGGTTCGGATCTGGTCCTGGAGGATGTTGGGCGGCGCCGCCATGGTTGGTTTGGCCGGCGATTCGTGCATCTGCCAGGATCTGATTGGTTTATGCTATAAAATAAATATCCTGGTGATATTTACACGACTTGTGCTTAGGAGTTATTTTAAATCATGTTATTATGTTTTGACATGGGTATTTATCGAACTACCGTATTTATATTTATATATATTTTTATAATTATATATTATTTATGGTTATAATTTATGGTTCTTCAATTTATTTCAGAATTTGTTCGAGTTACATGTGTAGGACTTGCGCACGACAACTACACTACTCCGGTGATAGCTCAGTCACCAAATTATAATTATATACGTGAGTAAAACTTTATAAACTGGAGGTTTGAGAATTTTCATTTAGAGCATAATCATGTTTAGTACTTATAATGTTCGGTGCTTTAATACGTGTTGCTTCTGTGTTCGTCGAATTGTTTGGTTTGTTATATTTTGTTTTATGCATTGGTTGATTTATGGTGGTTAAAAAGGGTCTCGTGTCCCTCCTGTTATATGCTGATTTATAGTGGATATGAGGATAAAGTGGTATGTAGGACTCGTAATTAACCTATGTTGATGGTTATGTTAGTTGTTGGTTATTGACGAATAATATGGTTGCTGTCATGTTTCGGATAGCCTGTTCATAAGCTGTTTTGACCATCTTATACTGACTTTTGGTATATAGTGTCCTTCATGAAAGTTGTAGAGAATGTGTCTTATTTGTCTATAGCCGCTGGAATCGCTCAGTTATCTAATCTCTAATAGGAGTTATGCTTAAAATACGAAATCTGCGCATTGTTAAGTTGCTGTTCAGTTTTCTGCAACTTTGTTCCTCGGTTTTACAATGTTTTTACCCTTGTAATCTGTTTTTTAGCCTTTAGTGTCTTCATGAAAGTTGTAGCTTGATGTGTTAGCTTTCTATCGCTGTATAGTTCATATTTTTATCTATTCATGAATGAACATTATCATCCCTGTTTTTTTTTTTTTTTTTGGAAGTTTAACCTTCTAGGTTGATCAACTCTACAGGATGAAGAATAATAACTAAAAATCAATTGGAGACGAGTTGCTTCCACGACCTTATTCGGGCTTGGGTTTATCGGTCCTGTTGGCCAAACTAACCTTTTTCTATAGATTTTTTTCCAATTTTTATTTTCTGGTTACTTTTGGGATTCTTTATGCATTTTAGGGTTTTTTTTTTGTTTGTTAAATTTATGTTATATGCTCTTTTTTTTTTTTTTGAGTTGAGCTGGAGTTCTTAGAATTTGATGGAATTAAAAGATTTTTGTTTATTGATTTAGAGATTAAAAAATATTAAGAGTTGGTGCCTGTTTGTGAGTGATTATTAATTGTAATGATCAATTGTGTTGTTAATCTGCACTCCTTTTTTCATAGAATAAACTTCAATATTTTGTTGTGATCATTTAGAAATTTATGTAAGCACAAGTTGATCCTTTTTTACATAATTGTATATGGCTTGTGTTCTGTTAATTCATCAATACATGGAATATAAGTTATAATATATTTATTTATTTTATATTGGCTTTGCAGAAGGGGTACGCCAAGGAGCCAAAGCTGCTGCAATTGCATGTGTTGCTCGTGCTGTGCCCACTGTATGTGAAATTTTATTACCCTTTGTTCTTGATATTCTCTTGTTTAACTATGATACTAATCGGATTTTATCTTTGTTCTTGATATTCTCTTGGTTCACTATGATACTAATCGAATTTTATCGAATACATGTTTTTGGCATTAAAGAAAAGCTGAGAATCTCCTTTTCATACCGTGTCGGTTTTAAAACAACAGTCATTATAAAATAGGCTAAAAAGTCCTTAATTTTTTATTAGTTTCCTAATTTTTTGTTTGATTTGTTTTGGTGTTATTTGTTTTGCGATTGATTTTCTGGTTGTCTGGAATGGATGGTCGGGGGTGGTGACGGGTTTTGGGATTTGAAGTTCATAGAGGCTTGTTGTTGTGTGGAGGCAGCGAAGTAGGGATGGTGGATTCGTCGTCGCCATCCTTTTTTCCCTTTTATTTATGGTTTTAGTTAGATCAGATGTGTATTGGTTGGTGTTATAATATGGCCAATATTTTATCCCTCAATTACTCCTCACCCRACTCATTCCTGCAAGCCAGTTGCTGTTCMAAAATTGTTCAAAGACGACACAACAACAAAATGGTGTTTTTCATTCTAGATTTATCATTAGCTTTTGTTTTGAAATTAATTTGTGTATTTTTTTACCTCGTCTTGATTCAGTGTGATTTGATTTGATTTGATTACAGGTACTACAAGACGTGTACTCGCCGGAGTAGCGAACGACAATTAGCTAGGACAAGTGGATTCAACCGAGTAGACTAGTTGCTAAAACGAGTTTGGACCGGAGTTGTGTACGTTTACCGGTCGCTGCTCCAGTTCTCTGAGCTAGTTTTGGGATCGAGAAGAAGATTCGGGCTACAAGTCAGGCTCAAGTTACACAAGTCTTGATATATGGTTAAACTCTTTTGGTTTAGTTTAAACTTCCAGATCCTTGTTTTAAATGTTCCAAGTACATTAATTCTAGTTGTCTGTTTGAAAAACTAATTTGGTATGTGTTCTGGATATTTCAAAGTAATATTTTGACTACAGTACTCTTGGTATATGTTCGGAATGGTCGAATAAATAATTTGGAATATTTTTATCATTTATATTGTAATGATAAATGCTTCTTTACTTTCATGTTCATCTTATGATACTTTCCCTTACAAGAATAATGACAAATTAATGCATATACTCAGGACAATTTATGTCGTCATGAAAGTAAACAATCAAATCGTGTTCACTCAATTATTTCAACTCTAAACGTCACATAAGTATTTTAAATTTGACACTTTAATAAATAATGACAACTTGTTTCATCACATAATACTTTGAACTTGTCACTTAAACTAAATCATTTGTGATGATTGACTCGTCACCGTACAAACTCATCTAATGACAATGGATTTTATCACTATATGTACCCCTCATATCAACATCAAACATATATCTTTTGTGATGATTATAATATTCGTCATATATTGCTAGTTCTTTCGTGACAAAATATTTCGTCACCTTTAATAGTAAATGGTGACACAATGGTTTGTCATTGTAAGTATATATATTCAGTGACGGTCAATATTGCGTCACTATAAAACAAATCTATCGTGACGAATTACATTATATTTGGCAAATGTTTAATACATATTATGATAATATGAGTATCATTATAACCCAATAAAAATTGTCACCGTAGTTATGTTTGTCACGGTAATTCAAATGTATTGATGACAAATTAAGTGTTCGTCATTAAAAATGTTAACATACGGTGACAAAACCGATCTTTTGATGACAATTTTTCAATCACTTACGTGACAAACTCAGCGTCACCAAATAAAATCATCTATTGTGACAATTTACATCAGTGTCATCAAAACCGAACATTTAGTGACACGCTTGAAAAAATTGTCATTTTCACCTATGGTGACAGTCATACCATGACAACCGCTGTGACGCTCAATTTTCGTCACCGTTCTCTTCAGTGACGAAAAAATAGACTTTTAATGACGACACGTATCGTCATCGAATATCAAATTTCTTGTAGTGTACCATTTTAGAACAGAAAAATTATTTTCTAAAACGCTTTTTTTTTACCCTTCTAGAAAGTCTTTCAATCCAGAAGGGTAAAAAAAGACGCTCTGGAAAGTACAAGCTTTCTGAAAACATTTCAATATTGATTATGTATATTTAATCTGTCTGAATAACCTAAAGCAATTTCTCCATATTAAAATATTTTAGGCAATTTAATGAATTTTGGCTCCAAATTTCACTAATATGTATTTTTTTTCTTGTGTTTTTGCATATAAAGCTCGTTATTTGTCTTTATTTGATGTATAACCGACATTTTCTTGTTTTTCCCGCGAGATATTTTTGGGGCTTAATAAACAAAACTGCAATCAATAAGAGAAACTCCTTTACTTCTTGTTTTTACATTAATATTGTAGTGTGAGGTGTGTTTAGTTGTTAAAGCCTCTGTTTTATAGCTTGATAATTGAAATCTAAACCATATTCCGTTAGAGTAAGATCAAAACAGTATATCTTGGATATTTCTTATTCAGTGTTTTATTTATATATATATACTTTTTTATTTGCCTAGTTGAATTTAAATCTCAACTTACATTATCCAGTTGCACATATTAATTCAAAATGCACATAAAATTATGTTTGTTTATGTCACTTCTTATAAAGTCATGGCTGCTTCTATGATACATGAGTATTTGTAACGCTAGGGATACGTCATAGTTCGTACTTCATTCTCATATCAAATATAATTTATGTACACATGGATGCTTGGTGTAAATGTCTTGAATCATGCAATTACTTTTTCTTTTTTTAATTTATTTTGCCCTCATAAAAAAAGGATAAAAAGTTATCATTTGGTGTTTCTACGCTATGTGGGAAATTGGAGGTTTAATTAAATAATTAATGTAAATTTAATTCAAAATTAAATAAATAAATGAGTTCGGAAAAGTTTAAAAAAATGTGGCGGGACGCCGATGGCAAAAGCGTCCGCCTTTCGGGACGCTTTTCACAAAAGCGTCCCGAACCTTTTTTTTCGTCCCAAAAGTTTTTTGGGGCCAAATTGAAAAAAAAATTAATTTTTGGGTCGGGACGCTTTTGCCATCAGGCGTCCCCGGTTGATTTTGTAAAAAAAAAAAAGCCCGGGGTCGGGACGCTTTTGGCATCAGCGTCCCGGGGGCAGAATGCAAAAAAAAAATTTCGGGCCAACAACCCAAACCCAAACCCTAATACACATATTATTTATTTATTTATATTATATACTTTTAAGGTTTAGTTATATTTAAGACAAATCGGGTAGTTTTCAGAGATCTTCTCAAAGAGTAAAATCTCTCATAATCTAATAACTTGGTAAAAATGTAAGCAAGCTGATTTTCAGTTTTGACATTCTCCATGATAATAGTGTATTTCTCAACCAAATCTCGTATAAAGTGATGTCGAATATCGATGTATTTTGTACAAGAATGCTGAACTGCCTTCCTAAAATTGTGAATAGCACTAGAGTTATCACAAAAAAAAAAAAAAGTAAGAGTGTCACTGTGTAAATCATAGTCCTCAGTCATTTGATTCATCCATAACAATTAGGAACAATAACTTCCTACACTACATATTCACACTCTGCTGTAGACAAGGAAACACAGTTCTGTTTTCGACTAAATCAAGAAATCCCCATTGTATTATTCCTATAAGTGACGTCACCTAATTAGTCAGAGTCACTAAAACCTACAAGAACCGTATTAGTGTCTTTTGTATACCAGATTCCTAACTCGGTTGTACCACCTATGTAACGAACGATACGTTAAATGTCCTTTTGATGAGTGGTCCTAGGATCATTTTGGTAACAAGCGCAATTATAGACACTATACATAATATCATGATAACTGGCAGTTAAATAAAGAAAATCTTTTATCATGTTTCTACACAATGTGAGATCTACACCATTAATATCACCAACTTTAGATAACTTTGAACCCATAGGATTTTTTAAGTGAGAAGCCTTTTCAAGATTAAAACATTTTTAGCAAGTTACGAGCATACTTGCTTTGAGAAATAAAGATGCCATCACGCAATTGCTTGGTTTCTAAACCCAAAAAATATCTGAACTCACCAACCATGCTTAATTCGATCGTTGAGGCCAAGAATCTACAAAGAACTTGATTAGAGTATCAGATGAAGATTCAAAGATAATATCATCTACATAAACTTGTGCACTCAGAATATCATTATAAAATTCTTGAACAAACGTGATTTTATCAACTACACTCCTTTTAAAACTAAATTTAAGGAACAAAATAGTGAGTTTGTCAAGCCACACATGAGAATCTTCTTTGTAACCATAGAGAGCCTTCTTAAGCTTGAGCACATGATCAGGCATACAAAGATTCTCAAAACCGTAAGGTTGAGTAACATACACATCCTCACTAAGATTACCACTCAAAAAAACTTTTTTTTCTTAACATCGATGTGGTGAAGTTTAAGATCAAGATGACAAGCTATAACTAACATAAAATGAATATTATCAGATCTAGCTGTCAGTGAGAACTGATAGCAAAAAGACTCATTTTCTTGAAAACTATTTTGAATAAACAAATGAGCCGTATTACGTGTAATATTTCCATGATCATCAAAAAAAAATCAAAAAAACCACGTTGTTTCCATCACGTTGTAATCAGTGGGATGAGGAACAAGGTCCCAACCATCATTATCAGTGAATTTACCAAGCTCACTTTGCATAGCCAAACGCCAAAATTCTTCTTTTAAAGTTTCACAAAAGTTCATAGGTTCGATAGAGGATACATAATAATTTGTTATTACCATAAATCATTGTTCATCAACATAGTCCAACCTTACCAATTCATATTTGATGTCTCTGGATGTAATCACGGATGTCACCTCAAATGTTGTAGCATCTGAAATTGCATATGTAGTGGCATTAGACAAAATATAGCAGTTTTCTTGCCTACCAATAAATTTTAACAATTATCACTAGATCGTATTCCTGCAAGAACACACATGTTAGATGCATCAACAACATCAAAAGATTTATTAATAAATTACATAATTAAGCCACGATCACATAATTGTCTAATACTTAAGAGATTAAAGATTGTCAACGAGAAGAACATCCTTAAGTTCTGGCAATCCACAAAATTTAGAGTACCAATACCAATGATCTTACCATGAGCTCCAGTACCAAAAAAACCATACCCCCATCTATGGATTTGATATCCTGCAAATTACCTATTTCTCCAATCATGTGGTGAGAGCATCCACTGTCAAGATATCAAGAATCTTGAGGTTTTGGTTTCACAACAGAGGAAAAAACATTACCATTGATATCAGATTTCTTAACCCAAACAGACTGCATGCGGCTGAAGATGCGAGTAAATGCTGATGACATCTCTGGTGGCATCTGTTTTTCATAGATCATTTTTACACGATCATATTTTTTCTTACGACAATTGGGCTTAATGTGTCCCCGAGTATTACAATAATGAAAAATAAATTGACGTCTCCTTAGTTTTGTTTTTTCGTTTAAAAGAACATTTTGCATTAGGTGGGATTTGAGTATCAACACACATTTTGAAAGTTTTTTTTTTCAAACCAAGGCCAATTTTGTCATGTTTGACTCCTGTTGAAAGGACCTCATCAAGATTTGCTCTTCTTTTGTTCAAATGATCTAGGGTATCAAGTGAGCTATCATGTTTGGATTTAACCCTTTCATACTTAGTCTCAATTTTTGTAAGAGCAACCTCTAAACGAGTAATGGTAGTTTTTTGTTCAAGATTTTTAAAAATATTTGTGCATTTTTGTGAATATTTCAATCTTTTTCTTTTGCTCTTGCCATTCGTTTAGAGGTTCCTCATAGGAATCAACTAACTCGTATCAACAAAGTTACCATTGCCATTCTGCGAGGCTAAGACAGATCTTTCTGTAACATCTAGACACAGAACTAGATGCATCTATAGATGCGATGGGTAATGTAGTGACATCCCCGATTGCATTGTGACTTGCATCGACAAAATCTTCCTTCAAAACAACAAGGAAGGAATGATCCTCAATTATGAGTTAAAATTTGTCCTCAGACTCATTATCACTCAGTGTAGCATTGAAATTATTACCATCAAACTTATTAGAACAATTGTTAGTAAAGTGGACAAATTCATAACATTCACGACACCTAATTAATAGACTCAAGGTTCTGATATAAAAAACTTTTAACAAAGAACTATGAATCTCTTGTTTTTTCAACGCTGCAACTTTTTTAGAAAACTTTGAATTTTTTTTGTTCAGAATTTAGTCTTGACGCCAAGATTTGACAAATTATTCAAAATATTTTATGATAAGAGAAGTGTCTTCATCACTTAGGTTAGATTTGTCAAGAATTGATGAAATCTGCGCAAAACTTGATCAAAAGAGGAAGGACTTGATTGAAACGTGACATTCTTTCCTTTAGTTTGAGAAGACCAATTTAAGAAATTTAACTCAAAGGTTTAAAGAATTCCAATGAGTTCATCAAGGCTAAGTGTTGACTGATCATGAGCTTCCTCAATCGAAAAAATGTTGATTTCAAAATGAATTAGGAGAGAGCGTAACATCTTACTAAATAATCTATCATTTGAGATTGGTTCTCCGAAGATCACGTAATCTTGCACTATATACAAAGATATTTTTATCCTCTTCCATATGTATATTCTCAAATATAGTTGTGATCAATCGTAGCCTAGTAAGTCTAACGGTCGTGGACCCCTCACAATGGAGTTGTAGGGCATCTTATGCTTCTTTAGCAGTGTCAAAGTTCGAGACAATAGGAAACGTGTTTGAATTTATTTCAAAAAAGATTGCAGCAAGAGTTTTGGAACTCATACTACTATCCAAATGATCATTTGTTGTCCATAACATCTCATCTTGAGGCCTATGATCACCATCCGCATCAACAAGTTACAGAGGTGTCCACTTGTGAAGTAACATAGACCATGTTAGTTCATCAATTGATTTGATGTATACACACACTTTGACTTTCCATATTTCGTAGTTTGGTCCATCAAGGATCGGCCCACCTGACTGTGAATTTTTAAGTTTCCAAAAGAGGATCCATACTTAGTTAAATCATGTTTCAGCTCTGATGCCACTTGAAAGAATTGCAAAACTCGATTCACTATTTTAATTGGAATATAACATGTGTCGTAAATAGTATAAAATCAATAATAGCAAAAAATAAAAGACACGCATATAAAACTATGACTATAAGATTAATTTATTCTTATATTCGAGCCAACAAAGCAAAAACCTTTCTATTAAAATTGAGTTTCAATGATTACAAAAGTCGTAATCTACTAAGTAAAGATAAATTAAAAAATCCTTACGAGTAGATATGATCTAAAACAGTATAACTCTTCCGAATAGTAAGATTCAAAATCACAAGATTGATCTTAACGAAAATAGTAAAAACAATTCTAACTACAGTATGTTATATCAGATGCTGGCAGCACTCACAGTCGCATCATTTTTTTGGCAAAAACTACAGCAAGAATAATATTTGCTCACAAACAATTTTTCTTCGATTAAAGTGTGATTCCGATTGTGAGAAATCTCTCATCTTTTTATAGGCATATCTTGCTAAGAGACCTACAAAATAAGGAAAAATGATATAACCAAAATAAAGTGAGTAAATATCATTAGTTAGGAAATAAGATCAAATCTCTATAGTTCTAAATAATATACATGATAATTTTCAAATATGATAAATATCAAATATTTCCTTAACAACTGAATTTTGGCAAGAAAGCCAAAATATTAAATAAGATAAAATAAATCATTTAATTATTAAATCACGTACTTGGAAAATTCGTGACATATATGAGATAGAAGTTCTATTTTTTTTATAAATATAATACTTTTACACGATTAATATTTTTATTTGAATATGCCCCTCAAAATATAAGCTTTTCTGACCTTACCCCCAATTCCCACGGCGTACTACAAAGGAAATATTCAATCGAAAATAAATTTTAAGGCATAATGTCAAAAGTTCTTGTATATCATGGAGTAAGTGGAATAAAAAATATTTCAAAGGGAAATATGCAAAAAAACGCATACATTGGTGGCAAAAAACAGTTTTCCATTTTTCTTATAATTTATGTTCTTTAATTCTATGCTATTTTTAATTTTAAAAAATAAAAAATGCCAATTGCAATTTTACCCCTGTAAATCTCACGTGAAGATCATGTGTTGAGATGTCGGTAGTTTTTTTATGCTTGAATAGACTATTAGGAGGTGACATAAAGAAACCCATAAATTAGGAGGCAAAGTGTACCAAAGAAAAGGAGGTAAAGTATTAAATTGCGTTGAGATTGGAAGACAATCTTTTCTCAAAATATTAATTACACAAGTAACACGAAAATTTCCATATTTAATTCACTCTGTTTTATTAGAATAAGAATAAGAAAAAAAAATTAGAATCTAAAAAGAAAAATTTGATTATATATTTTTTAATGTGTGTGATTGTAATTTGTTGTCTATATTTTGTGTACGAAGTAGGGGGCAATTTATTACGTGCACCTAAGTGCACCTAGTAAGGTAAAATCGCTAAAATCTATCATTGTACTAATTATATGTAATGATATATGTTTGTTATATATGGTGATATATGCCAATTATATATAATGATAGGGTCTACTTTTTCATTTTACGTTTACTTTTTCATTTTGGGGTTCGATTTTCCATTTTTAGGGGTTAATTTTCTATTTTATAAGGTTTATTTTTTTCATTTTAGAGTTTTAGATTTTAAATTTAGGGTTTCAGTTATATCTGATGATATATGTCAGTTATATATGATGATATATGTTAGTTATATGTGATAATGCATGACATAATTTTATGATTCATAGTTTACTTTTCTATTTTAGGATTTAGTTTTCTACTTATAGAGTTTAGTTTCCCAGGTTAGGTTTTATTTTTATTTTTTTAATTTTAAGGTTTAAGATTTTAAATTTAGAGTTTCAGTTATTTGTGTGGATAATTATTAGTTATATATGACAATATATAATGATATATTAAAATTATATATGATGATAAATAGAATTATTGAGTTCATCGTGTAAAATGCACCCAACCCAAGTCCACTTTATAATATCACTGGAAGAGAGAGTACATGACATCAAAAAAATATAAATATATATATATATATATATATATATATATATATATATATATATATATATATATATATATATATA
>BMAC01000035.1:2122180-2142232 GCA_014905375.1 Phtheirospermum japonicum
CACATATAATGACGGGTTCTCATTTGAACCCAACCCTATATATATATATATATATATATATATATATATATCAACCCTATTTGTTAATTCTTTTGACACATGGCTTATGTGTCAACTTTTGGTTCATTCAATTTGCACATGTCATCTTCTTGTATCTTAAAAAGCTGATGTGACAACCTTATATTATTTCTCTTCAAAAACTTCCTTTTTGGTATTTTTTTTCCTTGATATAAAATAGCACTTTTTATCATTACGTAATATTCTTTTTTCATCTAGGTTTAGTATCCTCTCTCTCCATCAACCCTCCATCCAATCTCCAGAAGACTTTTTTTTTCCTTTCTACTAATTTCTCAATTAACGCGTTCGAGAGCAAATCTTAATCGTTTTATTGATGATTGAATTAATAATTTATTTAAGGTCCACAATATGTTTCGTTCAAAAATCTGGCTAAGAAAATCTTAATACACCAACATATATTTTTATTTTTATTTGTATTATGGTTCGATCTGTATTTATTTTGTTTCTCAAATTTTTTTTATTAATTTGGTTTGTGATTGTGCAGTTTCGATATGAATTGTTGTGCCTATTTTCACTACATGATTAACTGTTAATTTCTGATTAGGTTAGGTGTTTCAATTCTAATCTCTTGATATTTTTTCATTTGTATGTTGGTTCTGATCTCAATTTGTGGTTTTTTTGTCGTTTATTCATAGATGGTTGTCTTTTGATAGATTTATGTCTTATGATGTTATTCGTTTATTTTGAATTTAGATCTATTTTTGTTTTTTAAATATCCGTAAGCGTGTTTCATAGTCAATATTGGAAGGCGTATTTGAAATTACAATACCTTTTCTTTTTCTCATTTTTATCCTCCTAAAAAAATTAGGGTTATCTCACCCACCGTTCCTTTTCATTTATTCATCTGGAAAAGTAATTATGACTTTGTACATCCGCTATTCCTTTCTTTTCTGGTCTGTAAATCAAAAATCAATGATTATTGTTTCCTTGAAGATTCTGAAGTTTGATTAATTGAGGATTTTGTATTGGCAAAATCAGGTTTGAATCCATTGAAGAATTTTGCATTGTGTATTCATTTCATTCGGAAATGTATATTGTCAATTTCTGCTGGAAGAAGGAGAAATATAGGAGATTGAACAACATCTAGAACGCGCGGTGTGTTCTCGGTTTCAGCATTTTAATGACCAGGTTGAGTATATAGATGTAATTATGAGTTTGGAATTATATATTTGTTTTCAGTTGTATTTTTTTTAATACTTTTGTGTTTATGTGGGTGATGCATGAATCGACAGTTCATTGACATTAGTCTCCATAAGGAGACTCTTGGAGAAGGATTTTAGGCCTTGAGAATTCTACACTCGATGTGCACAGGAGATTCATTCGGGATGACTTGGAAAAGGTTAACTTATTGCCTTTTTCTATTTTCGGTGATAATTGTTATCTCCTAAGCCCACTAATTAATACTATAACAAAATGTTCAGAGAGATGCCAATAAGATTTTTTAGAAAATATAATCTGCCACATTTTCATATTCCAACTTATGTATGTTTAGTTTTGTAGATTTGTAAACCCAATTGCAATTTTAGTGTCAATATTTTCTCATTATCTTTACAAGTGCTGAATTTCAAACATTTGATTTACTAGTGGTTTATTATTTAGATCTGAATAATCATGTTTTCTTCGTAAGCTCTGAATAATCATTTTGATTTAATCATTTTGATTTACTGGTGGTTTATTATTTATAATTTATCGATTTCGTATTTGGTATTATTGCTCCTGAACAAAAAGTATTAAAGTACAATTTTAGATGATTGTTTGAATTTTTTGGTCGAATTTTTGGAATTGATGATACATTTGTAAGATATGCACAAAAGTTGAATATATGAAGCCGAGTTATTAGTTTCTATTAGTTGTAATTTTATTATCTTGAAACTTATAATGGAAATGATTATATATATAAAAAAATTGTAAAACTATATATGGCCTTACTAAATGGAGTTTGATTTTAATTCCCCCCTCGAGTGCCTTTGTGTTCTTAATAAGGTTTTATAACAGGGTTCTTTATAGTCAACAAAGGTTCGATGCTATGGATTTTTTCTTTATTTTTTTTTTTCACTTTTCTGTCTGTCACACATCTCCAATGCTATGGTTTACCGAATTTATTATTATTATTATTTAGTAGTGTTAGTTGATATTATATTTGATGCATTTTCATCTAATTCTATTATATATATTTGACATATTTCAAGAAAATAGAAGATGTATACAATAACAGCTTAGACTTAGAGTACACCTAGAACACCAATTAAATCATGTAGCCTAAAAATCTCATTCGTCTACTAGCTGATGATATTTTTTTCTACACGGGTAACATATATATTTATATTAGTGATGATGAGTTGTTGTTTTCCAGAGGATGATTTCGACAGCTCAGGTTTGCCATTTGATGCCAGATATTTTAACAAGTCTTTTATCATACCTTCATTGTTGCTGGGAAAAGAAGCATTACAATCCAAGATCAACATAGTTTTAGTATGTAATGAAATTACCAATTGGGGTAGTCTCTTAAATTCTTCAGTTGTGCATAACTCTTCTAACGCGGCTACTTTATATTTTACCGAACCCATGCAAAGATTTTGCATTTCCTTCCCCTCCTCCTGGTGACACGACGTGAATTGGCCCACGCCGTAAGTTTTATTCTATTTTCTATCTTTGTTGCATGTGTTTTTGTAACAACAGTTGTTGAACTTCCAATAAGAATGTAATTTGAATGACGGAAGTGAGGATGATGGCTATCGGCAACCACGATCTTTATGAAATTTGTATGCGATTTGTGTTTCAAAGTTCTATTTACGAACTGTTAAAATGACTTTGATAAGAATTCTTTTTGTTTTCCTTTTCCTAGATTTTGTAATCTTTTCTTGCGATTTGAAAAAATTATTATATTTTTTTAATATTTATTTTAATCGCACACATATATACGTGAATATCCCAACTTTTATTTTATCATATTGGATATATAGTCTCGAAAAGAATGAAATTAGGCTGTCGAATAAACTAACGAATCCCACGCAATTTGAGCTTAAGTCAAACATATATACGTGAATATCCCAACTTTTGTGATTATTGGGTTCTGATATTCCTCATTTAAAATTTAAACATTTTTAGTGGTTGTGGATAGCGGACGGTGTCAATCCTGTCTTCGGGTGACTTTTGGGGGCGAATTATTAGATTTAAAAGATGCGGGCCTTTTAATTTATTTTTTTAAAGAAAATTGTTCCTTTTTTAATTTTGCAGGCTTATGAATTGCGCTTATTGAATGAGAGGGGAGGGGGGTGGAAGAGCCAGTACAGCTAAAAATGGCTTTTATTGACGCTTCTGCTGGTATTTCAAGAAACTTTACGTTGCTGCTTGATGTGATTAAAATCAGATTTCAGGTTTTATTTCAAGAACCATCACGTCGCCGTTTATTGAGGAATTTTATTCCTTTTAAATGGTGATGGATTGGGAGTTTGCTTGCTTCCATTTTGCTTCGGTTGTTTCACCTTCTGCTGAGGTTTGGCTACAGGGGCAGCAGTGGGTCTTTTCTTGTCAGACTTCTCTTTTTCCAACTTCTCGATACGTGTCGACAGCTCATCTTTTGAGTACTGTGACTCCAGACCGTGATCCTCGATTCACTTGATCACCGACTTAAGTGCATTAGTTTCCTTCATTGCAACATCATTCTAAAGAGGAATACAAAGTAGTGAGTCCTTGGCGATGCAGATATACTGCAGTCAATCCTCTTACAGTCAACTACATTCTGAGTTCAAAAATTAATTTCTTTATATAAAAAACTCGATAGTTCTATAAAAAATATTTGACGTGCATTTAATTTTAGCATTTTCTTTTTGTTGGTAGAATCATAGTTACAGAACTTAAGTGCCGAGAGATTAATCGACAAGTATTTATGAAAACATAACTGTCTTTGAATCCAAACTCAAGTTAAAGACATTGATAGCAATAATGGTTTAATCAAGGTTACACCCATTGTTAGGAACAATGACATCTATATAACATTGATAGCCTCTATATAACATATGTAACCACAAGCATTGTGGTTCACATCAAGCTTTAGCTTAAACGTACATGAAAATGTAACAGTACATAAATTAAAGAAACAAACACATAGCTGGATTCCCTACTCGACCTACTATAATGATTAGCTAAGTTACGTGTATAAGAAGGAATAAATCTAAAATCTTATGCCCATGACAAAAGGGTATTTTCACATACTTCATGAATTTTGAAAAAGGTATTTCTTTACATCCCAAATTGGTTGCTACTAGATATATCAAGAAAAAAAAACAGGAAATGATACAGTCCTCGCTTTCTTGGTCATAAATGATTTGCGAAAAATTCTCTACCAAATATTTTTGCTAGCCTTACATGATTGACGTGGTCCAAAGTGGGTAAAGTTTCCCCACCACGATTAAAACACAATAACCAGACCAATAGCAAAATGGAAAAAAATAATTTGATAAGTTTGCCAGCAAGTTTTTCCGTTGATGAACTATTAATATGTTCTTAATACTTCATCTTGAGCATAGTTATAGAAATCGGTATGATTAAAAAAGTTGTAATAAATATTTTTGAAAATATTGCTTTTCATTTTTGTAGTACTCCACTGCTTCTAACAAAATCTGATCAAGGTAAAAAACTTTTGTAAATAAGTCTTTTCATTCTTCTTTTTGGATTCGGATATAAGTATAGAATACAGGTTGTCCCCCACGGTAAATATTTTGTAAATAACACTGCAGTTTCAATCTCTTGGTAGTGACTTGGATTGGTTTTCCAAATTAAAACTAAATCCTTCATCATCCTACCAAACTCAGTTAATAACTCTTAATGTTAGATAATTATTAAGATTTTATAATTTTTTTAATGTGTTTTGAGCAATTAAAGTTGTAATATTCTAAATATATTTTAAAAACGACGTGGAGTTTGGTCTTTCATTTTCAAACTATCAATACTGTAACATGAAATCATGTTATTCTAGTTTTTATGTTTGTATTCTCTTTGTTTTTTTTATCATGTTGTTCTAATCATTTTGAAGCCATTTCCATATAAATATGCTACATAATTAATGTTTGATTTATGATTATGGTGCGGATATACGCACCCAAAATATTATCAGTTGACCCCAAAATATTTTAGATAAAAATAGTCATAAAAGAAAAGACCAAAATAAATTTACCACAATATATAATTAAAACTGAAAAAATAAAAAACTATCTTCTCCTTCTTTCTCCTGTCTTCACTTTCGTTTTCCTCCACCTCCAACAACACCACCGCCGCCATCGCCAATTTGGGTGCGAAGAAAATCTGTGAACAAATTTACTCCCAATTTTGACTCCAAAATCTCAAGAGCAAAATTTAGTTATGTTCAAAGTTAATAATGTGGGTATTGATGAAAATTAGATGTTCCTCAAATCTGAGTTGGTTTCTGTACTTATTAATATTGATTCAGAAAACCACGGAAAGAAATTAAAAAAAGAGATTCTCCCTGTTACATGGTAATCAATGAGAGTTGGGCTGTGAAATTATAGATGTTTGGAGGGGTCGAGGCCCTCTACAATTTCCAAGTTGAAGGAGTTTTACAAACACTATCTCCCAGATTTTCTCTTCTTATGTGAAACAAAGGAGAAAACAAAATTTATTAATATTGTGTGTAAAAATATTAGGGTAGGTGATAACTGGTTTTGTGTCGATTCTTGAGGTAAAAAAAGGGAGGGGGCTTTTCTTGTGTCTGAAAAACTGCTCTTAAGTGGATAACGTCGCGATGGTGTGGAGGAAGCCATCCTAAAATGGCCCATTTATTATTATTATTATTATTATTATTATTATTATTATTATTATTATTATTATGTAGGGGTATAATAAGGTGTTTGTGGTGTTCTTATCAATTGGAGTCAACTAATAATATTTTGGGGTGCGTATATTCGCGCCCTTATGATTAAGGTCAGTTGATATTATTTTTTCCTAATTTATTGTATTGAGTTGTAAATCTTTCCAATTATTTTTGATTGCATCTTATATATATATCCAAATATAAATAGATTAAGAGGTGATTATGGCATATTAGTATGTAGTATAATTAACTTATTATGTTGGGCTATTATTTATTTTTCACAATTTCATTAATTAAATCATAATCTAATATAAAATAATTTCCTAATTTACTTACCAAACTTAATTAATTGATTAGCAAAGAATTAGTTGATCGACACTAATATTTGCATATCCGCCATATTTTAGTTCATTCACCATATTTTGTGTAATAATTAAAAGGAATGATCAACAAACAAAATTATTGATTTTGCTATTAAATACTTATTACATATAAAATCAGTTATAGTTATTCACTTACCATATGAAAAATAAGATTTTGGTGTAAGTTTCATAAATTTGTTAATTAAACCGTTATCTAATTGAAAATAAAATTTTAATTTACTTAACAAATTTAATTAATTGATTAGAAAAGAATTAGTTGATTGACATTAATATCGGCATATCGGCCATATTTTTGTTCATTCACCATATTTTTGAAATTCATTAAACTTTACTACAACAATATATCCAATCTCGAAAAAAATACTTACTAGAACAAATATTGAGGATAATTTACAACTAATTTGGTTAATCAATTTGTGAATTGACTAAGATTTCAATATTTACATGTACTAAATAAATTAACTAATATGTATGTATGTATTTAAGTATGTTTATATGTAATTCTGTATGTACTCTAAAGTTCATTCTCAATAACAGAATCTCACAAATTACAGTCAAATATTGCAAAAGGTTAAATAGAGTAAACATTTTTGCTTTTATACCCGATAAAACCTTGTCGTGGTTTTTTTTTCTTCATAAACTCCAATAAACAATGGATTTAAGTTCCCCGATTATGTTAATTCGAAACATGGATCAAGTTTCAAGACTATGCAATGGTACTAGATTAGTTGTTATCGTATTATTGAAGTAAAGATTTTGTTAAGAACTAATGTTGGGATGAAGGTTTTTATATCCCACACATGACATTGAGCCCTTCAGATGGTAGGGTTCCATTTAAATTTCAAAGAAGACAGTTTCCAATTATTGTTTGTTTCGCAATAACTATAAACAAGAGTTAAGGTCAAACTCTCTCAAATGTGGGCTTGTATTTGTCAAGACCAATTTTTAAGCACGACCAACTCTAAATTGTGAAGATGATGATAATATTGTTAATGAGACGACAAATGTTGTTATACAAATTCTAAGTTGAATATTTTGTATTATTAAGTAAATTTTTTGATTAAAATTTTTTTTATGTGCTCAGTGAATATGCCCACGTAAGTGTGTGTACGTGTGTGTGGAGTTTCGAGTGTAACTTAAGAAATTTTAGTTTGTAAACAGAAAAACGCGTACAGTTTAGAGGTAAAATCCAGTTCTCCTTTTAAAATACAAGAGCCAACGTGTCTTTAAAACAAGCTTATCCAAACACTCCCAAACTTGGACTCGGAAGTAAGAGGCATTGTGAGACACACAACTAATGAGTAGATGACATCATTAATCAAGCTCGAAGCCAAAACAAAACAAAATATTTGTAAGATTGCCTAAATTAATATTTGAAATCCAAAATTAAAAAATCCAAATTTGGTATCAAACTCTTAACAAGTGATCAATTAAGGAGTAACAGTAGTTTGAAGATCCAACTGTGTTTCTTCTTCTATCCGATGTTGATTAATCTTTTCCACATTTATGTCGCGGTTGTGTTTAATTTCACCATAAAAGTAAGAAATAAATCCCCAAAGAGAGAGAAAAAGTGATATTCCTTTTTCTGGTTGGAATTTTTCATGGTAGAAAACAACAGCTAATAATTCAGTCACCGGGAGCAAGACAGTGATCATGATGCCTGAAAGAAGGGATGATGAGTAGAATATCACTCCAATGATTCCCAAGAAAAAACACTGCCAAAGTATGGCACTCCAAACCACCACTAAATAGTATCTCGTCTCCCCAAGTGCATACGATTTTGCTTCTCTTGCAATTGCCTACAAATAGGCCAACAAGTGAGGGTTTATTAGGCCCCAAAAAACATAAATCGGTTCAAGTGGTCATATATTTACTTTGAACCATTATATTATAATTGCAGTATGAGAATTAATGACATCTCAATCTAACAGTTTGTCAATGTCCCAAGTGTGTGAAATAGCTTTTCTCTCTTTTACTGAACACCATTAATTATACAGACGTATCCCAAAATATCTTATCCAATAGTGTGTGAACAAAAGGAAAACGAAGAACACGAAATAAAATAAAATAAAATGGTCACCTGGAAATCATTGTTGATAATCATCCCCACCGTGCAAAAAACCGTGGCGAAAAAGCACATCACCAACTGAATCTCCAGAGCTAGCGTGAACGTCAAAGCCTGTTTCGCCTTCTTATACGTCGCCTCAATCAACGGCAGAATAATACCGTACATCGCCGAAGCACCCAACGTCATGAAGAACCCTAGCAGATACGCCCCGCTCGACTCCCCCGCCGGCCGATCTCCGCTCGTGTGGAGCCCCAGCACCGCCGCCCCCGTCGTCAGCAGGACGACGGCGTTGACCGAGTAAGCCGTGAACCTCTGCTTCACGAGGAGGAAGGCGAACACCGCCGTGAACGCCAGGTGGCACGAGACGAGAAGGGTGGTGGTGGAGACGGGGAGCCGAGATACGCCGGCGGCGTACAGGTAGTCGTCGAGTCCGGTTAGGGCTCCGATCACCGCCGCGGCGGCGAAGACGCGGGGATTCATGTAGAAGAGGTTAGTTACGGCGGATTTGCGGCGGCGACGCGTGTAGGCCACGAGGAGGGGGATGAGGATTATCGGCCACCCGCCGGTCTCGAGCCAGCTGGAGAACCAGATCCGTTTGCCGCCGTGGATGAAGTAGAGGCGCATGATCAACGGACCACCGCAGTTACCAATGGCCAGTATGAAACAGTTGATAATCAGAAAAATCCTATTCATGGCAGCGGCGGTGGTGTTGGTGGTGTTTTGGATATCCATTAATTGATTCTGGATTTTCTTTTTCTTCCTAATTTTCCTCCTTTCAATTCTCAGTTGTCAATTCCAAACTTTTGCAGGGCATTTTCCACTGTATATTAATTATTTTGTCACTTTGGAGAACCCAATATATGCACATTGATATATGTGATTGTAAGACATACAGGTACACAGACGTAAGAGATTCAAAGGCCAATCAATTACGGGCTTTACCATGGAATGAATAGTTTTGTTTTTACATGCATTTTTTAGAATAATAAATTAATTTATAAGTTTTTTTTTTCATTTAAATAAGTTCGTAATTGGTTGCACGAATTTATTTAAAAAGTTTGAGTTTATTTCTGATTTTATAATTACAAGTTCTTATAAATAAGTTCATGAAACTTTTGATTTTATTTTATTTTAAGAAAAAATTCTCCTTTGATACACTTTTTAAAACATAATATCTCATATAATCCATTCAAATCTTATATAACTATTTATGTTATATTAATCTCATTAAAACACAAAATAAAGCACTTTCTCAATTACACCAAATCAATACAAGTACTTTCATTTTTCAATTTCAATTACAATTCATTTGCTTTTCCGAACTTGTAGTAAAATTTTCAAATGGCAACAGTTTTTTTTCCCTTATACTGCGAAAGAATTGCAAAAGTAGTATGTAATTCAATTTCATTACTAGTAGTATGTAATTCAATTCATAAAATAGTGTAATATGTAATTTTAATTTCATTACTAGTAGTATGTAATTCAATTCAAAAGTGCTATATAATTCAATTCATAAAATAGTGTGGTATGTAATTTTAATTAATTATTATATTAAATTACTATTGGATTTACGATATTAAATTACTATTGGGTTTACAATAATAATTTTAAATAATTATCAAATTCAATTCATAAAATAATGGTTTATAATTTCATACCACCTCTCCACTTTATCCCAAAGGGTTTACATTATTGTGAATTGCTAAGTTGTTTTTTTTTTTTTTTAAATTTTTTTTTAGAAAATATGAAAAAATAATCATACATAGAAGCAAAAGGAATTTTCTCAGATAAAGGTGAGCTCCTTTTACCTTTTTTTCCCCCTACAAGAATTGAAAAATACATTGATATTTGGTTCTTACTACATAACAAAAAACTAATGTAGGGGAACATTTGGTTGCTGCTAGTTAAGACCATCAAAATTATTTTGATCAATAAATATAGGTGTCCCATTATAGTAAACAAATTAAGACACAATTCCCACAGTGACAATTTAACACATGACAATCTAACACTATAAGAACTAAAAATGCTTGTTGACATTTTGTCACAATTATACCTTTAACTGATAATCAAAGCAATGGTTTGAGATGGAAAACTTGGCATCCCAACACGTACGATTTCTTGACAGCTGCTTGCTCGAACTTTTTGATAGCAGATTCATTTTCTTCTAAGTTGCTTTGAATGAAAAATCTTATCCACCAAGAGGAGCTTCGCATTTATGCCAGGCGCCCAAACTTGGATAGCTCGTCAACTTTCACCTTTTGCTTACCTGGGAAACTGGATAATATAACTAAGCCATCGATATATACCCTCACAAGCTCCTGAACAGTCTTGTTGAGATACTTAGGTTACAATTAATCTATTGCATCCGAGACTATGACGAGAGAAAACGACTTGGTCATGTGCGGAAGAGGAAACTTAATATCAGCCACATGCACGATGCGTTTGCGCACAAGACTCTTGATGTTGCTATCAGGATCGTCCACCATCAAGTCTACTTAAAGAACCTATGTCTTCGCTCCTGCCACCTGAACCATGATACACATAACGACAATCAGCAAAGCTCCCACATGAATGATTTTGTTTCTTTTTTTCTTTTTTTTTTTTTTGCTTACAAATCAGTAATAATACAAAAGTATAATTACTGACTACCTTCATATATAACAATTGTTCCCCCCTGATAGGGCCATACCGGTCTGATAAGTTCAAAAAGTTGAACTACCAAATAAAGGGGGTACTAACCTCAAAAATGAGATCAGTGACCTAAAAAACCTCCAAACGTGACACAGCGACCTCCAGAGAATCCGCAATCTTCTCAGCGACCTCGACTTCCTGCAAAACAGCGCCTAGAACGGGTCGGATTTCGAGCCCGTTAAGGCCCTCCGACGCTTAAGTTAATAAGCGAAAAACACACTTCTTCTCTCTCAATAGTATTAGTGCACTCAAAAGTAATAAAATGCGTAAAACCCAGCATTAACCTCAAAAGAGAAGCCAAGGGCTCCTTTTATAGGGACWGGAGAAGAATCCCAATATMTAGGGTTACCATTCATGATAAGAATTTCATTTATGCCAGGATTCTCACAATCATCTTTTAATTTGAACTCCTCWTTTATGGCAAGTTCCCATAAACAAMAAACTTCTCCATAGATATCMCAATTAAGYCGGGACATACAGCCCACCAGGCCCATAATGATCCACACATATTAGATCCATAAATCGGGCTCAAATATCCAGCCCAAATTACAAGAGGTCGCGACCTTGTATGAAAAGTYATCCCCATACTACARGTCGCTACTCTTYATAAAACAATCCACTCGAACAACCACASCTCGCCCACCTCCTAAAGGCACACCCTCCCTAGGAAATGAGGTCGCTTTCCACAAATAGTCACGTTCACCATATAGTCTCACGCATGGTTATTTTGGTCCGTATCAGCTAGTCCCCCATGTTCTAGTTGATTGAGGTATGAAATCAGGTAGAACATGTAAAACACAAAATTCCGAAAGTACTAAACAAGTACACGAACGAAAAAGCAATGTATCGTACCAAAGCTCACATCAAAACCGCCCAGGTTCAACAAACCGAGTTACGACAGGTCGCAACATGTTCACGCGACCTGAAGGGTATCGAGGTCTTTCCCCAAAGTAATCACAAGTCCCCAAGTACAACACTTAAGCAGCATACGAGATGCATTATTACGAGCTCAGCCTTCCTTTCATAGAGCGACCTGGAAACTACTGTACCAGCCGACCTAAAAAATGTAAGCCCATAATCATGACAAAAACACAAAGTCAAAACACGCCTTCTTGCTTTCTGTCTCGTCCCACTGACGCTTCATTAAATGCGGCCCGCCACGCGGCGCAATCTCAAAATCTCGGCATATAATAAGTTCAGTGGACCCAAGAATTAAAGGCCCAAAACATTCCTTTTGCAAACCGTAATTGGTCCCGCTCCTATCCGTCACATCAGCTTTCCGTCTCCCTATACAAAAACGTTCCGCCTCCCCAAATCTCCACTTTACACCATCCCAATTAAAATTTCCGCCATTATCGGTCTGCAAAAAAGCTCGCCAAATCACCATCACCCAGAGATCCACCAATTAAATCGCAGCCTACCAACAATGGACGAGCTCAGCGATATGTGTAAGTCCCCAAATTCCCTTTCAGATTTAATTATTTAAATTTCAACTGTATTCGCTGAGTTGTACTTGTTTACTGTGTTATTTCTTCCTGAATACATTTGTCATGGAACAATCATCAGCCACATCCCACAACAATCCTTTAACCCAATCACTCTCTCCCGATTCTGATCTAGCCGAAAACCCTTTCATTATCGAATCGAGGCCGAAGCCCTTAACATTACCCTCCTTTGGCCTTCGCGACGAGCCAGAGGGTGATATGTCATGGGAGGAACTCCAAGCCCAAACCAGAGCCATTAATCCTTCCAGCAACCTCCCACTCCTCATTCCAGAAGGTATTCCCCTTCACGAATCAAGGGACCCTTCATCCACCGCACATTTCCGAGAGAACCCTGTGACTGTGGATAAATCTCTTTCCTTCGACGACCTACCCCCAACATCTTTGACAGCCAAAGAGGTCAAACACAATTATTGGCTACTTCCTGACCCAAAAAAGCTGGATCAGTTTAAACGTATTCTCAACCTTCCTCCCACTGCTAAAATGATCTTACCCGACAACCCGCATGCCGACCCCATGCGACCTCCACCTAACCACATCACAGTATTTGACACCCTACTGGTAGCAGGATTTAGGTTCCCTGCTCACCCATTTTATGTTGAAATTTCTAATATGTACAATATATCACTTCTGCAGCTAACCCCTAACTCTATAAAGTACTTAGCCGGGTACCTTTTACTCTGTAAATATTACAATGCCCGCACTGACCCTAGCTTCTTTCATTATTGTTTTCAAGTAAAATACCAGCAAAACTCCTTCTACCTCTCCTACCATTTAGGGCGACCTAAATTCCTTACTAGTCCCCCAAATAAAGTCCCTGAATGGAAGAGAAATTTTTTCTTCATTCATAATACCGAAGCTTGGCCTTTTATAACCGAGCTAAAAGATCATACTCCTCCACAAATCAAGCCCACAAGCTCCAAAACAAACCCTCTGTTATATGAAAAATATTTTAACCAGCTTGTGGAGTGGAGCCGACACCCCTTCGACCTGGCTCTTATCACCGATCGCTCCGCCATGTTCCGCTACGCGGGCATCGATTCTCGCCTGGTGGAGCCGGATCTTGCCATTTCTAGGAGTGAATTCGGTGGGTATTGTAGGCTTTGCAATTTTATCCATCCAGATATGCCAAACTGAAAATATAACATGATCTCTCTATTTGCAGTTTCTTTCATTAACTCCTGTGCGGCTGCTCTCCCCGAGGAAAAGAAGAAGCAAGCTACGTCTTCCACAGCTCGCGCCGCTCCCATCTCCAGCAGCATTGAAAGGGCCCCTCGACCGACGCCCGAACCGGTCGAAATCGAAGATGAAGAAGAAGAGGGCCAACTGACTCTCCGGGGCAGGAATAGAGGCAAGCGACCTCTGCCCAACGTCTCCAGCAACCCTAAACCGCAGGCTCCGAGAGCTCGCAGTCCAAGCCCCCCCAAAACAAAAAGACGTCGTCTTCAAAAAGGATTGCCGACAGCCTCTACCAGCTCCGCGAACCTGAGTAAAGTGCTGGCGAAATTAGATACGGCTGCAGATGTGGAAACTCTTCTTCATGAGCAAACACTTCAACAGCTAAAGCCCCTGTTTGCTAAGTTCCCTGAAGAATTCGTAGCTCGCTCAACATAGGCCAATCTACAGCAAACCGTTGATGAGCTAAACACTCGAGCTGAACAGCAAACCCAGCAACTGTCACTGACACAGGGGGAGCTGGATACAGCCCTCCAAAGGGTGAAAGCTTATGAAGAACAGTTGGCAATTTCCGCCAGTCAGATCAACAGTCTGAAGGACGAGACGACACGCCTGGGCAGCGAGCTACACAAACAAGCTGGGGAGCTCGCGCAGAAGAATGAGGAGCTCGCGCTGCAACACCAAAGACAATCTGAGCTAGTCAAAACAGCTCGCGAAGAGGGCATTGTCGAGGGTCGGAGAACATTCCTCCTTAGCGAGGACGGCCGCAAGTTTATCGATGCATACCGTCACGAGCTAATCAAGGCTTATCAAAATTCGTCGATATACTTCGGCCTGATGGCCCGTGGTGCTCGCGAATGGCTTACTGAGGCTGCGAAGATTATTATAGGAGAGGTGGCCTAGCTAAACGTCCCATATGCTCCGAATGTCAAGGCCATCATCAACAAAATGACCCCCTTCAGCTTCTTTGAGGGTGACTGGAAACAGTCCATCCACGCGAAGTGGTGGTTACGATGTCAGAGTCAAGCAGCCTTGACCGCGGGAGTACATGGCGAGCTACAAACGCCTTTAGAAGACCTAATCTCCGAGCCCAGCGACATTATCATCTCAGCCCCCGAGCCCGCGCCCTCAAGTCCTGCTTCTGCGCCTGAGATTGTCTAGAACGTATTCATATCTTTCAGCTCGTTGTTTATGTATTCAAACATTCTCCAATTCAAAGATCAACAATATGTTATTATTGCTAGCATTATTGATTCAACCATAATATACAACAAACAATACTCGTACTAGGACGCTGCATGATCATGTTTAGCTCGGTTTATGAACATGCCAGCTCGCCGTAAACAACTTCCCATTGGTCTACCATGAGCATTATTATTAACCAACAAACATAAATCACACAACCTTCCTTATCAGACTGAAAGGAATAGTAGGGTATACTTCCATCTCAACCATATGTAAGTGCGAACTCATATCAAGAATTATATATTTCGATAGGATTTATTCTCTTATATAAAACTCTATCATAATCAATCGTCAACTTAATGAGGGTGTCGGTATCAAATTATCATCGACCTTAAGAAAGCGTCGGCATCGATCTAATAGGAGCGTCGGCATCGACCTAATAGAAGTGTCGGAATTAAACAACCATCGACCTTAAGAAAGCGTCGGCATCGACCTAATAGGAGCGTCGGCATCGACCTAATGGAAGCGTCGGAATTAAATATCCATCAACCTTAAGAAAGCGTCGGCATCGACCTAATAGGAGCGTCGGCATCGACCTAATGGAAGCGTCGGAATTAAATATCCATCAACCTTAAGAAAGCGTTGGCATCGACCTAATAGGAGCGTCGGCATCGACCTAATGGAAGCGTCGGAATTAAATATCCATCAACCTTAAGAAAGCGTTGGCATCGACCTAATAGGAGCGTCGGCATCGACCTAATAGGAGCGTCGGCATCGACCTAATGGAAGCGTCGGAATTAAATATCCATCAACCTTAAGAAAGCGTTGGCATCGACCTAATAGGAGCGTCGGCATCGACCTAATGGAAGCGTCGGAATTAAATATCCATCAACCTTAAGAAAGCGTTGGCATCGACCTAATAGGAGCGTCGGCATCGACCTAATAGGAGCGTCGGCATCGACCTAATGGAAGCGTCGGAATTAAATATCCATCGACCTTAAGAAAGCGTCGGCATCGACCTAATGGAAGCGTCGGTATCGAATATCCATCGACCTTAAGAAAGCGTCGGCATCGACCTACTAGGAGCGTCGGCATCGACCTTAAGAAAGCGTCAGCATCGACCTAATAGGAGCGTCGGCATCGACCTAATAGGAGCGTCGACATTAACAGTACCACCTACCCATATCACAAGCACTTGTAAAATTCAATCATGAAAAATATCTCAACTTTATTCATTGCATTAATCAACCCGCATGGTCGGGAGAAGTGCCCTCCAAACCAGAGTTACCTCCTCCCGCATCATATGTTCTTACAAAAACATAAAAAATAAAAAGGAATGAAACATAACCTAAATCCCGAGGTCGGGAGAGSTGCCCTCCGATCCAGAGCTACCCTCCCCCTCGCTCCCTYTAYGMATAATATTTTTTCAGATGGCACACATTCCAACTTCGTGGTACGACCTTTCCTCTTGCGGTCTCCAGGATGTATGCCCCTCCTCGCAGCACTTTAATTATTTTGAACGGCCCCATCCAGTTCGGCTCCAATTTCTTGGTTGCCTTCAAGGCATCAGCCCTCTTCCAAACCAAATCTCCGACCTGAAACTGTCGGTGTTTGACGTGTTTATTAAAGGCAGCCTGCACTTGTTGTTTATAACATTCCACCCGAGCTGCGGCTCTATTTCGTATATCATCAATCGTTTCGACAGCTCCGCGAGCTAACCTTTCATTTTCCTCCGAATCAAACGCCAACAATCGCTGTGATTCCCCAACAATCTCAGCAGGAATGACCGCGTCCATTCCATACACTAGGCTAAATGGCGTCTCCCCCGTGGAAGTTCGGAGAGTTGTTCGATAGGCCCAAAGAACAGACGCGAGCTCGTCTTCCCAAAGCCCGCCTGCTTTCTCCAACCGCAGCTTAAGTCCCTGCACAATTATGCGATTAGTGACCTCAACTTGCCCGTTAGCCTGCGGATGTGCCACGGAAGCAAAACGTTGTTTCATCCCCATGTCCTTGCACCACTTCTGCATCTTTCGCCCATTAAATTGGGTCCCATTATCCGAGACCAAAATACGCGGTACTCCAAACCTGCAAAATATATTATCAAAAAGAAAATCCATTATATGTTGCTCGGTAATTCCCGTGACGGCCTCAGCTTCCACCCACTTGGTGAAATAATCAATGGCCACCACCAAATGCTCCTTATTACTCGGGGTTCTTAGAAAGGGACCCATAATGTCAATCCCCCACTGCGCAAACGGGCAAGGCGAGCTCATTCACCATCATCTCCTCGGCTGGTATATGAATGATCGAACCATGCTTTTGGCACTTCTCGTAGGTTCGAACTAGCTCGCCAGCCATAGCCTTCATCCCAGGCCAAAAGAAACCTGCTCGCAATGTTATGTTCATCAGTGCCCTTCCCTTTGCATGATCACCACAATATCCCTCATGTATCTCCTTCAATACCTCCATCCCACGTTCTTTTGACAAACATTTCAGAAGAGGTCCGAATCGCGACTTCTTATACAATTCATCATTCATTATACAGAAGCGAGCTGCGACTCTAGCATCCTTCGTGTTTAACCTTTCCACCCCTTCTTGTGATTTTAACAGGACATCCCAAATGGGTCCACGCCAATCGTCCTTGTACTCAATCTCCATAACTTCTACTCCTCTTTCAATACTGCTGGCATCCAACTCCATCAATGTGACCTTCCGAGTATCACAGGTTATTAATGCTCCCGCTATTCGGGCGAGCTGATCCGCCCGCGTATTCTCAGCTCGCGGTAAATGTTCCAACGTAAACTCATCAAAGCGAGCTGCCTCCTCTCGCAACTTCCCCAAATACATCGCCATACGCTCCTCCCGAGCTTCAAAAGAACCATCGAATTGCCGAGCTACCAGTTGAGAATCAGTATACGCCCACAATCTTCTGGCTCCCAACTCACTAGCCATCTTGATTCCCTGTAATACCGCCTCATACTCAGCCTCATTATTGGATGCTTTAAACCCCAACTTAACTGCAAACTCCAAGCTCTCTCCTTCCGGGCTAGTTAAAACTACGCCTAGCCCTGCCCCTGACGCCATGGTCGAACCATCAGTATACAAGGTCCATGCTTTTAGTTCAATTACTTCGTCGACCTGTTTTGTCATCTCTTGCAAAAAGTCCGCCAATACCTGCGCTTTGATAGCAGTCCTAGGCTCATACACCACGTCATACTCGCTGAGCTCTACCGCCCACTTCACCAAACGCCCAGACACGCTTGGATTGCCCAAGACTTGCTTCAAAGCCAAGTTAGTGCGCACCTTCACTCTGTGGCTCAGAAAATAAGGTCGCAACTTTCTCGCTGTGGTAACCAGCGCGAAACCCCCTTTCTCGAGYTCGGTATACTTCAACTCCGCACCCCGCAACATCCTGCTAATGTAGTAGATGGGTTTTTGAACGCCATCCTCCTCTCTTATCAGCACCGAACTCACGGYGACCTCACCCACCGATACATACAAAATCAGCTCTTCTCCCGGCATGGGTTTAGTCARCAGCGGTATYTCRGCTAAATACCTTTTCAGCTCCTCAAAGGCATTCGCTGCTTCTTTCGTCYATTCAAACTGAGATCCCTTTCGAAGCGCCCTGAAAAAAGGGACACCTCGTTCCGCCGACCTGGAAATAAATCGGCTAAGACCCGCCATCCGACCAGTCAATATCTGTACCTCTCGCACGGTACGGGGATGAGGCATCTCCATAACAGCTYGCACCTTCTCAGGATTGACCTCGATCCCCCGCTCAGTTACCATGTACCCCAAAAACTTCCCCGATCTCACACCGAATGCACACTTCTTCGGATTGAGCTTCATCCCATACTGCCGCAAAATGAGAAATGTCTTCCTCAGGTCGTCCACATGCGTTTCACCTCGCCTGCTCTTAACCAGCATGTCATCCACATACACCTCCATGGTAGACCCCAACAAGTCTTTAAACATACGATCCACTAACCTTTGGTAGGTCGCCCCTGCATTCTTCAATCCAAAAGGCATGGATACAAAACAGTAAGTACCGGTGGAAGTGACGAAACTCACTTTGGGCTGATCCTCCTTGGCAAGAGGTATCTGATGGTACCCCTGCGAAGCATCCATCATGCTTAACAGCTCGCATCCAGAGGTAGAGTCCACCAATTGATCAATTCTCGGCAAAGGATAATGATCTTTAGGACAGGCTTTGTTCAAATCTCGAAAATCTATGCACATCCTCCACTTCTGCTCCAGCTTTGGCACCATTACAACATTGGACAAGTACTCAGGGAACTGAATCTCCCTGATATGTCCAGCCTTCAAAAGCTTCTGTACTTCCTCCTCAATGATCTTATCGAGCTCAGGCCCGAAATGCCTCATCTTCTGTTTTATAGGTCTAGCTTCTGGGTCCGCATTCAAATGATGTTGCGCGACCCCTGGTGAGACCCCGGTCAATTCCTTCTCCCCAAAAGCGAATACATCTCGAAATTCTCTCAGCAAGCTAACAATCTCTTCTCTTAATGAGTCGGACAGTAAGGTGCCCATCCTCGTAACATACTCTGGCCGGTCCTCYTCTAAGGAGATTTCCATCAACTCTTCATTCGGCCGGAGAGAGGTCTCTTGCTCCCTCACCTTCTTCGCGCTAAGTACCCCCTCCGGTTGATCACCATCTCTCTCCCGTTTATTTTCCACCAATCCCCTTCTGACCGCCATTTGGTAACAAGACCTCGCGACCTGTTGCTCAGCAATGACCTCCCCTACTCTGTCACCCACCGGGTACTTTATGCTCATATGATAGGTCGATGTTACAGCCTGAAACGCATTAAGGGCAGGTCGCCCCAATATCACATTGTAGGCCGACCTCCCGCGGATGATCAGAAACTTCAAATTTTTCTTCACTCGGCCTGTACCCTTTCCCAACACTACTTCCAACGTCATCTCTCCCTCCGTGTTCACCTGTGTTCCATTAAACGCGTAGATGGGTGTATTCACGGATCGCACCCTCTTGTCCACCTCCATCTGATCAAGGCAATCTTTATAGATAATGTTTACCGAACTCCCATTATCTACAAAGATCCTACTGACTTCATAGCCTGCTACCTCTGCTTCAAATACCAGCGCATCATTATGGTC
>BMAC01000035.1:2154371-2239740 GCA_014905375.1 Phtheirospermum japonicum
CTTGTTAAAATCTAGCAAAAATCACACCCATCCACAAATTAATTGATCCCATTTAACCATATTAAGTATAAAATCAAAAACAAACACCAAAAAATAACAAAACAATAAAAAAAATTACAGAATACCAATTGCATACTACCTCTCCTCTGTAAATATTTGGTTTCCACAATTGTAAACTACTATGTACATTTTTTTCGAGAAATGATTTAGTTTTTTTTAGACTTACACACAAGTAAAATAACAAAAACACATTCCTACATACCTTCATATGACAACTGTTCCCAAAAAATAATAATCAACCACCAAACAGTAACACTAAAAAAAAAAAAAATTATTACAGACTATCAATCTAATGTAGTAGTGTAAGGTTTGTACTAATATTACAAGTAAATCATACTTGGTCCCAAATTGTATACTAATCCCAATTTATAGTTGAATCATACCAACAAGTTCCATACAAAGTCCAACTTGGTGTTCGAAATTATGCAATTCAAATTTCTCCTACAAATAAATATGCAATCTTAATCCATAACCTAATTAATTATGAAGTACTTACGGGTGCTCCGGTCAGGTTCGTCATTTTCCCATGGTGTTTCTAGAAAATGGTTGGAAACCTTGCTTACTACACGGAGTAAGACTTTGCAACCCTACTACCAGAACTTTGTAGTTTTAATTTTTGAAAGAAAGGGTGAGAAATCATCCAAAAGCCCAATATTTCTCCAGATTCTCTGCTTGATTTCACGGGTTTTTTGCGCCTAGTTAATATTCCATCGAAGATGTCTGCTACAAAATCTTCAATCACCGCCGTGGAAATTGGAAGACCGTAGTATAGTTCAGATTTTTTTGACAAATCTTTGATCAGCGCACAGAAAATAACTTTCCATGGATTTTCTGATCGAGTTCATCGATTGTTTGAGGTGAGTTCGGAATACAAAATTCTCAATAAAAAAAGGGATATCAAAATCTTAGGAGATGCTCGGTGAATTTATTGGGAATGGTAATGAGAGGGTTTGATTGTGGAGGATAATGGGTTTGATAACCTCTTCTTGTGGAGGTATAGCCCAATACCAAAAATTGGGCAATCAAACCCATAATGTTTTAGTTACCGACCACAGCTTTAATTCTCTTTCCCATTCCTCACTCCTACACCCACCAACCAAGCATCCCCTTATACTCGATGAAGTTGAGAGGAGGAAATGAATTGATTTGATTGATTTTAGGGAGGGCACAACTATCTAATCTCTGTATATATGACTAAGTGGAAAATTAAACTTATTATTGGATTATTCAGGATATTTTCTTTTACTACAGACTAGTCGGGAATTTCCCCTTATTTTAATACTTTTATTTTTTTTAAAAAAATACACTACACTAGGTCAAGAATTTTATTTTATTTTTAACTTCGTCGCTTTATTAATTGTTACAACAATATTTAAACTTATTTTAGTATAGTGTAATTATTATTATTATTATTATTATTATTAGTAGTAGTAGTAGTAGTAGTAGTAGTAATAGTAGTTTGACTATATAAAATTGCCCAATGAAAATAAAAGAATATTTCCCCAACTCATTAAAAATAGTATTGTGCAATTATTAAAAATTATTATATGTATTTTCAACGATATTGGTTAGAAACAATAATAATTACATCTACAATATTAAAATTATATTAAAAATATTAAAAAATAAAATAAATACTATTATTTTAAACATGTACTTTTGTGTAATTTTGTATTTTGAACCAGCTTATTAGCTAAAATTTTTAAAATCTTTTATTTATATCAGCTAGCTTTTCAACTACCAGTCATAGTCATCTATCAGCTCTCAACCAACTTATCAGTCAATTAGCTAACTTATTTGATTTGTCCGCCAAATATATTGTTAAATAATTCAAGTTTACTAATAGTTTGAACCGATAAAGTGATTATAGTTGGATTAATTGATTGTCATCGATTAATATCCTATGAGAAAAAAAGTAGGAATGTTTCTCACAGGTGTTGATAGCCGATTCAGCTCAAAAGATAAAAGCCACGTGGCAAAATAAACTGAGACCATAACCAGAGCCAAATCATTAAGAAATCCGGCGAACTACGTCGCCTGACATAGTTTGACATCAAAAACCAAATTAAGAGAACAATCGATCTAAAGAGTTCTGATCGGTCATATTAACCTTATAGATAGTACGTTTTGTAGGTAAAATCTAAGTTGCCATTGAGAATAATGTTATAAGCTGACCATCTTGCTTGGCATGCATTGGACAATTCGAGAGATGCCAATATGTGGAACCTTGTCCAAAAAGTTGGGTTCTAGAGGTAAGACCTGATATTAGGGGCATGCGAAATCTAGTGCATTAAAGGCTAACACTACAAAAAAAAATCGAGGTTAGATGACGATAAAATTCATCATATAAATTGTTCCTTTTGTCATTAAAATTAAAATGTGTCAAAACTTAAGCGTCACGGAGATCGTCACGGTATGACCGTCATATTAGGTGAAAGTGACAATTTTTTTGCACGCGTCACTAAATGTTAGCTTTTGATGACGCTGATGGATATTGTCATCATATGTTATACTATTTGGTGACGACTAATCCGTCACTTATGCGCTCAAAATTTTATCATCTTAATGTCCGCATTGTCACGTATGTTACCATTTTAATTAACGAAATCTTATTTTGTTATCAAAATATTCGACTTTCAGTAACAAACATAATTATAGTGATAATATTCATTGACCTCCGATTGTCGCAATTTGCATTAAACTTTTGCCAAATACAATACGTCACTAAATATTTGCTCTATAGTGACGAAATATTGGTCATCACTGAACAACTATATATATAATGACAAAAGAATGTGTCACCATTTAGTATGAAAGGTGATGACATGCTATGTCGCAAAAGAAAAAAATCAAAAAATCAGTGACGAATATTATAATCATCAAGAAACATATATGTTCAATAATGATCTAAAAGAACATATGGTGACACAATATATAGTCATTAGATGAGTTCATATGGTGACGCACTAATCATCACAGATGAGTTTAAGTGACAGATTTGTAATCATTATATGACGGTACAAGTTGTAATATTAACTCACAGAAAAAGTGTCATTTTTAAATAATAAATAAATAATAATTTATTCTTTTTACATTTATAATATACTATAATATCTCTAACCAGCCTGTAAATTTACAAATCACATGATGTTCTACGTTGTAAATTTACAAATCACAAGATGCCTTAAGAAAAATATATTTTCTAATATATCTATTCTATACAGAAATGTACAATGTCATAAATAAACCTATTTCCTAAACTAAAAGACAAAAAAAAAAACTAAAAAAAAACTACATTCTTCGTTCAGATGTAGTTGAGAACGTAGTCGAAAACGCAAATGATACCCAAATTCACCTTCTGTTTTTCATCATTCGGCATGAACCTGAAATGAATTCAAAAAACCACTTTAAAATTTAAATATTTAAGACCCAAATATAATTAGTATTTAAATTAATAATTGCCACCCTATAGTCATTTGGTTTATGTTCTGGAGAAAAAAAAAAAAGAAGAACTTCGGAGCCCTTGAAAGTACCAAACCAATTACTTTCATGTCAATTAATTTATGCGCTTGCTACACTTTTCATAACTCATGAAATAGATATCAGCATTTCAAGTAATAAACCACAATCACATCAATATAAATAGAAACCCACAAATCTAATTTATATGAATCGGAGAGCAAAAATAAAAGAAAAATAACACACAACCATATATACGTAGTTCACCATTTGACTTTAAGTGTTCTTTTCGTCAATTCAAGAAACTTATCAAGAAAACACAGACCCACGAGTTGTTCCTCAATATTTGTGTGTGTGTGTGTGTATCTTTCGGTCCTTCTAACGCTTCTCTTAATTTCTCTTCTTCACCTCTTCAGATGTAGCTACAGCCTCAATCTCCTGAAGTCCATTCAAAACATAACTCAACAAAATGAGTTTATGAAGGCTAACTTGCTATATTATTCAAAAATAATTAAGAAAGCAACGAACATAAAAGATAAATGACAAAATAACTCATTTTCCCACAACTTAATAAACACGGTGTTATCTTTTATCACTACAAATAATAGTAATTATTTTCATTTCTTTTTTGAATACACAAATTAGTCGTGATTTCTCTTTATATGACTGTGTCATTCCTTTGATAAGGCATTCCCTGATCTAATGCAAATACAAAAAATAAAGTGGAAAGATAGAATCAGAATCTACAACTCTAACATAAATTACAACAAATCTCATTTAAACTAGCTTCCTCTTGTGAGGAGAACAATTTGTATACTTACATATTTAAACGAATTATCAAATTCAGTCGAAAACCTAAAAACAAAAGTTACAAAAATAGACCCACAACACAATCATAATCATGTCAACAACAACAACAATAAATCAAATATAACAACAACAACAACAACAACAACAACAACAACAAGAATAATAATAATAACAATAACAACAACATTAATAATAATAATAATAATGATAATAATAATAATAATAATAATAATAATAATAATAATAATAATAAAAACAACAACAACAATAAAAATAATTATTAGTATTATTATGTATAATTATTTATAACTTAAATATTATAATTAATATGTAGGGAGTTTCTCAACCAAACTGGATCTAAAACTCGAGTCCAAACCCAAGACCACCCCTGATCTGCTAAAACATTTGTGGATCGATGGATATTACTGAGCCGAAATATGTGTGTATGGATGCCGAGATTGTGAGTTAGAAGATGGACCACAGTGTGCACATAAATCAGGACGACATCATGGGGTTGTTGCTAACTTGGAAGATCTCCATCACCGTCATGCAATTTTACAATATGTATTTCTTTTACCTCTTAAAAAAGTAAATTAGTATTTATTTATAATTGAAAGCTATGTCAAAATCCATACAAATATCCTAACAAAGTTCCGATGTTGTAGGTATCTCTAAAACATATTGAAATTATCAGGGAGAGCCGATAAATATAGGTTGATGAGTTCAGTGACCATTCAAAGTCATGGCAATGCTAACTAAGAAATATGAGTGTTTCTTAAGAAAAAAATTGCAGAAGGAGATTTTGAGTGCTTCCCTATACCACTACAAGAAATTTGATGTTCGATGACGATACTTTTCGTCATTAAAGGTCTATTTTTTCGTCACTGAAGACAAACGGTGACGAAAATCGAGCGTCACAGCGGTTGTTATGGTATTGCTATCACCATAGGTGAAAGTGACAATTTTTTCAAGCGCGTCACTAAATGTTCGGTTTTGATGACGGTGATGTAAATTGTCATCATAGATGAAACTATTTGGTGACGCTGAATTCGTCACGTGAGTGATTGAAAAATCGTCATCAAAAGATCGGTTTTGTCACCGTATGTTACCATTTTCAATGACTAACACTTAATTTGTCATCAAAACATTTGACTTTCGTGACAAACATAACCACGGTGACAAGTTTTATTGGGTTATAATGACGCTAATATTGTCATGATATGTATTAAATATTTGCCAAATATAATGTAATTCGTCACGATAGATTTGCTTTATAGTGACACAATATTAACCGTCACTGAACATCTATATTTACAATGACAAACAAATGTGTCACCATTTACTATGAAAGGTGACGAAGTATTTTGTCACGAAAAAACTAGAAATATATGACAAATATTATAATCATCACAAAAGATATATGTTCGATGATGATCTAATTGGTACATATGGTGACAAACCAATCATCATAAATGATTTAGTTTAAGTGACAAGTTCAAAGTATTATGTGATTGAAACAAGTTGTCATAATTTATTAAAGTGACAAATTTAAAATACTTATGTGACGCTTAAAGTTGTAATAATTGAGTGAACACGATTTGATTATTTACTTTCATGACGACATAAATTGTCCTACATTAATTTGTCATTAGTATTTTGTAAGGAAAAAACATCGTAATGATTAAAATGAAAGCAAATGAGAATTTATCATTACAATATAATGATAAGAATATTCCAAAATATTTCTTCGACGATTTCGAACATACACCAAAACACTTACAACTAACCAAAATATTAACTTGAAATATCCACAGAACACATACCAAATTAGATAACTAGAATCAATGCACTTGAATATTCAAAACAAGGACCTCGAAGCGTAAACTAAACCAAAAGAGTTATTTCATAAAGCAAGACTTGAGCAAAACTTTTTCCACATGTCAACATTTCCAAACAAAAACAATTGTGGGATCAGACCGCCTGCATATTTGAAATTTATACTAAATTAGTTTATAATCAAACCATCAAAGAAACACTATACAAAGTTCACAAAATTAAAACTGGAAATTCCGACTTACGTGGAATATAATGGATCAGGTCCCACCCGAAGCATCCCCACCCGAATCAAACTCATTTTCTCTCATGAAGGCCATAAGCTTGTTGATGCACTCGCCTTGCTGAGTCAATTGATTTTTCAAATCACCGACTTCATTCTTGAGCTCCGTCACTTGACCTTCCGACTCCTGTAGCTTTCCTCGAGTGTGTACCAATTCCTTCTGCAGGAGTTGGGTGTTCGAATTAGGGCATTTTCCTGGACGTTTCGGTCCATAACTAATGCCTTTGATATAACCAGAGCCATGGCCAAGAACTTCAATTGCTATCTCTTGTTCTGTGATCTCAATCCCTTCTTCGGCGTACTTTTCTTTCATTGCTATCATCTCGTCCTAAAAACACATCGATGTAAGTATAATAATAATAATAATAATAATAATAATAACATGATCATTAACGAAGTTGGATTATAAAAAGCATGTGTTAGTTAGTTAGTTACCCAGTTTTCTCCCGCCTCAGCACTTGACCAACCACCTTTCACCGTATAATGCGTGCGCTTGTAAAGTTCAATAATATCACATTTATCGACGCCCTTCTCTGACTAATCAACATTCAAAAAAGAAAATAAAACAAAATCAGAATCAGAATAGAAATATAAAAATTGCACCAAGAAGGAATCAACTTAATACTGAAACCTTCATTTCGTTACACTTAAGTGGATTTAATTTATATATCACTGTCAAAGATTTTCCCTTTATATCGCAACAAACTTCACAACATTGATTTTACTAACGGGCCACTGATATATCTTAAAATTCTGTTGTAAAAATCTTGGTAACACTTACAAATTCATTTTGAAGTACAGTGAAAGGAGTTCGGCCTGTAATATGTGGAGCTCATAGTTTTTTCCGATTTTTGGTATTAGCCTCACTTTGATTCTGCAAAAACACAAATATTAATATTCTCATGGCAGAAACATACATATGATATATATCATACTATATAAACAAAAGTATTTGTTTTGATTTATATTACCTTGAATTCGGCTGAATTGAAATGGTCGCACAACAATTCCCAGTTCTGTTGCTCATGACAAGAACGTGGCCTATTTTTCTTAGCCTCCTCAATGTTAGGGTACTTCAAGTAATGATTGCGCAGCATGTAGCTCAATTGTCGGGAACTTGACAGAATTCTTTCAATCACGCACTGTTTGACACCCGATTTTTCCAGATTGACCTCCATATGAATCTGCATATAACACAGCGATGTACCATTAAGCTGATACAAGATTAAAATTCATCAAAAGAAAAAAGTGTAAAAACCCTACCTGCATATAGTCAATGCCCGGCCCCAGACTCTTCTCTACATCTACCTCCTTCCACCTCCTCGGCACCGGAAGGACATCCCGAGTCACTACACCAATCTGACTTGAGAACTTAGCAGATTGCACTCGACTTTTAGGTCTTCCAATCAATGGATCAACCTCTATCTTCATTTTCTCCCCCAAAAACTTGTCGAATACCTTCATGATGCCCTTGCCTATTGTTGGGCCACGTTTCCTTTTATCAATTTTGGAAACAGCATCTGCACATCAATTAATTAGTATATATCAAAGACTTCATCTGAAATTAAATTACTGAACCTTATTTAATGTATTCGAAAAATGTGTAAATAAATAATTTTTTTATTAGTAAGATATTTTCATACGAGGACAAAGAAGTAGATTGCTCTAAATCAACCACCAAACAACTTTTAATAAAAGTCATTTTCATAATTATTCATATCAACAATATTATGCATACATTAAACAAACGCCAAACTTAAAACTAATTTACACATCAACAGTTCTACCCCACATAATATACTGCCCAACTCAACAAGTGACATTTGACATATATATCCAACTATGTAATCCCAACTTTTAGGCAAAGGTAATTTAACTGTAAACTAAGAATTGTAATGTCTCTTCCCACTCAGATGAATCTAAAATAGAAAAATGGTGACTTTATAAAGAATGAACTACATATAAATAATAGCAGACTTTTAGATCAAAGTAAATCTAATACATATGAATCTCAATAAAAAAGAAAAGTTGCACGTTATGAAATATTTTCTAATTTTGAAACTTAACAATGTCATGTACTATATATGTACAACTGTTATAACATAATAACTTAAACCTGATTTCAAATAACATAAATCACTATAGGTATCAAATTAGTATACATCAAAGCACAGAAAATATATAAAGCAAATTCAAGACTATTACCAAGATGAAAAAAAATAAACTATAAGAATCATAAACCTGTCTCTTCATCATCTTCATGTGATGAGTCTTCAGTGTTGTTTGTTGATTGAAGCCCAGTGCCTGCTGAATCAGTGTGAAACCCAGTTGAACCAGTCTGGGTGTTAGTTGATTCAGACCGGGGGATAGGAGATTGACTCTGAGGGTCCTCAGGTTGGGTTTGACTGATGGGTGACTGAGTTTGAGGGGCAGGAGGGGTTTGAGAGAGGTGATTGAGTTTGGGGATAGGTGATTGATTTTGGGGGGCAGGTGGCTGGTTTTTAGTGGCAGGTGGTTGGGATTGAGTGGCAGGTGGTTGGGATTGAGTGGAAGGTGGTTGGTTTTGAGTGGCAGGTGGTTCGTTCAGACCGTCAGATTTTCTTGTCAGCCTACGGGGTGTGGAGGCATTAARAGWAGYATGGTTCGCGACATAYTGTCGAGGCTTGTTTGCGGCCACTTTCTATTTCTTCAGTATACCTCCCGGCGCCATTTCTCCGACTAAAYAGAACACAACAAATAACATCATGGATCAGTCATTTGATATACAAATAAGCATGTATATCTAAGATCAGCATAAATGTGATAGAAAACTAGAAAATTTTATTACACAATCATATGTATTCCAGTTCAGAATCATAAAAACACATTATGTAGTCACAAATTCAATTTAAAATAAGCATTTATATACTCACAAGAAAGCAATTATGAAATAAACTCCTATGCATAAGTATTCCAGTAATTTACATAACATTCCACACTATGTATATATATAAATACATAAGTATATATATACATAACAATCCACGCTATGCATAAGTATTCCAGTCATTTACATAACAATCCACACTATGCATATATATAATTATATAAGTATATATCTATAACAATCCACACTATGCATACATTTACCACATAAGTATTCCAGTAATTTACATAACAATCCACACTATGCATATATATAATTACAATCCACATAAATGTACCACATAAGTATTTCAATCCACACTATGCATATATATACTCATAACAAACCAACTGCAAACATCTTTTTACATATGATAAACAAATGAATAAGCTGAGAAGTTGGAAGAGCATATGATTACATATGCAGTAACTGTGAACATAATTACATACGGATTAATAATAATCACTAATTTATTATTCTAGTTTTCAACACAAAAAATGACATATTAAAACCAACTAACCCAAATCACACACAGTTACACACACATGAACAAACCTTGGCTTGACTGCTTATGCACCTTCAGTGGATTTTTTTATTTTTTTTTGGCAATTTGGAGAAGTTATTGGTGTGACCGATTATTTATACTTATACTGGAACTGGTAGATATTTAGATACATGCGAATAACTAATTATCAATACCCTAATTAGATTATAAGCTACCAAAAATAACTGATGTTTAGGCGCCAAGATAAAAAAAAAGACCCGCCCTTTTTTTTTAGACACGACTGAATTTTTATTTTTTTAGGGATAAGTCTATTTATTTATCAACATATATATCTAAAACTAAATTCAGAAAAAATAGGAAATAGGGTTTCCTTAACATGCAAAACACCAGTAAATTCAATTAGTTTTAGAATTTGTAAAATAATCGAAGACAATTTTAAAATTAGGTCAAGAACATCAAAACTCAAAGAAATTCAGGCATTATCAAGCAATTAAATTTTAAAAGTTTAAACTTTTAAACAAAAAACTGTAAGGAAATAGGTTAATTAACCTGGACGATCTTCGAGACTCTCAACCCTGATGCGTTTGGAGATTTCCCTATCGAGAACATCGAAACCCCAATCGGACCGTACTTTTTCTTGTCGGAGCTGCCGCCGAGCCGTTGGGTCACGGGATTCTTGTGGATGGTCCTCATCTCGCATGGCAGAACGGGTGCAAGCGAGCAATTTCAGGCGCGCGGAGGATCTGGTATAGTTCATGGTGGATTTGAACTGGAAGGATTTTGTGCGCGATGAAGATGGCGGATAGGGCTGAATGAGGTCGGGGAGTGAGAGAGGTATGGTCAAGTACAACAGTTTGATCCTGATTTGAGTGGAAGTGTTGTTAATTAGGATGGGGTTGGGTCACACCCAAGCCAGGCTCATGTCCAAATTTGACGTAAAAAATTAAAGTTCAAATTATTTTTTTTACTAAGTATGAATTTAATAATAAGTTTTATGTTAATATATATTATTTTAATGATATTATTTTACAAGACCAAACTTCATTTTTGAACATATAATAATCAATTATATATAATTGAGTGGGACGATTGGACAGAGATTTTAATATGTCGGTCGAACAAAAATCTTATAGTGAACATAGATTCGCAAGCTTTTTTGAAAGTAATATTTTTGTAGTAATTAAAAAACTTACATTTATAAACTAGTGATACAAAATATAAAGTACCAGCTTGTAATTTCATTTATGTCTAATAATTAAAGATAAATTGAAAATAAATATGTAAAGTATTTTTAATTTCTAATTGAACAACTACTATTTTGAATTCTCTAAATTTATTTTATCTAATAACTTAAATAACATATACTTCGTAAACTGCAGCTGGTATATCTTGAGTATATGTATTATAACATTAATATGACTAAAAATCAATATATCTGAAGATGTAAACCCGTTAATTTGAGGATACTCTGAGTATTCGAACTCCGAGCGTACTCTATTTCACAATTTATGGTCCTACTATCGAAATGATGATGGAATTATAAATACTGGGTTTGTTAGTAAGTAGTGTATGTGTACATTATGTGTACGTCTGAAAAATCAAACTAAATTACCCGCTATTTGATTTTGAGTTACCTAATATTAAAAGAAAGTATTGGATCGATAGTTCAAAGTTGTGTAAGATTTTTGAAAACACTCGTACATTTGATAAAAATCAAAGTTTGTCTCGATTCGTGTTCTAATCGACTCGACACAAATATAAATGAAATAAAATTACCCGCTATTTGATTTTGAGTTACGTGATATTAAAAGAACGTATAGATCGACTGTTCAAAGTTGTGTAAAATTTTTGAAAACACTTGTACAATTGATAAAAATCAATGTTCGCCTCGATTCGTTTTCTAATCGATTCGACTCAAAAAGAATATCAACCGTCTAAATTTTACTCCTTTATAATCCTAATTTACTAATATAATGGTGAAAGTCTTAGTTTTTTTCATCAAATATTCATTCAATTAAGTGATTTTAACAATTAATTTAATAAATACACTATACCCTAAATTGAATATTTTATTTGAAGTGGTCTAAAAATAAACTAAATATAAATTCACCTAACATGGAAAAGTAAGCCAACTATTTTGTTATTGGATTTAGAATTATTTATTATTAATGTAGATGTCAAATTATATCTTTGATGAATATATATGTATTTGATACAATTATTTAAATATAGTAATAATAAAATATAAAAAATAAATATGAATAATCGAAAATAATTGTTTAATTGGGTATTAAAATTAAAATATGAAACATACGAGTAGAAGTTCAATAAACAATTTGAGTTTACTTTATTATATTTGTGGAAATTGCAATCATAAAGAAATAGTTCTAAATCCTAAAGAGTTGTGGGCAGATCATTATTGGAATTATTCTACCAATTTAACTTTTTGTATTTAAAAATAAATAGTTGAAATTATTGTGTCACTCATTTTATATAGCATATCACGATTTCATATATTTCAAGAATTAAAAAGAAACAACAAAATAAGGAAGTACGTCTACTACAAACGAAAGCGACAAATGTATGGTTGATAATATAACTTAAAGGGAATTTTACCTGTTCTAATCGATTCGAATAAAAAAAAAATTCAACCGTCTAAATTTCACTCTTTTATAATCCTAATTTACTAATATAATCAAGAAAAATCTTGAAATATATGAAATCCTTGTTTTATTTGCAAATAAGAAATAAAATAAAATAAAAAAAATTGTAAAAAAATTAACAAAAAAAAAAGTATTTAATTAAGAAAAAATCTATAAAATAATTGTGTACATGCTGGGGTTTGAAACCTGGTGGTATGGTAATCAAACCAAGGTAACAAACCAACTCACTATTCTCAAATCTTTGAAAACTTATGACCTAGTATATATAAGTCACTTATTTTAGGGTATAGCTGTACATATTGAATCATCTTCAACCTCTGGTGCCACCGAATTTTTTTTTAATTAACCTAAATCCCATGTTCGATTAGTAGCGCATAAGGAATCCACTCCTTCTCAGAACTCCTCCATTTAATCTTCCCACAAATTGGTGATTGGAAATTTCCGCTATTGAGAAGGAACTGGCACCGGCCAGAGTCTGCTACCCACTTTAGAATTGTGCTGAATAATCCTCTTGTCGGGCTGGTGAGTTCAAAATTGTAAAACCTATTTCTTTCTCCCTTTTCTCGTCTAAGTTGTCTAAATAGTATGATTGAGTTTTTTTTTTCATCATCGTTGGCTTCATATGTGTGCAAGAAAATTGAGTTGATGCAGTTGCACACAGTAGTTTTATATTGTCTACTACTTTTAGTTATAAGTAATATATTTCCTTTTTCCATATTTTCAGAAATCCAATATATGCTTTGTGTTGTTATTCTACTGAAAGTGTGTGGTTATGAAGTGAACAATACATATCACTCTCCTGTTCTTCCTTTTTGTACAAAGTACTATGGCTTTTTTAATCCTGAAATGCTGTCGAATGAAATTTTTACTTATAATTATTGCAGAAGTTACTAAACTTGTGTGTGTGTGTGTGTATCTATCTCTCTCTATATATATGTATGCGTGTCATTCATTTTTGGTAAACATTTCAGACCGACTTCTAGGCATTAAATTATAATGCAATATGAAAAGGGAAAATATATATGGTCCTTTAGATATGATTACTGCTCGTTTTGATGAGTGTTAGACCAGTGTCATATGGTTAGTCAGGTAAGGTTATTAGATTGATGATTGAGTTTAGAAAAAATTACAACATTAAGGAAGGACGTTATTGAAAAGTATAATTAACATGTTTGTAGTCGATAATGTTGTAGGCATGATATTAATGTGCATTTGCCACTTATAAAGTATTACTAATAAGAATACATTCGAGAAAGAGAGAGCGAGGGGTGAGGGGTGGGGGGATGGGGTGATTTGTATTACCTCTATGAAAACTAATAGAGCTCTGAAACGTGGTGCAGTCTCAAACATGAAACCAGTTTAATGTGGAAACTATTCGATGTCGCCTTCGTTTCCGGTCTTTGAAGCTTTGTAAATGGATACATATGTTTTCGTTTATTTTATTTTCAAACATATGTTTCATTTTTCCAGTTTTTGAAGCTTTGTAAATGGATACATGCATAAATATTATGGGGAAACCTCTGCCCATGTTTGTGTAATTATTATTCAAGATTTTTTTTCTTTTGTAAATAAACCAAATTCCAGGGCTTGTTTTCGTAAATAATCCTTTAGATAATTAACATTGTATGGTTTTATTTGTAAGTGCACAAAACCTTAGGGGTAATAAAGATAATAATCCATTCATATTAAAACTATTTAGTTTTTTTTTCGTTAACGTATTTGGAGGAATATGTGTTTTGTTTTGTATATAAATTGTGCAAATATGAAATAAACTCCTTGAAGTTCTTTGGTGTTATGATTGTTTTATTATTAAATATTTAGTACAGCAGTGTGTTACTATGAAATTGCTTCTTCTGTTTTTATTTATTTATTTGTGTGTTTGTGTTAATTCGTCTCAGAGGGTCGAATCGACCATTTCATTTGAGCTCTCCAAGTTAGTTCTCTGTGACGAATTAACACAAACATAATCATACAGATGCTTGCTATTGGAGTCTATGTTTCAGATGAGCTTTAGATTTAATACCTCAATGGTCAAAACAATTGTATGATTAAAAAAACCAGAATTAATTATGTTTCAGTATTACTACAAATAGAGAACTAACTTGGAGAGCTATAATAGGAATGCTATGAACTATCAATAGGCTAAAAAAGTTATTTCCCTCATTTAATTTTTCAATTAATTTTCTTATTCACCATTTACCAGAACCTAGAATCTGACTTAGTAGAAATAATTAAGTATGTTTCTCGTAGCATGATCAGTATGAAAGACGATTATTTCTACTAACTCTAGCAGCATTAATTTTCTTTAAAAACACGACGATTATTTCTACTAAATCGTCTTATTCAGTATGTGTTATTGTCTGAAGTAAGTATGTTTCTAGAAATAATTAATTTCTAGAAACTGATCAGTATGTTTCTTATTCACCAAAATACATACTGATGTCTCACGTATTTAAAACGGCAAAAATATCCAGAAATAAGAGTGAAATTTACTTATTTTGGTTAAAGGATATAATAGTAAAAAATGTCAATCTCCACAAGTTACAGGACTTAAATTGTAAATTAGACAAAAGTAATTAAATAAGAAGAAGCAAAGGGTGTGGGGCTAACTCACTAGGAAGTATGATTGTAGCGATTACCATGTGTTCCCAGATAGCTTTAAGTTTCTTATGTTTATAACGGCCAGTGCACATATGCATTCCTACTTTGCTGAACAACAATAGAGCAAATATGTGAAAAAAGGGATCAAATGCATTAACAAACCGAGCAAAGAATTCATGATGTGTATTATTACCTCCCATCTTTAAATTCAAAAATGTAAGGTACTGTTGGAATAGGGTTGTGCACATTGACTCCATATTCCTGTATCAATTTGATTCACTCTGTTAATTGTGACATCGTAGTATAGAAATAATTTTTCCAACTCAACTTTAGTTGAGTCTCAAATGGTTTCTGACAGTGCTTATAAGCTATTTTTGAACTTACAAGTTCTAAAGTTTGTTTGTCAAACTTTCCAAAAACAAAAGATAGCTAGAAAAGGCTATTTAGGAGCTTACAGACTTTGTTTGAAGGAAAAAAAATGTAGCAGCATCAAATAATTTTGATTTTTTAAAATTATAATACTACCAACTAGCATCAAAAGCTCCACTATTATTATTTAATTGTGAGAACTTGACACAATTATTTGTAGAAACCTATAATTATTTGTCATGTCAGCTTTTTGGCAGGTGTCTGTTTGATTCAAATTAAAGAAATAATTTACCAAAAAGCTCTTGCTTAAAGTTCATTCTCAAAACAAAAGTTATTATTTTAAATAATGAGGGTTTTGATAATTAAAATACTAATTAAGTCATACTTTAATTAATTCATTATCTTATTTACATATTCTCATTACGATCTTATTGACAATTTTCTGAAGTTAGTCAAACAGAAAACTTGTAGTTTGATTCCTTTAGAACAATATTCATTTTTTAATTTTTCGCCCCCCTCGATAATTTTGATATTTTAATTATTTATGTGTGCTTATTGATATTGTTCGTGCCGTGTATTATTTTTGACTTTTGGGCTGCACTGTAATGGATCAATGACTCTTTTATAGTTTTATGTTATAGGTATTATTATTGTAAAATCCCGTAGTTGAAAATGGACAAGAGTTGGATGCATGCTGCCAGATATACGCCTGCTTATGTGGAGGGAGTTAATAAGTTCATATAGTTTGTCGAATCACATATGGGTAAGGAGTGCAATGTTCGATGCCCATGTGTACGCTGTTTGAACTTAACATTTGAAGACCAACAAACAGTGAAAGATCATATTATGCTTCGGGGGATAGATCCAGGTTACATCACATGGTTTTATCATGGTGAATCAAATGCATGTTTTCGAGGGAGTACACATACTAATGAGGATGTTGAAATTGATGACGAGCCTTTGGATAAATATGGGACAGACGATAAACACGATGGTGTTGATGACATGTTGCTGGACCTCGGCAAGCAATACGATCGCGAAGACAATGTTGGTGGTGTTTCGGCATATCTCGAGGAGCTGATGAATGGTGCCAAGATTGAAATATACCCTGGATGTAAGAAAATTTTGAAGACATATTTTATTATACAATTGCTCCACTTGAAAGTGTATAATAAGTTGAGTAATAAAATCGTCGATATACTTTTGCGCTTGATGAAATCCTCTTTTCCGGATGGTGAGATGCTTCCAAGTACGTATTATGAAGCTAAAAAATTTTTGCGCGAGCTGGGATTGGGATATGAATGCATTCACGCATGCAAATATGACTGTGCTTTATTTTGGAAAGAGAATGAAAAATTGGATTCGTGCCCTATTTGTCATACTTCTCGATGGAAACTCAACAATGGTGTGGGGAAGAGGTTACCGCAGAAGATTTTAAGATATTTTCCATCAAACATCAAAAAAGATGTCCCATAAAACATCAAAAAAGAAGGTGTGGCACACAAAAAAACGAGTCGATGATGAATATATGAGGCATCCGGCAGATTCTGCAGCATGGAAACAATTTGATAAAGAGTATCCGTGGTTTGAAAACGATCCTAGAAAATGAAGACTAGCTTTAGCTGCAGATGGTTTTAATTCATTTGGAAACATGAGCACCATGTACAGCATGTGGCCAGTCATTCTAGCCCCGTTGAATCTTCCCCCTTGGGATTGCATGAAAGATCCATTCCTTCTTTGATGATTCCGGGCAAGAATTCACCTGGTAAAGATATTGATGTTTACTTGCGGCCATTAATCGAAGAGTTGAAAGAATTGTTCGTTGAGGGGGAAGAGACCTTTGGCGTTTCTTTAAAAAAAACTTTTCAGTTGCGTGCTTCGATTTTGTGGACAATAAATGAGTTTCCGGCATATGGCTACCTGTCCAGGTGGAGTACTAAAGGGTACATGGCCTGTACAGTTTGTAATGACCAAACATATCTCGTGCGACTACGTAGCAAGATAGCTTACATGGGACATCGTCGTGAATTACCAAAAGATCATGCGTGGAGGAAAAGTAAGAGGTTCAATGGTAAAAATGAAGACGGTGAAGGACCTAGAGGTTTAACCGAGGAGGATGTGTTAGTGCAGCTGGAGAGACTACAAAGTCTAATACCAGGGAAGCATGGAAACAACAAGAAAAGGAAGCGGGAGCCCGAGGATTTAAATTGGACCAAGCGTAGCATTTTTTTCGATTTGTCCTATTGTAGTAAGTTGAAGTTACGGAATAATTTAGATGTAATACATATCGAAAAAAATATATGTGAGAGTATATTAGGAATCTTGATGAGTGTAGATGGGAAAACAAAAGATATGATGAAGGCGAGGCTAGATTTAGAGGACATGCAAATTCGTGAGGAGTTGCACTTAGTCAGGCGAACTAATGGAACATGTGTGATGCCAGCTGCTTGTTATGTTATGTCAAAGAAAGAGAGACAAGACTTGTGTGATTTTATAAAGTCTGTTAAATTTTCGGATGGGTATGCTTCCAATTTCCCTCGTTGTGTTAGTTCAAGCGACCACAAGTTATCTTGGTTGAAAAGTCATGACTGTCACCTACTTTTACAACGAATACTTCCTATCATGATTCGCGGATCCTTAAATAAGGAAGTGCGTGAGGTACTGACCGAGTTAGGTCATTTTTTTCAACACCTGTGCTGCAAGAAGTCGAAAAGAAGTGAATTGGAGAAAATGAGAGAAGATATTTGCTTGATTTTGTGTAAACTTGAAAAAATATATCCTCCAGCTTTCTTCGACGTCATGGTTCATTTGCCTATTCATTTATCGGATGAGGCATTGCTTGGTGGCCCAGCTCAATTCAGGTGGATGTATCCCATTGAACGGTAATAATATTAAATTACGAACTTTTAATTGCATCTGAACTTATATTTCTACCATGCCGATTATTATATATATTTTTCATTGGTTTTAAAAAAAATTGTAATTGAATCAAACTTTATATTTGTCGTCATGCTGACTTTTTTTTCCCGATAGATTTCTATTTCTATGTGGCTTGAAGCAGAGTGTGCGTAATAAAGGTCATCCCAAAGGATCAGTGGCCGAAGCATACATCGCAAAAGAGTGTTTAACATTTTTCTCGATGTACTTACAGGGAATTGAAACTTGATTTAACCGAGATGAGCGTAATAGTGATAAAAAAATTGATGATAGTCTATCAATATTCTCACAAAAATACAGTCATTTCGGAGCAACAAAACATGTAGATTTATCTGAGGAAGAGTTCAATGATCTACAGTGGTTTGTCTTCCAAAATTGCGAAGAGGTTGCACGATTTTAGGAGTAAGTATTGTATAATCTTTTCTACACATTATAATTAATTTTAATTATTTAATAAATATGAATTACCTTTTTATCTTGATTGTAGGAAGCACAAGGAGGAGCTTTTGTTGGGCAATTGTGCGAATTTAGTCCAGGAACATAAAGAGAAATTTCCGGCATGGTTCAAAAAACAAGTAATGTTATACTTAAAGTAAATATAAATTATTTTATAAGTGTATGGGTTAATTTTTGTTATTCTTGTTTTACAGATGACTAAGTTATATGGAGAGGAGCCATCACAGGTAAATGAATCTTTATATTCACTCGCATGTGCACCTCAGAAGTGTGTAAGAAAGTTTTTTGGTTGCATCGTGAACGGGGTAAGATTTTTTAACTGAACAACGCGATAGCCGTCGGAAAACTCAAAACTGTGGGGTTGTAGTGGAGGGTAACCATGGAGATGACAAAATTGATTTTTATGGGGTTTTAAAGGATATTATTCAGCTAGATTATGTCAAAGACAAGCAGGTTGTTTTATTCAAATAAATTGGTTTGATCTTGGAAGAAGAAAAGGAACAGGGATATAAAAAGACGGAAATATCGTAAGTGTCCGAGTTGCTGGAAAATGGTACGAGGACTACTCTTACATATTAGCTGACCAAGCAAGGCAAGTTTTCTACACTAATGATCCTAAATTAGGACATGATTGGCGTGTCGTGATACCATTCCAGCATAGGCATGTTTATGATGTTACGGAGATGCACGATGAAGAAATGGATGTCGATGATGTTTTGTCTATGGAAAATGTTGTATATCGGGAGAATGATACAAACAATCTGCTTGAAGTTAATCTCGGTGAAATACATTCATTAAACAGGGATGACGTGGACGTGGAGGTCATTGACGGGCCGATTACTGCAAAGCCATCTGAAGTTTTTGAGGTACCAAACTTAGATGATGTTGATGAGTTAGATGACACGTTACTTGACTATTGCACCAGCGACGAAGAATCTCGAAAAAATGACGACTCTGATAAAGAGACAGACGCAGATAGTGATGATGATAATCGAGAAGATTGGTGAGGTATAAATTTATATTTTTTTTCTTAATCTCACGTGATTATTTTTTTACAAAAGATTACTATGTGTTTTGCCTGTTCATCATTTTTTTTTCTTCATCTCACTTGTTTAGCATGTTCTTCATTTTTTGTATGTGTTTGTTTTGGAAGCAAATTTTTGTATGTGAAATGTATCTCTGCTTTGTTTTCTAATCTTGACGTTATTTGCAATTTTTGCAGAAATATGTTATGTGGATGAAGACATATTGGCTGAAATTTATCATGTTGCGAGGTCTTATGATTATTTATTAGGTCGAATTTGATCTGAATGTTTCTCCCTTGGACTTGCAGAGGATTGTGTGGGTAAAGCTCGTTTCTCTCTTCGGAGTTTAGTGTCGCTCAAGGGATTTGTGTCTTACCCTGAAGAATAAACGATTTAGTGTTAACGGATGGATTTTTGTCTCGTGTAAGGAATGAATACTTTCAGGAATCTATCTAGTTAAATAGTAGTGTTATATGCTTAGCAACTATTGACTGTTGAATGAGACAATTACATACATGGCTTTTATATTTTCTTTTGACATTTTCAATTTAATGAAAGGGAATGATGGGCTGTTATCTATAGCTTGTGTTCTTATGTATATATGTTCTCCAGTTATGAGTAGGTAATAGACGCATAATAACATGGTTCTTGGAGAGATCTAGAAATGTCAAACCTTTGATTTGGCACAATGACATAGGTATTGGACCATTATCATATGTTTCTGACCAAATTGAAATAATACAGAAGAGGTATATGGCCAATGTTGCTAGGAAGATGGTTTGTGATTATGGCAAATTAAAAATCGTGCACTGTTGCATGGTAATGTGGCTTTAACTACGTGTACTGTTGCATGATTATTTTGCAAATAGTGCATTTTGTAGCAAGGATCGTAGTTCGGATATTTATATACTTACAATTATTTTTAAAACTTTTTCTTTACATGGTTAGTCTTGATAATTAAAATTAAAAAATTGTCCAATTATCATGTATGCGGTTTTCATTCTACAACTTATTTTAATTAATATAAAATGTTAGATTTTTTTTATTTTTATATTACTGAGTACTTCAAATATTATACAATATATATTAATTAAATTTAATTATTATTACATTCATAAAAATTAATGAGAAATATGATGTTTTCAATAACACAATTATGCAGTGATACCAAATATCATCTAATTATTAGCAATTGTTATCGGAAGAGTCTCCTAATTCTGGTCTGAATTTGTAACAAAAATAAAATTACTATGACAAATTCATATTTGAAATCAAAATAGAACTCTTTCATGTCAAAATAATATTGTCGCCATTCTTCTAGAACTGATGACAAACTGTAGCGTTGTCATGAAAAGAAACTTGTTGTGACACAAATATCGTCACCGTTATTCAAGGGAACATTAGTGACAAAATTAATTCAGTCACAACTAGAAATTTATTGTGACACCCGATTCTCGTCACATTTTATTATATGTTTGTCATAAAATAGGTTTTTCGAACCTTTTTTTTGTCACCCCAAGATTGTGACAAAAAACACTTAAACGTCATCAAATAGTAGTATCCGTGACGAAATCGGTGAACAACTGTGACAACAATAAATGTTGTCATAGAAGGGTGTTATTCTGTGACGAATTTAAAAACCATAACTATTGATTAACTTACTATGACGGATTTTTATGCGTGGAAAAAAAATCATCACTAAACACCAGATTTCTTGTAGTGTACCTATCTACGAGTAAGAAGTTTATTCAAATAAAGTTTTAATTTATAGAATGACTAAATTCTTATTTCATTTTTGTAGGAATCATTGGCAGTTGACGGTTCTTTGCCCAAAATACAATGTTGTCGCTTGGTTTTGCTTCATGGGGAAGAAGTTGGAGAAAAAAATTTCTGAGAAGATTGAGACATATGTTTTCTAGAACTTAATTTGTAGTATAATTACTGTAGCTACTTTAGTAGCTTGGCTAGTTACTCGAAATTTCTGATTATTCCAATTTTGATGTTAGCAATGTAATGTGATGTAGATCATTTGAGGCACACCAAGTTATGAAGGGGACGCACACCTACCAAGTTAAAGAAGCCTCAGTGGGTTTATCCAAAGGTAAATTCATTGTGTTTTTTTTGAAAATTATTTATCCAAAGGTAGTTTCATTGTGTTTTTTAAAAAATTGTTAAAAGCTACATCCGCTCGTCAGACGATATGCTGGGAACTAGTAACAATGGAGGGATTAATTGGGACTATTCAAAGAAAATTAGGATTGATAAATAATTATGAATTTAATGAATTGGTATTCTATTGTTAAGTATAAAGCATTGAATATTTGTTGTTATAATCATTTTTTTCTTTCAAGTTTTGTTACCAAAAGGGAAAGAGAAACTTTTTTTGCAACCTATACTATAGGCGTTTTCACGCTTTGCAACCAATTTTTTTTCGTTGTTAATTACAACCTGTACTACAATTTTGCAACCTAAAGTTTTTTTTTTTCACGCTCTAGGTTGCAAATTGTAGTACAGGTTTAAATTGAAAATGAAAAAAATATTTGGTTGCAAAGCGTGAAAATGCATATAGTACAGGTTGCAAAAAATATTTTTCCCAAAGGGAAATGCAGCTGACGCATGCGGGTTCTTTGTTATGAGGCATATGCTGGAGATCTTCAAATTACATATTGATAACTCATTCAAAAAGATAATTCCTAAGTCATTTGTATTATCATTATTAATAGTATTTCAATATTTATAAGTAAAAATTGTTAATATTATTAATAGTATTTTGAATATTTATTCGTAAAATTTATTACCATGATTGATTGTATATTCAGTATTTTGTGTTGTGTGTTGGGTGCTCAATCCCATCAATGTCAACTTGGAAGATGGATCCATTGGTTGAGACTCTTGATTCAGTTCTTTTTTAAAGTCTTATTGTGCGTTTTGACCTGCAGGCACTCAATATGGAAGAGCCGTATTCAAAAGATGACATTAATGATATACATAGACGTTGGGCCGAGTGTTTTTGAGGTTACTTCTTGATGTTTTCTAGACGTCATTTCTAGATAATTCACTATGTATTATTAGAATGTTAGCAATATAGGTGCTAAAATATTTTGATGTACTTTTGATGGTGAATTGTGAAATTTTGATGATGAATTGTCACTACTACAAAAAAAACCCCTTTAGCATTGGTTGTTTTGACTAATAGGCATTGTTTGTTCAACCGATGCATATTAGACCGATGCTAAAAACCGAGACTTTAGGCATCTGTTCTACAACCGATGCTAATAAGTGACATAAGCACTGGTTGTTTCAAAGATGCCTAAAGTATAGATATAAACATCAGTTTTGATTAACAACCGATACCTAATGTATTGATATAGGCATCGATTTTGATTAATAACCGATGCCTAATGTGTAGATATAGGCATCAGTTTTGATAAACAATCGATGCCTATTGTGTATGTATACGCATCGGTTTTGGTCAAAACCGATGTTAAAAAAACTATAGAATCTACAAATCTGACCCCAATTCCCAGGACTCACATTTATCCTAACCTCACTGAACCATTCCATTTCTCAAACTGTCGAGCAGTAAAAACAAAAGCCAACACCAATGCTGCTGCATAAAAGATCCTACAAACCCATTTGTCCACTTAATATTAAATTTTAAATCACCTCAGACAAATGCAAATTAAAAAATTAAACTTCTTTAAAAAATATATCATCTTACACATCACCAGCATAAGTACCTTCAGGCACAAACAAACCTGGTCGATGGCCATGGACTTAATAGCCCTTAGAATTAACATTCATCTTCTATTATTGAAAAAAAAAAAGTATATATAAAAATTGGCCTACAATGAAAAAAAATCTCTCCCTAACTCATTAAAAAAAGTATTATGCAATTATTGAAAACTAATATATATATATATATATATTCAACGAGATTGGTTAGAAACAGCAATAATTAAACTTACAATGCTATAATTATATTAAAAATATTTAAACATTAACATAAACACTATCATTTTAAACATGCACTTTTGTGTAATTCTGTATTTTTAAGTCAGCTTATCAGTTAAATTTGCCAAAATTTTTATTTATTTCAGATAGTTTTTCAACTATCAGTCATCAGCTATCAACTATCATCTCCCAACTAACTTATCAGTCATAGTCATCAGCAATTAGCTATCAGCTCTCAACTAACTTATCGGTTATATAATCATCTAACGTTTCAACTATCAGTTAGCTTATCAGATTTATCGCCAAACATATTATTACACTCTCGGAGTTTACTAATAGTTTAATCGATAAAGTGATTATAGTTGGATTATTAATTGATTGTTGTTGATTAATATCCTATGAGAAAAACAAAAGTAAGAATGTTTCTCATGGGTGTTTATAGACGATTCGGCTCAAAGGATAAAAGCCACGTGGCCAATCAAATTGATATCATAACCAGAGTCAAATCATTGGAAAATCCGTCTAACTGCGTTGCCTGCATCAAAAACCAAATTAAGGGACCGATCGATCTAAAGAGTTCAGGTCGATCATACTGACCTTATACATACATAGTACATTTAGTAGGTAAAATCTTAGTTGCCATTGAAAAAATGTTATAAGCTGACCATCCTAATGCTTGGCATGCATTGGAGAGTTCGAGAGATACCAACGTCACCCTTGTCCAAAAAGACCATCCTAATGCTTGGCATGCATTGGACAGTTCGAGAGATGCCAACATGTGAGCACCCTCTTGCCCAACATGTTAGGTTCTAGAGGTAGGACCCGATACTAGAGGCATGCAAAATCTAGTGCGTTAAAGGCTAAGCACATTAAAAAAAAAAAAACACTAGCAAATACCAAAGGATTTTGAAGAAGAAATTTAATCTAATGTTATAATAGATAATATAAAAGTAAGACTAATGACAAAAACATTTAATCAACAAGAATGAATAAATTATTGTAATACTTATTCTCCAGTTGTTAGAATCTCAAGTATTAGAGTCTTATTAGCTTTAACTTCTATTATAAGTTAATGATACATCAAATGGATGTCAAGATTGCATTTGCAAATGGGGATTTAAATGAAGAAATTTATACGTAACAACCTTAGGGTTTTAAGGTGAAAAGACGAGAGAATAAAATATGTAAATTAGTCAATTTTTTATATTGGTTAAAACAAGCACCTAAAAAGTGGTATGAAAGATTTAATGATGTCATACATAGTTTTAGATTTAAATCAAATGAACAATAAGTACATATATTGTAAGAAAGAGAATGGTGAATATGTGATTTTGTATTTATATGTGGATGACACATTAAATTTCGATTCAAGTTTAAGTTTAATTAAAAATGTGAAAACTTATTTGTCTCATAACTTTGAGATGAGAACTTGGGAAAATCCCATATAATATTGGGTATGAAAGTCGAAATGTATGAAGAATGCACATTATTAAACCGGGAAAATTTCATTTTTGATACATTATGTTGGCTATTTTCCACAAAGGTACGTGATATTGGACAACATTAAACTACATCTAATAAGTTGGCAAATTCATCAAATAAGGTACAAAAAAAGCCCGATCGGGCCCAAGTGCTGATGTGGCATGATTATTTAATTTCTCATCATTTTTCATTTAATTTTAAATATGAAATGAATAGAAAAGTCTATTTTTCCCCTCATTTCTTTTATTTTTTCATTTCTTTCTTACTTAAAAATATTTTTGGAAAAAGCCAAGGAGATTAGCTTTGTTCTCCCCAAATGTCCGTTTCAAATAAAGAAATTTGCCCATATTTTTTAGGAATTGATGGAATTGACGGGCGATGAGAAATGGAGAAATTTGCCCATATTTTTTTTTTTACAGTTTGGTTATGGGAGTCGGAAAGAAGATGGATTTGTGCTTATAAATAAAGACCTGAGGATTTTTGGCCGAGCTGGGTAGAGTTTGGAGGTTTTTTTTTCTCTCTTTACGGCGGCGTCGGATGGTTGAAACGGTGTAGGCAGTGGTGGTGAAACCTTGAGTTTGCTGCTGGGTTTCATTAATGGCAGTGGTGGGCCCCTGCACCCGATTTCAGGAGGTGTTCGTGGATAGATTTGGCCTGGTCCAGAGCCTCGTACTCGCCGCATGCTCCCATTAGCGACATGAAACAAAGCAGATCGACTTTGACATCCTTGTTCTGTAAAACGCCCAAAGTTTCGGCTGCTTCTTTTAAATTTCCTTCGTTGATAAATAGATCAAGATCCTCGATTGTTCTGTGTTGACTCTCTTCGGTCAACGCCTCATTATTTTGCTATTCATGTCCATCATAAGAAGACCCAAAATTACTCTGAACATTAACGTTTGAATTCTGCTGACCAATGCCCACATAATCTGATGGAAAATTACCACGCTGGGAGTCAACATTTTGATCGTGAAGCAAATTAGGGTTCTGATTCTGCTCACCAGCATCCGAATTCCCACCATGAAATCGAATGTTTTTATTAGTAGGATCATAATCAAAGCGATTCACAACATTAACCCCACAAAAATCCGAATTTTCAGTACTGAGATTATGGATTTGCCCGTAAACCATATGAGGGTTTTAATTTTGCTCGGTATCATTAATGGCAGCGTACATTTAGGGAGAAGAAAGCTAATCTCCTTGGATTTTTCCACAAATATTTTTAAGAAAGAAAGAAATGAAAAAGAAAAGAAATGAGGGACAAAATAGACTTTTCTATTCATTTTATATTTAAAATTAATAAAAAAATGATAAAAATTAATTAATCATGCCACGTCAGAATTTGAGCCCGATCAGGCTTTTTTTGTACCTTATTTGATGAATTTGCCAACTTATTAGATGTAGTTTGATGCTGTCCAACATCATGTACCTTTTTTGAAAAATGACCAACATAATATATCAAAAATTAAATTTTTCCTTAAACCAAACTTGTTTTAAGGAGAATTTCTTGAGAAAATTAAGTTATTATGATTATAAGCCAATTTTTACTCCTTAAGATCCAAATATACATTTGCACAAAAAAGGAGAACCTGTGTTTCAATTAAAATATTTTCGAATTATAGGATCATATTTATATTTTACAAATAGAACTAGACCTAACATCTCTTATGAGTTGGAAGACTTAGTAGATACACACACGATCCTAATAAGGATCATTGGAGTGTTATAGAAAGAATTCTCAAGTATCTTAGACAATAGTACAAAATTGATCATTTGCATTAGTTATAGAAGACAATACGTATCGATTCTACCGGCGATGTGTATAGAAGTAATGCGTATAGTTAGACTTTTCACATTGGTTGTTGGCGATGCGTATAGCTTGACTTTTTGCATCGTTTGATTTGACTAGAAGTAGAACCGATGCATATTACTAGCATTACACCTTGATTTATTGTGTTTTTATTTTTAATACTTAATATTGGTTCATTATTATTCTCACCCTCATTTGTAGTAAGTAAAAATTAAAAAAAATATAAACATGAACTACATATTCATCATACACAAATTAAAACTTTTACCAATTATATATGAATCAACGACAATCACTCGTAAACAACAAGCTATAAAATTTTATATGAACTATATATATCATACAGAACCATTTAATATATTAATACATCTATAGAGTTGAAGGTCAACCAATAACAATTCAATCAACCCAATTGTAAAATTAGAAGGTCTATGGATATAAAGAATAATTCTCAAATTCACGATGTTGTTAATCAATGTTACCAACATCAGTTAACAACATCGACCAGAGTAAATTAAATTTATGCAGCGGAAATTAAAATATGAGAACACGATTTAACAAATTCAGTTCACAAGTAAATACTTGTGAACTTGGGTGTACAAACCCGAAAACTATATCACTCTCACTTTACGTTCAATACAAAATATAAAGAAATATATGAAAACTAAATATCAAGAAACTTGATACTAAATACTTGTTGCCGGAATGGCAAGATCTCTTCCGTCGGTCACGCAACTTCAAAGATCTTGTTTCTCATGAACGTTGGCTCCAAGTAAGTCTATCGTGTTCTTCTTCTCTTGTGCGTCTTCTTTGCTTCTTGCGTCCTTCAAGAAGTCCCGTGCGTAAATCAAAAAATCCGTGAATCAAGTGTAGGAATACTTATGTCTTAAATAGACAACTAAGAATCCTAAACTTGGTAAAATCCTAAAAACAAATCCTAAACACAATCTAAGAATAATTAAAGTCTTGTGCATAAACTAGGAAACATAAAATTGTCCTAAATATAGTTTCCTAACTTATTTTGTGCCCAAGAAAGGAAAATAACAAAATAGTAATTATTGCAAAGAATAAATTCCTCAACAATCTCCCCCTTTTGCCTTTCTGGACAAAACACTAAGACGCAGACACAAATGAAAATAAAAATAAAAATACTAACTCCCCCTAAGATAGAAAACTCCCCCTAGACAAAACACCCAATGTTGTTAGTACTCAAACCAACATCACCAACCAACATTGTTCAAAATAACCAGTACTTCACAAAACAGACAGAGTAAAGGAACTTAATCACTTCGAATCCTCTTTGACCGTCGAGGAGATGTCGAAGTTCCTTCACCACTCTTCTTCCTCTTCTTCTTCTCCCTCAGTTTCATCATCTTCTTCAAATCTTTGTTGCACGCTCGAATTTGCTTACGCCTCTTCTCTTGAGCAAGGCTTGCCAAGGCTTCGGCAGCAACATCATCTTCAGCAGCAGCAACAGTATCATCTCCATCGGCAACATCTTCTACATCAAAATTTTCTCCCCCTATGTCCGCGTCAATATCCTCTCCCCCTTTTTGACCAGAAAGGGAAAGAGCCTCCAATAGTGAGCAACGAAGTGCCTGCAGTTTAGAAATTTGCAAGTCAATGGAAGCAACATGCGCACGCAGGAGCTGTGCAGAAATGCGGACCACGTTGGGATCGTCCATCCCAACATCACTATCAACATCAGCAAGAACTGGAGCCTGCCAAGGCAAATCGATCACCCTAGCACCAGTAGTGTGTTGGCCTCGAAAAGCAAACCAATCCGTATCACCAGTGAGCACATCAACTGGGAGAAGCGTCAGACCTTGGTTCTTCAACAAGATGAAAATAAGAGAGGGAAAACACAACGAGGCAGCAGACCTTGATGTGGAAAACTTAGTGACAATATCAAAAACATGATGCCTGAAACTGAATTTTACACCCTTCCCAAGCTTAAATAAAAACTGGGCCTGAGGCCGAGTAACAACTGTAGTGTTCTTGGAAGGGACCCAGTTGCAAAGAGCCACTTTCTGCATAATAGAATATAAATACGAGAGCCTAGAGCTCGGCAGTTGCTCAAACCAAGAATGCAACATACCACCAGATAAAAAAGACACAACCTCGTCCATATCATTCACAGCAAAATTACCCCGATGTGAAGTGGTGCCAAATAAATCATCAATTAAGTCAGGGGTGAAGGCAAACACTTTACCACGCAGAAAAACTTTCCCATAGTTCACAGAGCTTAAATCAACAATCGAGGGCAGCATATTTGCATAGAACTCAAGAACTATGTCTCTAACAAATGGAACGGCGGTAGAGACTGTGGAATACATACCATGAAATCGGAGGTAGGCTATCAGGTTGTGACGCTCAAACAAATCAATCGGCACTTTTCTCTCAGCAATCATATGGCGAGTTTGATAAGTATCAAACAACTCAGCAGCGTCAGCGGTTAGAAGTTTCTCTGAAAAGGGCTCCATGTCCTCAATCTCGGGTGTAGGAGTAGGAGTGCCAGATGAGGACTGGTTGTGATCACAGGCAGCCGAGGAGGACTGCGTGGAAGTATGAGATGGAATGGGAACAGATGCAGTGCGGGAGGACGAGACAGACTTTGAGCGACTCAATGTTGGTAAGGGGCTACCAACATGACTAACAACATCATCCTTTGCAGCTGCCTTCTTTTTCTTCTTGTCCTTTTTGAATGTAGCAAGAATATCTTTCAAGGGCATATCCATTGAAGAGTCTGGGGAATGTTCAAAAAGACCTGTATCAAACTCAAGAGATGCAGCATGAATTGGAGACGGCGGGGGAACATCAGCAGGCGACTTGGCGGGACTAGTAACTTCGCCGGTGATAAAATCCAACACAGTATATGGAGGCGAAGAGTACTCAGTTGCAGATGACTTGGGAGAGACTTTGACCTTTGCCTGGCTGGGAGAGACACTGTCTTTCATCAGGCCGGGTCTCCGGTCGGCTTTACGTACAAGCTGCTTGCGGCGAGTAAACCCCTTCTTCTCCGGCAAATTGGGAGCAGAAGCAGACGGCGGCACATCTCCGGCAATCGAAGCAGTAGGCTCAAAATCACGATCATCGGGGTCAGACTCCACAACAACATCCTCCTGGAGGTTCATGTGTTCGATCGGCACGTGGCGACGCGGACCTACCTTGCTCTTTGGGACCGCGGGCGGCACAACGCCGGGCGGTATGTTGCACAAATGCCCGGACCGCTTCAAGGTAGGATTTCCTACGCGGCCAAATGTCTCAGCAAAAAAAGCTAAATTGGGGGGGTTATCGACGTCAATTTCGTTCCCGGGCTGTCCAGGGAACACTTGAGTAACCGGCGTGGCGTCGACCGGCGATTGAACAGGCACGGCAGCGAGAGAATCAGGCGTATGCAATTGAGGCGGCGATGTTGATAGTGGTGGGTTGGATGAACTACCACCACCAATCTCTTTGCGTATATCAAGGACACCTATCTTTGGATATGGCAACGGAATTTGTTCGCCGGACCAGCGAACCTCTTCAGGCAGTTCTGGGACAGACGTGGATGGCAGCGGAGAATTGGTCACCCTGCACAAACTCACAAAAACACCCAGCCAAGAACCAAAATAATCGAGAGAATTGGAGAGGGATAAGGATTCTAGGAGTTGTAATTTGAAAGGGTTTGCAATTGTGAGCCAACGGTAAAAAGCAAATCAGCTTTTTATCCTTCCAAAAGATGACACAAGGAGAGAGAAGGTAAATATATGGAAAAAACCAAAAAAAATCACCGGCCGATTTTTGTCTTATAAAACACGATTTTTGTTTCCAAAAAATAAAGCTACTCCTCCTAGAATTAGGCTACGTGATCACAAACGTTAAACCACTAACTCTTTCCATAGACTCTCTTTATTATATATATATATTTTTTATAAAAGAATTCACAACTTAATCTACAAAATCAGCCAAAAAACAAAGCTGATTTTAATGAACCATCAGCACAGTTTTACCTATCTTGTGCAATGTTACTTTTCACTTACCAAATTCACCTCGTTATTACCTGTCCAGCCGTCCGATTATAACTCCACTGAAACACTTGGTTAGCTCAATTCAAAACAAAATTAAAAGATTTCAAGCAGGATAAAAACACAAGAAACATAACGCACAGTAAGATGGCATCTTCACAAAGTATGAATGTCGTACGGGATACCTAAAAATCATGACCTAAAACGTTAAAACAGAACACATTATGATTTCAGTGTTTTGATCTAATGTTGCTTTTTATTACTAACAACATTATAAATCAACATTGCCCGAGGTGAAGTCAATGGAAACTTACCCCTTAACCCAAGTTAATGACTACGTCAAAATCTCTAAGGAAGGCGAATTTTAAAGATTGGAGCATTATGAGTCCAAATTTTCTTCATCCTTGAAGGGATTTAAATCTTTTAATCTTCAGCAATTGCTGTTAAACGCCTCTTGTTTTTGGACCTGGGAGAAAAAACCAGTTTCTGCGGGCAAGTTCCACAATCACCTAATTTTGAAGAGRTTGGTCCTTTTTGTCGTCACTTTTATTGCAACATCGGACCTTATTTCACTTTCAATCAAACTTAATGCATTAGACTCATGTATGAAAACAAAAGAAGAATGCATGCAAAATAATACAGATGTTGTGACTGATGTTGATAAGAGGTGTCACAACATCACAAACCAACATTGGTTAGACAATGCACATACCGAGATCTCTTCTCAAAAGAGAGAAGGTCTCGTAATCTAATGCCTTCGTGAAGATGTCAGCCAGCTGATTATCAGTTCCAATATGTTCAAGGCTAACAATCTTCATCTCAACTAGGTCTCGAATAAAGTGGTACCTTATGTCAATGTGTTTGATTTGAGAGTGCTGGACTGGATTTTTGGAGATGACAATGGCACTGGAATTGTCCCACAGCACCGTCAAGATACTACTGTGCAGACCGTAGTCTTCAATCATTTGGTTCATCCACAGTAAATGTGTGCATGCACTTCCAGCTGCAATGTACTCGGCTTCAGATGTAGAAAGAGAAATACAATTTTGCTTTTTGCTGTACCAAGAAATTAGATTATTACCTAGAAAAAAACATCCTCCAGTAGTACTCTTCCTATCTACTACATCCCCAGCCCAATCCGAATCAGTGAATCCTAAAAKTTCAGTACCAGTATCTTYCGTGTACCACACACCYAGTTYAGTTGTACCAGCAATGTACCTAATAATTCTTTTAACCGCTTTCAAGTGTGACTCTTTTGKATTAGACTGATATCTAGCACATAAGCACAMACTATACATWATATCTGGTCTACTTGCTGTCAAATACAACAAACTTCCTATCATACTCCTGTACATGGTGTTATCAACACCCTTACCAACATCGTCTCTGGTCAGCTTTACAGTTTTGCCCAGCGGCGTTTTCTTAACAGTTTCACCCTCTAACCCAAACTTTTTGACTAAGTTCTTCGCATATTTAGTCTGGGAAAGAAAAATACCGTCATCAAGTTGTTTAATTTGTAAACCAAGGAAGTACGAGAGATTACCTTCCATGCTCATTTCGAACGTATCAGACATTCGAGTGACAAACTCCTTGACCATCTGCTCGTTAGTGGATCCAAAAATAATATCGTCTACATAAATTTGGACAATTAAGATGTGCTTGTTGGATTTAAGAAGAAACAGAGTTTTATCAACTTCCCCTCGTCTAAAGTTCAAATAAAGCAAATGTTAAGTTAGCCTTTCATACCAAACTCTAGGAGCTTGTTTTAAACCATGAAGTGCCTTTTTCAATTTTAAAAAAAAAATCAGGTTTTTGAGAATCCACAAATCCTTTGCTGCTCAACATATACTTCTTCACTTAAGACCCCATTCAAAAACGTACTCTTAATGTCCATTTGATATAACGAAATTTTCATATGACAAGCAACAAAAAGTAAAAGTCTTACCGACTCAATTCAAGCAACAGGGGCAAAAGTCTCATCAAAATCAATACCTTCAATTTGCGTATACCCTTGTGCGACAAGTCGAGCTTTATTCCTCACAATGTTGCCTGCTTCATCAGTCTTGTTTTTGAATATCCATTTGGTCCCTGTCACATGAGCATCTTCTGGCCTTGGAACAAGATCCCAAACATCATTCTTGGTGAATTGATCCAGCTCCTCTTGCATAGCCCGAATCCAGAACTCATCCTTGATTGCATCCTCCACGCGCTTGGGCAGTCCAGTCACAGCTTCTTCCTTTGCCAACCTATCCATCATCTTGTAATTTACATGTCCAAGTATTTGATGCCATAGTTCTGCATCACTAAATTGGGACAACCTGCAAAATGTATCACTGTGAATTTGGTAGCAATTATCTGAAGTTCTTTTCCCAGTGAGAATACACGATCCATTCTCCTCATAAACTTCACACTTTTCATGGTTGAATTTAACGCTTAATCCTCCGTCGCACAATTGACTTATGCTGATCAAATTTGATGTAAGTCCTTCTACTAGCAGCACATTTTCCAATGTTACAACACCAGGAACATGGAGAGTCCCTTGGCCAACGATTTGGCCATTTGCGCCTCCTCCATACTTCACTTTTCCACCTTTAAATCTGACAATGTTGGAGAGCAATTCTTTTGAACCTGTCATATGCTTCGAGCATCCACTATCAAAATACCAGGCTCCAGGGACTAGAGACTTCAAGGAGGTATGGATCATATTGCACTTGACGCTGTTTTTCTTGACCCACACTTGTTTGTATCTGATGTTGGTATTGATATTGGTAGCGCGGTTACCAACATTGGGATTAACAGGCATATTTGTTCTCTGAAAATGTCTTCTCTCGCCAATGATCTTCCAGCAAAAGGGCCGAATGTGGCCTGGTTCTCCACAATGATGACACACGAAATGTCTCCTCCTTTTCTTGTGGCGTTTGGAAGATTTTCGTTCTTGACTTGACACTTGCGTGGGTTGACTTGGCTTGTAACCTATTCCATGCTTAGAGGACTCTGGGAAGCTAACCTGCAAAATTTCATCAAGCTTCGCCTTACCTTTGTTTAGATTTGAAATTGTTCCTCGAACAGTGGTCAGTTTGTTCCTAATCTTTTCAAGCTCAGCATCCTTCTTGGTGAGAGATGATTTCAACCGGACAATAATTTCGAGTTGATCCTCCTTTTCCTTGGTTAGCTTCTCTACTTCTCTTGCGAGGTCTTTTGCTTTGAGTGCCTGTTTACTCCAACTGACATATAATTTTTTGTGATCTTCACTCAGCTGCTCGTATTCCTCATAATAGTCAGTGGTCTCGACATTCAGGCACACGATGTTATCTGCAAGCAAACCAATATGGATATCGTCGTCCTAAATAATATGGGTGAATAAGGCTGGGACTGGATCAAGTGACTCAATATCATTGTAATCTTCAGTAAAGTCAGTAGCGACCATGCTTTTCTTTCTAAGAGTGTTGGGACACTCATTCTTGTAATGTCCCCGACCTTTGTATTTGTGGTATTGAATCTCGTTGAGTGGTTTCGTAGAACTTGACACATTGAGAATTGAATTTGTGGACTGAGATCGTGGAAGATTACGTCCATTAAACTTTGGAGTGGATGTTTGTGTCTTGTTCCTTGTATTTGAGCTTCCAGAATTGTTCTTCTTCTTCTTCTTCAAGAATTTGTTGAAGCGTTGAGTCACAAGGGCCAGTTCATCTTCTTCGAGAGTGGTCGACTCCATCCTTTTAACAATCCCATTAAAATCTAATTCTTCGTCATCTTCATCATCGACTGCAATTAAATCAGATGAATAAGCCACATTCTTCTCTTTCAAGCTAGAGGGGACGTGTTCCATCTCGTATTGCTTGAGGTTTCCAACTAAGGTGTTGAAATCGATGTTATCAACATCCTTAAATTCTTCTATTGCCACCACCTTCATGCTATAATTCTTTGTAATGGATCTTAGCAATTTTTCCTACAAGACGGGAATTAGTTATGGGTTCACCCATCTCTCTGCACTCCTCTGTTATTTCCGCCAATCTCACAGAGTAGTCCATGATAGATTCTTTCTCATTCATTCTCATAGCCTCGAATGTGGACAAGAGCATTCTTAGTCTGGATTTCTTCACGCTTGCTGTTCCTTCACACACCCTTTGGAGTGCGTCCCATGCATCCTTTGCTGACTCACAATTTTTGATGATTCGATAGTAGCTTGCATCTACATAGCCACACAAGGCGTTGATGCATTTAGAGTTCCAATTTGCAGCAGCTGCTTCGTCAGCAGTCCAATCTTCCTCTTTCTTGGGAATGGCATCGCCCTCGCCATCCGTGACACGTGGCTTTTCCCATCCAACAAGGACGGTCTTCCAAACACGTTCATCCATGCTCTTCAAGTGCCACCTCATCCTCTGTTTCCAGAGAGAATAATTCTCACCATTAAGGATTAAAGGCCTCGGGTTGCCTTGAGCATCCATAGAACCTAAAAAATAAGGATCAATACTTAAAAGGTTAAGTAACCCGCTCTAGATGCCAATTGTAAAATTAGAAGGTCTATGGATATAAGAATAATTCTCAAATTCACGATGTTGTTAATCAATGTTACCAACATCAGTTAACAACATCGACCAGAGTAAATTAAATTTATGCAGCGAAAATTAAAATACGAGAACACGATTTAACAAATTCAGTTCACAAGTAAATACTTGTAAACTTGGGTGTACAAACCCGAAAACTATATTACTCTCACTTTACGTTCAATACAAAATATAAAGAAATATATGAAAACTAAATATCAAGAAACTTGATACTAAATACTTGTTGCCGGAATGGAAAGATCTCTTCCATCGGTCACGCAATTTCAAAGATCTTGTTTCTCACGAACGTTGGCTCCAAGTAAGTCTATCGTGTTCTTCTTCTCTTGTGCGTCTTCCTTGCGTCTTGCGTCCTTCAAGAAGTCCCGTGCGTAAAAATCCGTGAATCAAGTGTAGGAATACTTATGTCTTAAATAGACAACTAAGAATCCTAAACTTGGTAAAATCCTAAAAGCAAATTATAAACACAATTTAGGAATAATTAAATTCTTGTGCATAAATTAGGAAACATAAAATTGTCTTAAATCTAGTTTCCTAACTTATTTTGTGCCCAAGAAAGGCAAATAACAAAATAGAAATTATTGTCAAGAATAAATTTCCCAACATCAATAATGCATACAAATTGTACTAGTCCTGGATAAATATTAAATAGTCTAGGATCACCATAATTTCTCCACAAACAATCCGTTTAGTTTTTGCAGCACGCGTCGCAATTCACGAATTAGTCTGCACAAATATAAAGGGAAAACTAATGAGCAAAAATAAAAGTATCATGCTTTCTTTATTCACTACTATTAATAACTAAATAAAATCAATATATAAAATAAAAAAGAACTCATGATGATATAAAGATTACCTCTTCAAAGTAGGCAAGTTAAAATACTTTTTCCCCAATTTCCCGATGCCTCATCTTGTTGAAGCCTCTACCATTTACTTGTCTCCAAAAATCTACAAGATTTCAGCAGGGAACATGGCGATTTTCTAAGGAGAGCAAAAAGTAATATAAAAGCTATACCTTTTAGACTAGTTGATAAGAAATTCATTGCCTTCGTGGTGATCAAACTTGTGTGTCAATCCAATAAAAAAAAAGCTCTCTTAGAGCATAAACTTTAAAATTAGTAAACCAAATCATTATACCTTTAAATGAGAAAATCATCAATAACAAATAAAAGAGTATGCAAAAGTTGGTAATATTCCTACTGCTGTGGACTTTTACCCATATTATGTGGTGTTCAAGTCTTACCCGATACTGCTGTTGGACTTTTACCCATATTATGTGGTGTTCAAGTCTTACCCGATGTCAATTGAGTAAAGCAAATATTTTACCCAATTCTAACATGAGATAGAGAGAGAAATGGAATACACTCTTTGAAACCAAAGCGGTCACTATTGATTCTTGTGAATCATTTAAAAAAGATTGTTCTGTACATATATTTGCGTGTATTTGTCTTGATTTCGTATTGTAGGTCTATAGTTTTGAAAATAAGTATCAATAAATTAATGTTGCTTTCGGTGTTACAAACACCGAAACTAACATAAACCAGAGTTTTAACAGAAATAAGTAGCGAAATATAAAAGATGAACACAACAATTTAAATTCAGTTCACAAGTAAAAGTACTTGTGAACTTGGGTGTACAAACCCGAAAACTATATTACTTTTCCTTATTCAAGATCAATACGAAAAGATATGAAGTAATAAATGAAAACTATAGTATCAAACATGTGATACTAAAATACTTGTCGTCTTGAAGGATGATCTTGTCCGTTGGTTACGCAACTTCAAATATCTTCTTGATCTCGGATAATGGCGTCAAGTATCTAACTTACTTGTATTCTCTTTCGATGATTGCGTCGTGCTCTCGCCGCGTAATTTTCTTGCAAAAGCCGTGTGCCAAAAGCGTCCCAAGTCTTGTCTTAAATAGACAAACCTAAAGTCTTAAACTTGGTAAACAAGTAAAACAAATTCTAAACACAATCTAAAAAATTAAATAAAGTTCTATACACAAACTAAAAAACAAATCTAGAGTCCTAATTTATTTTGTGCCCATAAAGGCAAACCACTAAAAAGAAAAAATTGCCAAGAATAAAATGCTCAACAATCTTCCCCTTTTGCCTTTCTGGACAAAATACTACGACGCACCAAAAAGTTCAAAATAAAACACTAAAACTCCCCCTGAATTAGAAAACTCCCCCTAAACAAGTGACCATTGTTTACCAAAACCAAACCAACATCAAACAAACACTAAAACAAATAATGTTTATCAAAACAGAAATTAAGTAACTTATTGACTACGAATTCTTTTCGACCTACGAGGGGATGTCGAAGTTCCTTCACCCTGAGCCTTCCTCTTTCTCAGTAGCTTCTTCATTTTCTTCAACTTCTTATTTTTGGAACGGATCCTCTTTCTTCCTTATCCTTGGTTAAGCTGGCCTACACCTCGGCAGCTTCGCCATCAACGTCATCTTCATCTTCATTATCATCAACGTCGTTAACTCCAGCAACATCTTCTCCCCCTTTTTGTTAAGAATGCAAAAGGGCCTCCAACAAGTATCCTTGATATGCGTACAGTCGAGCAATCTATGTATCGAGCAAAGCCAACTTGCCCAAACAACTGGAATGGGAAACTGCACAATGTTGGTACCGGTGTTAGGAATACCAGAACCATCACCAGAATCCTCGGCAGTTCTGGGAGGCGCATTCCAGGGAAGATCAATGACTCGAGCCCCAATCAGGTTCTGACCACGCAGAGAGAATCAATCGGCCTCCCCAGAGATCACGTCGTCGTCGGCAGGTCGGAAACCTTGATTCTCCAACAGGCTATAGATAAGATATGGAAAACAGAGAGAAGAGATAGCCTTGGTCGTTAAAAATCGAGTAATGGCCTCAAAGACATGCTGGCTAAAGTTAATTTAATACCGCGACCAAGCTTGTATAAAAATACTACCTGAGGGCTAGTGACCACAATCACATTCTTGGTAGGGACCTAGTTGAAAACTCCCACATTATGCAGAACAAAGTGGAGAGAGGAAAGACGCGTGAAGGGTAATTGCTCACGCCATTTGTTCATCATCCCACCAGACAAAAAATTGACGACCTCATCCATGTCATCCACCATTGAGTCTCCATGATACGACTCAATCCCAAACATTTCATTTATCAAATCATGGGTAAAAGAAAAAAACTTCCCATGCACAAACACTTTCCCATAATTCACTGACGTAGAATCAAAAACAGACGGAAACATATTCGTGTAGAGCTCAAGGACAACATCACGCACATAAGACATAGGAGTAGTAACATTCGAGTATATACCCCGTTGCTTGAAGAAGGCAATCAAGTTTTGCTTCTCAAAAACCTCAGCTGGGATGCGGCGCTCAGCAATCAGTTCTCGAGTGTGATAGCCATCAAACAACTCTTCGACCTCCAGAGTCAAGAACTTTGGTGATACAAGCACCATGTCCTTAATTTCAACACCATGAACTCCATCGCCATCAAGATCATCGGACAACTGGTCAGATGAGGGCGATCCATGGGCAGGAGCAGCAAAACCTGCAAAACTTGAACTTGAAGAAGTAGGGTCATTGACAGGGGATGTTGGTTTCTATGACACATCACCAGAACCAACATCGGTGTGCAGAGCAGCCTCAGATGTGGTTTGGACAAGAGACACAACTTTTGAACTTCTAGCAACTTTCCTGGTAGCCTTGTTCTTTTTCTTTTCCCTTCTCATGGCAGTTAAGTAACTACCAAGGGGAAACGCGTCATCGGAGTCTGGTGAGTAATCGAAAAGCTCGGGTTCAGGTGCTGGTGGAGCCAAATGAGCCGGAGTGAGAGGAGGAGCAGCAGTCATCGGACTGGAGGAACTAGTAACCTCTCCAGTGAAAAAATCAAGAGTCTCATATGGGGGGCTTGAATACTCAGTTTCAGTAGAGACGGGCGACACATTAATTGATGTCGGGGGATTTTTCTTGTCAGCCATTTTGATTGTCTGCTTCCGACGAGGAGTCGCTGACTTGGACAGTCACGGAGTAGATGAGGACGCCGGTGCGGCAACAGGTGCAAGGGGCAAAAATTCTTCGTCATCCGAGTCCGTCATGACTGTGACGTCCTCGACGAAGTTTATGTGCTCAAGTGGAACAGTGCGCCGCGGACCTGCTTGGCTTTTTTGAACAGCCACCGGAACTACACCTGGAGGTATATTGCGGAGCCTCCGCGATCTTTTCATGGTTAGATTCCCAACCCGGCCAAAGGTATTAGCGATGAACGATAAATCAGGCAGATTGTCAACGTCGATCTCATTTCCTTGTTGTCCTGGAATCACCTGAGCTTCTAGGACAACATCGGAGGGCGCCGGAGCAGGAACAGCATCTTGAGAATCGAGCGTCGGAGGGCTGGCATGAGATGTTGCAATCGGTGACGGGTTTGTGAGAAAGCACCACCAATTTCCTCGCGGATGTCCAGGCTACCGAATATAGGGAGATTCAACTGAATCTGATCGCCGGAATGAATCATGCCTGCCGGTAAGTTAGGAATTTTGGACGGAGAAGAAGGGTTTGACATCCTGTAAGAATTTCGAAGGAAACACAAAAACAAAACAGTAATCGAGAGAGAGATGAAAATTGTGAGAGAGAGAGTTCAATTTTGCAGGTGAATTTTGGAGAAGTGGGTTAAACGGTAAAAAGAAAACGTTTTGTTATACCCCAAAAAAAGACCGTTGCCAGAAGAGAGAAAAATAAAGTAAAAGGAAAAATTCCCTTATTTACTCAAAAACCAATTTTAAGCACAAACAATATTCTCTTTCCTTCCAAAAATAAACATCCACCCCCCTTAGTCTAGGACACATGATCTCATTCCACTTAATCACTATCTCATTAATTTGGAAATAAATCACACGTCTCTATTACAAAATCAACCGAAAATAGAGCTGGATTAATTAAATCATCACCATAGTAGAATTAATCTTTTGCAAAGTAATTTTTCACTAGCCAAATCAAACACATATTAGCTATCCAATCCACCGATTTTAACACCACTGAAACACTTGGTTAGCAAGATTCAAAACAAGATTAAGATTATTCAGGAAAGACACAAGCACAAGCAACAGAACACACAGCAAAAAGGCATCTTCTCAAATTATGAATGTCTTAATTGATGCCTAAAAATCATGACCTAAAAGGTTAAAAAATATATATATATATGGTTTTAGTGACTTGATCAGTGTTGCTTTTCATGACTGATGATATTATAACCAACTTTAGTTTAGGTGAAGTCAATGAATATAGACCCCTTAACCCAAGTTCATGACTAAGTCAAAATCACTCAATGAGTGAAATTTAAAGATTGGATCCCTATAATGCTTTTGTGCACCCCCTTTTTTATAATTAATTTAAAAGCACGTCAGTTTGCTCGCAAGTGTACGAGGTAACTGTAGGGTGATGAGTTTGACTTGAGTCGTATCTCTCGAGGAAACAACTGTTCGGTCTTATCAATGTTTTTCTCAATTACGAATAACATACATATACATTTGGGGGTTTGAAAAGATTAATTCAATCATTATAAACTAAGACGATAATTTAAACTAATTAAACTAATTACCTGAAACTAGATTATCAATTACGAACTAAGCAGTATACTAAAGCTGATTAAACTAATTATTCTAATTTATCAACTAAGAGCAATAACTAAATTAACGCTACGAAGATATAGAGCTAATTATCGAATCTAAAGCATGAATTTAAGAAACTATCGCTAAGCAATTGAATCATACGAATCCAAGAACCATTAACTAAGCATAAACTAAATCGCATAAATAAACTAATTAGCCAATACCCAATATCCTGGCATAAGAAACAATTAAACTAATTAAAACTGGAATTAACTAAGAATTTATCTAAATAATTAACTAGAAAATTATCTAAGAGTTCAGAATACTTATTGAAACTAAGGAAAGCAATGAAAAGCTTCAGCTATTCCGGAGTCCGAACGCTAATCTTGGGCGAAGATGGATTCTCGGGCGCGAAATCGGTGTTTCGAACGCGTAGAACTTCGATCCTTGATCCGCGTCTCCAAATCTTGTTATAAGACGTGAATTTATTGTTATTATGAGCTAAGGAACCTTAGGGTAGATGTATCTATCGTGGCACACTCGTGTTCTCCCTCAAAATCCGAAACAATGATGGTTTAAATAGATATTAGARGTCTTGCCGCACAAGAAACCCTAATTTCCAAATTCTGGGCCGTCGCATCGACGGTGCGTCGACGGAGCATCGACGGAGCATCGACTGACGCGTGCTGGCGCTCGGCAGGTCTGATCAGCAGGTGTGCGCGTCGGCTGGGCAGGAGCCTCGATGGGGTGCGTCGACATCGACGCTTCAGAACATAGCGTCGACTGACGCGGTCATGACTCGCTGGCATGGCTCGCGTCGACGGTCGCGTCAGTCGATGGTCGCGTCAGTCGACGCGACTGAGTGTCGATCTCCGTTTCTCGATCCTTCGCTACTTGTTTCACCGGAAAGCTTGTTCTTCTATTCTCGAAAATCGAATTTCGTCTTTTACGTGCTAAACTCTTCCGGTTACTTAGCTGTAAGGTGAAAAACAACGAAACATCACCTAATTGCATCAATTAAGATCAAAATGCAGTAAAATAAGCTGGAATTATAAAATTACGGAATTACGCCTAAATCATCCAACTCATACCAAAAACAAATATAAAAACGAACTAAAAAGCTAATAAAAATAAGGACAAATCTACTCTAATCAACTACCCCACGCTTTATTGGTTTGTTCGTCCTCGAACAAACGACATTTTCGAAGTATAACTAGAATGAAAATTAGTTCAAGCGAAGAGTCGTGCTATGATACATATGTAATTTTAAAAATATAGGTACAAGTCACGCAACGTCAAACACTTGACCATTATTTCATTGTCGCTTCAAAGTAAAATCATGCTTCCTCACGAAGGATAATATATATATAAGTACGCTCAAAAGCACTCAAGTATTTTCTGCATGGGAAGTGTATACACTCAAATCATATAATTACATGCACAGTAAATAAGCACAGAAAATCAATCTCTTTTCAATCGCAAATTAAGTGTGCTATCAAAACTAAGAACCAGAAAAGGTCTTTACGGGTTGTAATGTAAGGCTCTTTGGACGGGTATGGACTATATAAGTCGTGTGTCTAGATAACTCACCCAACCTAATCTAATCACGAAGCAAATTGCTTCACCTCGTACAAAAATAAAAACCTCACTAAACACTCATAACTTAGCCTTTTAAATATAGGCTATTTCCCAACCCGCAAACCGTAAAACCGACTATAAGCTCAAACCACTTAATCACAACTCTTTTGCCTTTTAAACATAAGGCTTCATAAAATAAATAATTAAACTCAAGCCTTTACAAGCGCGTGGGCAATTAATAACACAAGACCCACCATCTTTCTTATCTTTTTTTTTTCTCCCCCGTTTATTCTTTTTATGGGGTTTCTCTCTCTTTTTTTATTTGTTTCCTTTTTTTTTTTAGATGGTGGTCCTTATTTACAAATTAATAAATTCCTAATAARAWYTYYCAARACTCAAATAACCAATAAAAATACGAACTCCTACCCCACGCTTTTAATGGGTTGTAGGTTCGTCTCAAAAACACTCATGGCTATAGTAATGGATATTTGGCTATGATTGGCTCATTCGCAATTTATAATGGCTAAAAATATATGGATATGGCCGGAATAAGATTTTATATGTGCCTTAACGTCATGTTCAAGTCGACTACACACAGCGGTTTCAAAGAGATATCAAAACTTAAACTTAGTCACGTACATGCAATGATGATAATCACTCAGGCTACTCGCTGGCTTTTTGCATGAAAAATTTTGAATTGACGCTGTTTTTAAGATTTCGTGAAATCAATTGCGTCCAAGTACCATTTTACAATATATAATAATRAATTTTGAAAAATTATGCACTTATGCACGCTCAAAGACGAAAACAAATAATCATACTTAGTCAACTTCGACAGGCAAGCCATACAAACACAATTAAGCGTAGAAATAGCAATTAATCACGTTTAAGAAAATAATTATTACAGGCCAAGTATCAAATAAAATTACACAATTAATCAATACAAATCACACTTGACCACCTCCCTCTCTAAAAATCTCGGCAATCTCCTGATTGCCACAAATACATCCAAAACAAAAAGAGAAAGGAAAAAGAAAAACATCCCTGAATCAGTAATCGAGCCGCTAGTCATGAATTGTGCAATTGGCCACTTCTTCAACGTATGTGATGCGAAATGCCCTAAGAAAAACAAAACAAACGAAAACAAAGAAAATAACAATATTTTTGGATTTTATATTTTTCATTTTTATTTTTTTTATTTTTTTTAAAATAAAGCATAAATAAAAATAAAGATATGAGATTTAGAACTCGCGGGACTCATCATCCTCGTTGTGGTTCTCGTCGACATCCATGCTCGGTGTGGGGTAAGCCGCCTCGAAACGCTCCTCGAGCTTCGAGATACGAGCACGCATCTTCTTCAAACTACGACGGTTCTTCTCGTGATTTGTGTCGATCTTCTTGTCGATGATTTGAAGCTTATCGAACATCTTCAATTGAAATGCTCGGTTCTCCTAAAAAAATTGCCCCCAATCGGGACTCGGGCCCGAAGTAGAACGGCGGGCTTGCTCCATATCCTCGTCGCCATCATCGTCGTCATCGTGTAGTCAAGACGAAGATCCTCCTCTAGTCGACGACCTCACTCGGGGTGCCAGTGCACGCGTAAGAGGTAATGAAGTGGTCCCGAGTGGGCTAAGTCCGTTTGCGGCCGGATCGAACCCGAAGTGACGGGCGAGGCCGGTAATGTATGGCGCAAATGAGAGAAGTGGCGACTTGCTTCCCGGAGTACCCTTGGTGACATTGTAAAGCCCTAGCAAAATTAGCGGGTACAACCGGACTTGACGACCATCAACGAGGCATTGTAGAACATAAAGCTCGGCTTTAGTCGCGTAAGTGGCCTCATTCTTGCATAGAATGATGTGCGCGAGAATTTTGTAGGCGACATAGAGGGCGTCGTCTCGAATCCTCGAGCAAGGAAATCTCTTACAATCCCCCGTGTTTCCCCCGGTAATCATCCCCCAAAAAGAGGCTAAATCGAAGCTTTGAACTCCAACCGGGTAGTCCCCTACGGTCGGAAAACCGAAAATGTTGCCAAAAACCTCCTCGTCGACAACCACATCATTCCCTCATATCCGACAAGAGAACGTCTCGTCGTTCCAAATCGCCAAAGTCGAGAAAAACTTGAGCATGAGTTCTCGAAAACCGGGCAAGTGCATTTGGGCAAAGTACCCACAACCGAGGCCATCCACATATCGCGAAAGATCAGTGTGGTGGTCCGACCCATTTGAGGCCTCATCCGCAATCCCTTGGACATTCAAAGTCCGGTTCGTAGCAAATCCCATTTCCGAATGTTCTTGAACATGTCCCCTTCCTTCTTGTCGAAAATCGAGAACGGTGCTCCATATTTACCGAGATATCTTTATGTTTACCCGCTCGAGACATTATCACACAATAGGAAAATTGAACGGGGGTGATAAACCTTGAAAATAAAACTTTTCGTCCTTTAGGGAATTACGTCGAACACTTGGCGTGCGTGTTCAACCAACAAAATTCTTTGAGTAATCCTTGCACCAACAACTTCCCAACACAACAAACGATGATTTAAATAGTTCCAAGAAGTTTCAAGCGAAGTACCTCAACGAGTTGTAGCCCGAATTTCCCCCGTTTTCCGGAAAGTTGCTCAAATTTGTTTCAACCCTTTAAGCCCGGAATTTGCCTCAAACCTTATAGCCCGTTTTGGATGTGTTGACGTATATGAATTGAGATGATCTCTGGGTTTGGCGGTGTTGTAGTGCTTACATTCCTGGAAATTGTTGAAAAACAAATTATTGCAAGAGAGAAAGGAAAATATGAATTTTGAAAAGGAAGAAAAGTGAGAGAAGGGAGAGAAGAAGTTGTTTTTTAAACAGATTCCTGGGCCAGTCCCGCGGGTCAAGACGGTCACGGGTCGGGTCGTGGGCCAAAAATCCGATTTTTAAACATTTTTGGGCCGGGTTTGGAATCGCGTCGACGCCGCGTCAGTCGACGTGACAGAACGTAGATTTCCAGGCATTTGGCGTCAATGCTGCGTCGACGCCGCGTCAGTCGACGCAACAGAAGACAAATTCTCGGCATTTCGCGTCGACGCCGCGTCGACTGACGCGAGTAGGTGCTCGGCGTCGACGCGGGCGGATTCCTGGGCGTCTTTTCCTTCGCTCATTTGTTCAATTCTCCTCGTCCGAGTTCTCCAACTGTTCTTAAACAAATAAAAATAAAAAATAAAAATTAAATAAAATAGAAATAAGGTACAAAAGGATACAAATGCTCGGGTTGCCTCCCGAGAAGCGCAAATTTTAACGTCGCTTGCTCGACGCTATCTTGCTCGTTTATCTTTCAACGTACGGTGGATCTCCAAACTCCACCATCTTGCGATTGCTATTTTTACCTCGTCCGTCATGATAAGGCTTCAGTCTATGCTTGTGAGCTTGAAAGGACAATTTGTCAATCTCATCGTACAACGTGGCTACGCTGTACTCATCAAATTCTTTAATCGAGAATGGTCCGCTCCATGAAGCTCCAAAATCAGCTGGGTCGTACTTACGTTCGTTATTATACAAGACTAATTCTCCAACCTCAAATTGAAAGTTCTTGACTTCACTCGTGCGAACCTTCCTTGATTTCTTCATCCCTTTCGCCCAATCGCCTAAACACTCCTCGCCCGTGTTCTTTTTGAAAGTGAAATTTTCGCTATGGTCGAGGAAATCGTGCCTTGAACGAATTATTGGTGGTTTCGACTCCACCTTTTGCTCGAATTCGTGTGAAAACTCCTCATCAAAATTGTCTCCAAATTCTGCCACGATGTCGCGTATGTCAATTCCCAACAACTCGATCAATTCTTCTCCACTTAAGTGCATATGCTCCTCAAACTCGTTGTACTTCTTTCTTGAATCGACTCGTTTATCCCCTCCCTCGGTAGAAAATCTGGCATCGTCCCCGTCGCCTAACTTGTTCAAAGTTGCGATCTCTCGTAATTCGTTGACGCATGATGCAACGGGGTCAATGAATGAACCTTCCTCTTGCATAATAGGAGAGGGAGTGTTGTAAATATCTTTCAGAGAAAAGGTCACTATTTCGCCCAAAACGGTCATCGTCATTCTCCCTTTATGAACATCAATAAGAGTATGGGAAGTCGCCATGAACGGTCGCACTAATAAAATGGTGTGCTCGTTGTCCTCAGTCGGAACTTCACCAATGTCCATAAACACAAAATCTACCGGTAGTACGAGCTCTCCAACTTGCACTAAAACATCCTCGACTATCCCCAAAGGTCGTCGAGTCGATCGATCGGCCAACTGTAGGCTCATAGTTGTCGGTTTGAGGGGTCCAAGATCAAAATCTTGATAAAGCGAATACAGTATTAGATTAACACCCGCTCCAAGGTCCAACATACCTACTGCCTTCTTCCCATTAGCTAGTGAAATCGTTATGTAAAAACTGACAGGATCGCGTTCCTTAGGTGGTAATGGTTTCTTGAAAATTGCGCTAACTTCCTTCGGTAACGGAACGTATTGAGTTGTCGCCAAACGTCTCTCTCTCGAGGCAAGTTCCTTAAAAAACTTGACGTAGGCGGGCATCGTCTTGATCACTTCTAAAAGTGGCAGGTTTATATTCACATTCTTCAAGAGATTGTACAGCTCCATAAACTTCTTGTTCTCCTTTGCTGGATGTAATCGGCTCGGAAAAGGAACAGCATCCTTATACTGCGTCGTTGTTTGCTTCGGTTGCGGTGGTTCATCGTTGCCAGAGGTGTCGCTCAAAATTTTCCCTTGAATAGAACTAAGAACATATCTATTGGCGGATTTATGTAGTTTGTCCACTGGTTTAGAAACAGTCTCCTCATCTTGATCTACGATGCCATTGTCGATCTTCTTCCCACTGCGAAGGACGTGAACCGCCGATGCTTGCTCCGGTTAGCTTGGTAGCTTGTCTTTCTCCTTATTTGACCTAGCAATATCAGTTGCTATTTGTCCCATAGTTCTCTCCATTCTATCCATGTTTTTAGCAAGATCATGCACAATACCGGAAAGATGGTCAATTACGCTCACCTTCTTTGAAAGTTCGTCAATCTTCGCGTTTACCTTTGTAAGACCTTCTGTATTACTAATCGTCTCGGCTACTTGATTTTGCTGCCAAACCAGCAGCTGATCGTTCGGTTGGCTTGTACTTGACGTCTGCCCTTGTGTATGAAAGTTATTTTGTGCCTGTGGGACTGGTACTTGAGCATAATGCGGTGGGGAAAATTGCGGATCAGGCGGCATATGATTTGGATTGCCCGGACCCCACTTGAAAAGAGGATTGTCACGTTGTGGCGTGTACTTCTTTTGATTTGAATAATTCTGGATCGCGTTTACCTCTTCTTGCTGCTCACTGTTGTTAGGACATGAGTCTGCTAAATGCTGGAGGGATCCACACTGGTTGCAATTAGCAGTTATTTTCTGTGCAGCGGCCTTGCTAGCTCGCTCGGCTTTCCAAGCAGCTAATTTCTCGTCGAAAATCTCTGCACATTTCGCCTTAACTAACTTGCCATCATCTAAATCAGGGTCGGGGATGGAAACTTCGTTAACTCTCATCTTACGAGGCCGAGATTTGGTTTGTCTAGACTTTTCACTTTGCTTCTCCAACACTTGTCTTGCCTCGTGTGCTGTTAAATCTCCAAAATCTCCTCCCGCTGCTATCTCTACCTCTCGTTTCCCATGGTCCAATAAACCATCGAAAAAGAACCGGTTAGTCATCTCCGGAGAATAGTTGTGGTGGGGGCAAGCTTGCAAAAGTGTTTTGTAGCGCTCCCACGTTTCGTGAAATAGCTCTCCTTCTAACTGCTCGAAAGTAGCAATTTGCCTCCGAAGATGCCACGTTGTTTGGGCTAAATAATATTGGTTTAGAAACTTCTCGCTAATCATATCCCAGTCGGTTAACGAACAAGGCTCTAAGGACCGTAGCCATGACTTCGCCTTGTCCTTCAAGCTGTACGGAAAACAAATCATTTGCACTTCTTCTTGATGAAGGTCATGAACTACGAATCGGCCAACTTCGTCAACAAAATAATTTAAAAATGCCAAAGGGTCTTCATGCGTATTCCCATGAAAGGTCGGGAGTAGGTTGAGTTGATGCGGTTTAATTTCCACTGCCCTCGCGGTCGGTCCAAGAACAATGGCGGACCTAAAGGGTACAAACTTTGAACGTGCCAAGTCGCGCTGTCTAAGTGCTCGATCTCCCCTTGGTTCTCGAACATGGTCATATGCTCTCTCGTAGTGGTCGTTATGCGCGTAACGGTGCTCGTGCTCGTATCTCCTTCCAAAATTGTTTTGCTCGTAACCATGATCTTGATTTTCCAACCACTCGTTCACGTGCCTTTGATTGTTAGCATAGGCATTTCGCTGCAAAACATCCTCATTCCTAAATGCCACGTTCTCGACGTTGTGCTGACGCATGACATTGTTGTTCATCTCTTCGTTTTGCCTCAAATTCTCAATGTTGAGCGGGTGATTGACTATGTTGTGCTGCTGGTTAACTCCTTCGTTTCTCCTTTCGTTGTGTCTAGTAGAGTGTGACTTGTTTGGTTCACTACCATACCCAGCTCGAATGGGGTGTGGTGGTGATCTCGGTGGTGAATTGCCGTTTCGAACTGAATGTGCTCCTAACATAATGTCGGGAACTTGATCGCAAGCAAAATCGGTTGTTGTCGAGGAATTGTCCTCGGGAATAAGAACGGGTCTTATTCTTGGCGGATTTGAACGGTGAATGTTGTCGATGAATGGCACAAGGTCGCGTTGAAGTGACCGCCTTCCTTGCATAAACTCAACAACACGTTAACGTACCAAATGGCAAAAACCAAGTAAAAGCAAATAAAATAATAAGTTAAACAGAAAATAAAACGAAAAACATCTTTAATTCCTACTCGTTGCGCCCCCGTCAACGGCGCCAAATTTTTGACTCAAACTTTTGTGCACCCCTTTTTTTATAATTAATTTAAAAAGCACGTCAGTTTGCTCGCAAGTGTATGAGGTTACTGTAAGGTGATGAGTTTGACTCGAGTCGTATCTCTCGAGGAAACAACTGTTCGGTCTTATCAATGTTTTTCTCAATTACGAATAACATACATATACATTTGGGGGTTTGAAAAGATTAATTCGATCATTATAAACTAAGATGATAATTTAAACTATTTAAACTAATTACCTGAAACTAGATTATCAATTACGAACTAAGCAGTATACTAAAGCTGATTAGAACTAAGAGCAATAACTAAATTATCGATTAACGCTACGAAGATTTAGAGCTAATTATCGAATCTAAAGCATGAATTTAAGAAACTATCGCTAAGCAATTGAATCATACGAATATGAAAACCATTAACTAAGCATAAACTAAATCGCATAAATAAACTAATTAACCAATACCCAATATCCTAGCATAAGAAACAATTAAACTAATTAAAACTGGAATTAACTAAGAATTTATCTAAACAATTAACTAGAGAATTATCTAAGAGTTCAGAATACTTATTGAAACTAAGGAAAGCAATGAAAAGCTCCAGCTATTCTGGAGTCTGAACGCTGATCTTGGGCGAAGATGGATTCTCGGGCGCGAAATCGGTGTTTCGGACGCGTAGAACTTCGATCCTTGATCCGCGTCTCCAAATCTTGTTATAAGACGTGAATTTATTGTTATTATGAGCTAAGGAACCTTAGGGTAGATGTATCTATCGTGGCACACTCGTTTTCTCCCTCAAAATCCGAAACAATGATGGTTTAAATAGATATTAGAAGTCTTGCCGCACAAGGAAACCCTAATTTCCAAATTCTGGGCCGTCACGTCGACGGAGCGTCGACTGACGCGTGCTGGCGCTCGGCAGGTCTGGTCAGCAGGTGTGCGTGGTCGGCTGGGCAGGAGCGTCGACGGAGAGTCGACTGACGCGGTCATGACTCGCTGGCATGGCTCGCGTCGACGGTGTGTCGACGGTCGCATCAGTCGACGCGACTGAGTGTCGGTCTCTGTTTCTCGATCCTTTGCTACTTGTTTCACCGGAAAGCTTGTTCTTCTATTCTCGAACATCGAATTTCATCTTTTACGTGCTAAACTCTTCCGGTTACTTAGCTGTAAGGTGAAAAACAATGAAACATCACCTAACTGCATCAATTAATATCAAAATGCGGTAGAATAAGCTGGAATTATAAAATTACGGGATTACGCCTAAATCATCCAACTCATACCAAAAACAAATATAAAAACGAACTAAAAAGCTAATAAAAATAAGGACAAGTCTACTCTAATCATGTACATGGTGTTATCAACACCATTACCAACATCATCTCTTGACAGTTTCGTAGTTTTGCCTAACGGTGTTTTCTTATGCGTTTCATTCTCTAATCCAAATTTCTTAACAAGATTCTTAGCTTATTTGGTCTGAGAGAGAAAAATACTGTCATCCAATTATTTAATTTGAAAACCAAGAAAGTAAGAGAGATTACCATCCATGCTCATCTCAAATGTGTCAGACATTCGAGTTATAAACTCTTTCACCATCTGCTCATTAGCAGATCCAAAAATTATATCATCTACATAGATCTAGACAATCAAGATGTGCTAATTTGATCTAAGAAGAAATAAGGTTTTATCAACTTCCCCTCATCTAAAATTTAAAAAGAGCAAGTGTTGAGTCAACCTTTCATACCAAGCTCTGGGAGCTTGTTTTAAACCATATAAAGCTTTTTTCAATTTTTAAACAAATTTTGGTTTGTGGGGATCTACAAACCCTTTAGGTTGCTCTACAAACACTTCTTCACTTAAAACTCCATTAAGAAAAGCACTCTTTATGTCCATTTGATGTAGATATATTTTTATATGAGAAGCAACAACAAGTAAGAGTCTTACAGATTCAATGTGAGCAACAGGAGCAAAAGTCTCATCAAAATCGATACCCTCAATCTGAGTGTACCCTTGTGCCACCAACCGAGCCTTGTTCCTCACTATATTGCCTGCCTTGTCTGTTTTGTTCTTAAATATTCACTTAGTTCCTATTACATGTGAGTTTTCTGGACAAGAAACTAAATCGCAAACATCGTTCTTCGCAAATTGATCCAACTCCTCTTGCGTTTTCTTTACCCAAAATTCGTCCTTAAGAGCATCCTCCACACGCTTGGGCTCTGTTTTGGAAAGATACAAAGACTCTCGAATTTTAGAACAGTTAGTAGATAAACAAACATACCTAATCATTTCTTTGAAGTTTATCTGACACTTTCTTCTACTTCTTTCATCGAGGTCTCCAATGATTTGGCCCTTGGGATGGTTCCTCTGAATTCTTGATGATATATCCCTCTGATGTAAGTCAATGGGATCATCTGGATCAGAATCAGAATCCGGAGAAGTTTGAGTAGGTGTTGGGTTTGATGTTAAGTTACCAAAACTATCACCGAAACCGTCGCCATCCGTTCTTCAGTTCCAACACCTGCATCTTCGGTTTCTGCACCTGCACTTTCATATATACCAACCATGACATTATCTTGAGGACTTTGATCATATACCAGATTGTTATCCTTGGCAGGTTTAACACCACTCATGAAATCATCAAATTTGACGTTAACAGACTCAAACATGCTACGTGTCCTGAGATTAAACAGCCTATACGCGAGACTGTTTTGGGAATATCCCATGAAAATGCATTTATCACTTTTTGAATCCAGATTAGTAAGATGATTTATATCATTGAGCACATAGCAAATACACCCAAAGACATGAAAGTAACTCAAGTTCGGTTTTTACCCAACATCAATTCATAGGGAGTGACACAAGACCCTGGTTTAAAATATACCATATTGATTATATGACATGCAGTACTCATAGCTTCAGCCCAAAAATGTTTTGCAATTCTATTGGAAATGAGCATAGTCCTAGTCATCGCAGCAAGAGACCATTTTTTACGTTCAACTATGCCATTTTGTTGGGGGGTGATTGGTGAAGAGAACTCATGACTTATATGATCAGACCTAATCCTACCAATATTCACACTAAATCGCACACACAACCTCTTTGCAAGTTTTTTAAAAGCTTCGAAAGCCTCAGATTTCTCTTTTAAAAATTCTACCCAAGTAAAACGGGAAAAATCATCTACAATCACAAGACCATACCTTTTACCACCAAGTCTCTCAACTTCAAGTGGCCCCATAAGATCCATATGAAGGAGTTCGAAACAATATGAGGTAGTGAGACTTTGTACATTTGGACGTGACACCCTAACTTGCTTTCCTTTCTGACATGACTTGCAAACAGGGATGATCTTGGTGTTGAGCTTAGGAAGCCCATTCACAGCTTCCTTTTTGGCCAACCTTTCCAGCATCTTGTAGTTGACTTGTCCGAATTTTTGATGCCACACTTCAGCATCACTCAACTGAGACAGCTTGGAAAATACATCACTATTTATTTGGTAGCAGTTATTAGAGGTCCTCTAGCCAGTGAGGATACATGATCCATCCTCACCATAGACTTCACACTTCTCATGATTGAACTTAACACTGAAACCACCATCGCAGAGTTGGCTTATGCTTATCAAGTTTGCAGTAAGACCTTCTACCAACAAAACATTCTCCAGCTTTACAATCCCAGGAACATGAAGAGTTCCTTGGCCGATGACCTGGCCATTTGCACCTCCACCATATTTTAACTTTCCTCCTTGAAATCTGACGATGTTGGAAAGTAGATCTTCAGAGCCAGTCATGTGCTTGGAGCAACCACTGTCGAAGTACCAGGCTCTGGGAACGTGGGATTCCAGGGATGTATAGATCATATTTCATTTGATCTCATTCTTTTTGACCCAGACCTGTTTGAACCTGGTGTTGGTTTTGGTGTTAGTAACATGGAAACCATCATGGTACTCAGCAGACACCCTTGTCCTCTAAAAATGCCTTTTCTCGCCAGCAATCTTCCAGCATAAAGGTCGAATGTTACCTTGTTCACCACAGTGATGACACGCAAACTGTCTTCTTCTTTTCTTGTGGCGTTTGGTCGATTTTTGTTCATTGTTTGATGCTGGTGTTGGCTGATTAGGCTTGTAGCCAATACCGTGTCTCGAGGTTTCTGGGAAACTCATTTCTAGGATTTCGTCAAGCTTTGCCTTGCCCTTGTTGAGTTTTGTGATGGTTCCTTGAACCTTCTTCAATTCGGTTTTTACTCGTTCTATCTCAACATCCTTTTTAGTGAGTGACGACTCCAATCGGACAATTATATAACTTTTATCATCCTTTTCCTTGGTCATTTTTTCCACCTCGATCATAAGATCCTTGACTTTGAGTACCTATTTTCCCCAATTTTCAAATAACAACTTATGCTCAATGCTCAACTTCTCGTATTCGTCAAGAGATTCATCAATCTCTGCATTCAAGCACACAGTGTTGGTTTCGGTGTTACCAACACAAATGTCATCATCCCACACAACATTTGCAAATAAGACTGGAACTAATTTAGGCGAGTAAGAATTATCATCATCTTCAGAATACTCTGTGGCAATTAAGTTCTTCTTTCTGGGATTATTTGGACATTCATTTTTATAGTGTCCCCAACCTTTGCATTCATGGAATTGAACTTCACTAAGGGCTTTGGGGTGCTAGAGGCATTAGATACCGAAGGTGAAGACTGTGACCTGGAAAGTGTACGTCCTGATAATCTTGGTGTGGGAACCTGTGGCTTGGGCTTAGAACTTGATTCTCCAATGTTGTTTTTCTTCTTTAAGAATTTATTAAAGCGTTGAGTCACATAGGACACTTATTCTTCCTCAAGAGTGGTAGTCTCGATTTTTTTAAGTAGCCCTTTCAAGTCAAAGTCTTCATCATCGTTATCGGAGTTAACATCAGAGGAGAGAGCAACATTCTTCTCTTTTGAGTTGGAACCAAGATGTTCTATCTAAAATGTCTTGAGTAAGCCAACTAAAGCGTCAAAATCTAGATCATCAGTGTCCTTGGATTCTTCTATGGCTACCACCTTAATGTTGAGTTTCTTTGAGATAGATCTGAGTAGTTTACCCACAAGACGTGAGTTTGTTACTGGTTCGTCAAGCTCTCCGCACTCGTTTGCAATATCAAAGAGTCCCATGGCACAGTCCATGATGGACTCTTTTTCATCCATCCTCATTGCCTCGAAGGTAGATGTCAGCATTCTTAGTCTTGATCTTTTCATGATTTGGGTTCCTTCACACACCATTTGCAAAGCGTCCACGCATCCTTTGTTGATTCACACTTCTTGATATCTTTGTAGTATTTTGAGTCAACATATCCACAAAGGGTGTTGATGCACTTGGAATTCCAATTCGAAGCGGCTATTTCATCAGCAGTCCAACCTATTTCTTTCTTGTCGATGGTGTCACCCTCACCATCAATAACACGTGATTTTTCCCATCCAACAAGAATGGTTCTCCATGCACGTTCGTCGATATTCTTTATATGCCACCACGCCCTTTGTTTCCAGAGAGAGTAGTTCTCTCCATTGAGGATCGGAGGCCTTGGATTGCTTTGAGAATCCATAACACCTAATAAATAAGGTTCAGTACTTAACACGTTAAGCAACCTGCTCTAGATGCCAATTGTAAATTTGTAGGTCTATGGTTTTGAAAATAAGTATCAGTAAATCAATGTTGCTTTTGGAGTTACAAACACCGAAACTAACATCAACAAGAGTTTTAACAGAAATAAGCAGCGGAAATATAAAAGATAAACACAACAATTTAAATTCAGTTCACAAGTAAAAGTACTTGTGAACTTGGGTGTACAAACCCGAAAACTATATTACTTTTCCTTGTTCAAGATCAATACAAAAAGATATGAAGTAATATATGATAACTATATTATCAAACATGTGATACTAAAATACTTGTCGCCTTGAAGGATGATCTTCTCTGTTGGTCACACAAATTCAAATATCTTCTTGATCTCGGACAATGGCTTCAAGTATTTAACTTGTTTGTGTTCTCTTTCGATGATTGCGTTGTGCTCTCACCGCGTACTTTTCTTGCAAAAGCCGTGTGCCAAAAGCGTCCCATGTTTTATCTTAAATACACAAACCTAAAGTCTTAAACTTGGTAAATAAGTAAAACAAATCCTAAAAACTATCTAGGAAATTAAATAAAGTCCTATACATAAATTAGGAAATAAATCTAGAGTCCTAATTTATTTTGTGCCCAAGATAGGCAAACCACTAAAAAAGAGAAAATTGCCAAGAACAAAATTCTCAACAGATTTTATGTCTTATTTTGCGTGTCTTAATTTGGTTTGCGCCGTTGTTTATGTTGTTATTTAAGTTTTTCATTTTCGTAGCTTGTTTAATCTTTTTAGTGTTTTTCTCGTATTTTTGTGGATTTTTATGTTATTCAACCTTTTTAGGTCAAACTTGGTCAAAGTGGGCCTAATTCAAAGACGAGAGACGATCCAATCACGATGAATTTAACAACAAGTTTCGACGAGTTTATGATGCGAATATCGAGCAAGAATGACGAGAAATGCGGCCATCTACTTTGTCGGCCCACGTATTCGCACGATAGATATAGCATTTGTCGTATTTTGATCATAACTCCCAGAATCTTCATGATAATTGTTTGTTTCTTACACAATTAAAAACTTAATTTAGTTATATACAACTTTCATGTTTACCACTTTTCCTAGTTCGTACATCAAGAATGTCAAAAATCAGTTGGAAGTGGAAACAACATGTTAAATTCCCAGATATGATAGGTCTTGGTATGGAGCCCATAACTCTCTTCAATAAATTAATTTTGATGTAAATTGAGTTCCATATTAAATACAAGAGGCGGCGATATATTTTATATTCTGACATTTCTAATTCAAAGTTTCAAAGCCTCAAAATACGTGTCCAATTCACATGTTCTGCACCCGACTCGACCACTTGGGCGCAAATGGTACACACTAGCGCCCAAGCGCTTGCCACCGCCCTATTTCCAGGGTTTTTGAGATTTTTTTGAGAAAACACTCATTTTTCCCCCATTTGATGTATGAGAATTCTATATAATAAGAAATCTTGCTCATTATCAAATATCACTACTAAAGCTAGAGTTTAGTTCATCTTTTTATATTTTTTGATTAGTTTTTGCTCTCTTACATCTAGGTTTCAATTCAAGCATTTTGTGTTAAAGATTGACTTTCTTGGTATTTTATAAGTAAGGATTGAAGATCTCAAGTTTAAATTTAGTAAGCATTCTCTTTTAATTGTCTTTAAATACATTTTAATTATTTTTTGCTTATTTTTGTCAAATCCTAGATTTACTCTTTGTTTCTATTTTTTCAAGTAAGGTTTATATTTTCTTATTACGTGACAAACAAGGATTCTAGATCTTATTTTAAATTTGAGTTTGTTTCTTTTTAATTGCCTTTTTTGCTTTTCAAATTTCTTTTTACTAGTTATCTTAAAATCAAGATCTAGCATTTGTTACTTGTTAGTTTCATTAAAACTTTCAACTTTGTGGTTAAATTGTGTTGGAGAAGTGATATATCTTTTCAATTTTCCATTTGATTTTCAAATTTTATGTTTTTATTGCTCAATTCTATAATGAGGGTTTTCAAATGCATTTTCTATGCTCATGCTTTAATTACTTGCAATTTTTACATTGAAGATTGGTTAGATCTAGTTGGTCTTGGTCGTAGGTGATTTGAGAACCATCAATTGAGAATTTTATTGGGTGTTTAATAGAGTATTGGTATTGACAACCCACAACCCCAGTTTGAAGGTTAAGTATTCGATGAATAATCAGTTGATCGTGGAGACGAGTATAACACCCTTGATCCTTACCTTTTATTGCTTTTCAAAACTCAATTTTCTTAAATTATTCTTTTAAATATTTTCCTTTGAAATGCTTTCTTTTTAAATTCTTATAGTGGTAGAATATAAACCCTTCAAACTTGAGAGGTAAAGTGTTTAGTTTTAATTCCATAATCGCTCGATCAAAAGCTTCCAATCTGATTTTCATTCAAAGAGAGACATGACTTGGGAAGATCTCGCTGCAATACAATTGACCCAGTTCTAGGGGAGATTCGTAACTTTATAAACTTTTAAAAAGTAGTGCGAGAATCAATTGATCAGGTAGTAAGGATAAGATGAACTAGATCTCTTTCTGCAAATTATCTTTGATTTCTTTACTTCTTTAGTAAGACAATTAAATTCTTACTCGAGTTCTCTTCATCATTTTCCCTTTTTTTTCTTAGGACAAAACTCAAATAAAAAGTTGAAGCATAAAAGAATGTACAATTCAAAAAGTGTGTTTCTAACAAAACTAAGTTAATCGCAACAATTTTCTTGTTCACATCACTAAAGATTATCTCAAGGGAGATGGTTTTATTTATCTCTATCTCTAGAGGTGTAAATACGGTTAAAACTGGCTAGTTATAAAGAGTCATCCACCGGCATGGTCTATAAGCATATCACCCACATCTTGTTATAGATTCGATTTCAATATTGCGCACCTATTCATGTGACGAGTTATGATAGACGTCCCATATCGCACCTTTCCTGAAACATACACTTTGTGACAACTTTTACATTCGGCTTTCGGCTTTCCATCAACTGGATCAAATCCTAGATCAATGAAATAGCCCCACGCTCCCGAAGTATGACTCGTTCGACTTGTTTCAGTATTTCTAATATTTTGATCCTTTTTAGGTTTGACATTTGAGGCACTGCCACTACACTCGCTTGGCACAAGTCGAGCCCTAGTATCATTACCATCAAGCTCAAGCTCATTATTATTTGGAGTTACTGTTTCCATACTGCAAAAGAAACAAAATATTTTCATAAACAAGTATCCAAGTTACAATAACTTGTAACTAATACACGTAATATACAAAAGAAACAAATATCGTGTTTCAACTATTATGAATTTAAATATAACTAAAATTTAACTTGTAACACTTTATATACATCAATTTACTTATGAATTTATACAAATATATAACTATGAGAAGCCAAATTATGTGCAATTGTGATCTTATACAGTATTATATTTTAATTTGTAAATCTCTCTTGCCATCTGTTTTTTTTTTATTACAATTGGCATTTCCATTTGATTAAGTGAGAATAATTACAATATTTTTCACATATCACCTGATTATGTTAAATCACATAAGACAATCAAAGGTTTAATTAACTGTACGAACTAACTTGACCAATATGGCTAATCATGCACAAATACTCATGACTTAATATTGTCAGCTAAATTGGACACCACAGGTTGGCACCTATTTTTTTTCCCCTCCACTTTTGCCTGTGAAATAAAAACCTCAACTAAAAGGCACCTTTTTTTAATTTTTTAATTCACTTGGAAAAATGCCTACTCCTAATTGTCTAATCTCTTAGTTGAGTGTTCTTATATATGATCTGAGCTTCACTTGTTCTTTTTCTCCATAGAAATATCTTCCTGAACAGAGTTCTCAAATCTGGGCCTTATTTCTATTAATGTCTCTTAGTCATTGAATTTAGCGAGAATAGTTAAAAAATGCGTAAAATTATTTTAACTTTCTATCAATATCACAATTTGTTTCCACCTGCGTATCATCCCCACAATCTTCACTTCAATTATTATTATCAATTTTATCAGTATGTAATAGCAGCAACAATGGACATCCACTCATAAATAAAGTTGTTGTAATGAATAGTTTTAATTTCCATCCATGTTTTATTGACATAACACGATAAATTCGCGACAACATTATAGCTAACGCTAAATTCATAAGGCCAAAATATGAAATTCTCCTTCAAGAACAGAAAAAAATTGAAATGATGGAGCCTAGAATCAGTTATATCATTTACCTTGAAAGCAATTTATTCAACAACACAAGTTTGGACATCATAACACAAGCAATTCACTAAATAAAGGTATATGCAAATAATATTTAATAATTACGAATTAGGGTTTAAAAGATTTGAGAAAACTGGGTTAAAACAAAATATCATCAAATTCAGACGGAGAGGATGTAGACGGTGGTGTGGCTGGTGGACTGGTGGCGTGCGACGCTCATTCACGGTGGCGATGGATTAAAATTGGTGGATATGATTTACAATTAGGAATTTAGAAATTGGAGTCTGGGATTCGTGTGTACTAGCCTGTCTAGACTGGAGATTGCAGTGGGATGGTGGCGTGATGGGTGGCGAAGTGGGAGCGGCTTCAGCGTTAGAAGGAAGAAGACGGGGTCACGGGGTCACGCTCATGGGAGGCTGAAGGATTAGGGTTGCATCGTTTCTGAGATTTCTTTTTATTTCATATTCAATAGTCTTATTAATTAAAAAAACCCGCAGGCCAGCCCGCCAAAACGTGCGGTCTTACGGAGTGGGCCAAATAGGCCCGTGATTAAACGAGCCTACAGATTCTAGTCCCAAGACCGCCCGTTTAAGCAGGCCAACGGGCCGGCCCGCGGGATTTGGCCCATTTTGACAGTGCTAGATATACGGTATGGACGTCGTCATCCCTGCAAAATATGGTATGGGAACCCATAGGATACAATACTTTTATGAAGGGCAGAACGAGTTGTTGAGGCAAGGTGCGTTTGACCTAATAGAGGAGAAGAGAGACGAGCTTCCATAAAAATGGAGAACATGAGGGGGCGAATTAGAGCAACTTATAATAAGTCAGTGGTCAAGCGACAATTCAAAGTAGGAGACCTGGTTCTTCGCAGATTTGATTTAGGCAAAACTAGAGGAAAGTTGGATGCTACATGGCAGTGACCGTATAAGATCGCCAGGATTCTTGCAGGAGGAGCTTGCGAGCTTGAATAGATGAATAGATTCAAACTGCCGCGTGCATGGAACATAACAAACTTGTGAATGTACTATGTTTGAAGATTAATGTACCAGGGTTTTTTATAATAAAACTTGTCATTGATTTGATGTGTGCCACAAAAATTGGCCCGATTGGTCAAGGGATAAATGCCCCAAACGCCTGACCTCATTGTCAGTTAAGGACCTGAGCCCCAAAAATTGGCCCGATTGGCCAAGAGGTAGATACCCCGAATGCCTGACCTGATTGTCAGTTAAGATCACGAGCCCCAAAAATTGGCCCGATTGACCAAGGGGTGGATACCCCAAAAGCCTTACCCGATTATTAGTCGAGGGCACGAGCCCCAAAAATTGGCCTAATTGGTCAAGGGGTAGATACCCCAAACACTTGACCTTATTTTCGGTTAAGGGTACGAGCCCCAAAAAATCGGCCCGATTGGCCAAGGGGTGGATAACCGAAAGGCCTAACCCGATTGTCAATCGAGGGCACGAGGGCAAGAACCCAAAAGGCTGATCGGAGAGCAAATACCCTTTGAACAAGCCAAGTAGAATTAATGAATACCCTTATGGGTGATCTGACAAATTGAATCATAAAAGTTTTACAAGTCCGAGCATTATAGAAAAGCGTGAATTGAGATTAAAAAAAGATTTACGAACACCATAAGGCAGGTCTCGTGTTATTTGATTCAAAGGGAAATACTAAGTACAACGAGTGAATTAATAGGAAATGCAAAGGCCAGACATCAGGCTTGATTGAATTTATACAGAGCAGGGGAGTCATGGGATAGAGCTCGACTAGAAGAGTCCTAAGGATGGGAGGAAGAAACACTAATGCGCCATAATTCCTGCTCAGTTTTATGAAGGCGTAGACGGTACCCATTCACACGCTCGGTTTCAGATTGGACCTCGGCGGCGGCAGTAGACAAAGCGCGCAACGATCTTAGTAGATCGGCTCACTCCTATCCGAGTTTCCGGATCAACCGGTGAAGCTCGAACTACTCACGTTTATAGTGACATTTTTTCAGCCTTTTCCTTTCCAGGAGCTTGCACAATTGGGAAAAAAATTCGCAAAGATTGGCATTTTCCTCTGAAAGGAGGAAATTCTCGTTGCAGAAGGAGAGGTTTTCCTTCTTAAGAATATCTATTTCTTTTATCATAGATTCAGAAGCCATAATGATAAGACAGAAAATAGAAAAAAAGGTGCTTATATAAAGAACACGTAAGTATATAGGATAATGTTAGGGTTTCCTTGATTTAAGGAAACCCTAAAACACAACAGGCAAATAGGAAACAAGTAAGAATATTGTTCAGTACAAGCAAGATGTAAAAATACAAATCAGCCGAATATAACCAGAGCAGATGACCATCCTACGCCCCGTAATCTTCAGTACTCAATTCGACGCCGACCTGCCTATTCGCCCCGGAGCCCTCCCCGAAGTCTTTCTCGAACTGGGCCCCGCCTTACAGCTCACCCAGACCGGCGAAGGTCGGGGAGGAAGTGGTTGCTGGCAAGGCAAGAGTAAAGGCCTGCTCTAGGTTAGAAGAGGAGTATTGAGCAGGAACATTGAAGATCTGGAGAATGTGCTCGGCAAACTCTGGGGCACGAAGATGGTGAAGGCGATCGTCATCCGCATCATAGGTAAAGCATATGGGCTCGGGAGGATTGGCCATGGTTTTTTCGCGATTGAAGTGGGCAGAGAGGTTCTTCTTGAACCACTTTTCATAAGCGTCCAGCCCAAAGTGATAATAGGCTTTAGCTTTTGGGAGGAGAAGTTCGAATAGCTCTTGAAAGCGAGAAAAGGCTCGCCTAGTCACCTCCCGGTCTATTTGGATCAGTTTCAGCCCTTCTTCCGAGTTAAGGAACTCGGTCTGCCCCTCGACCCGACCGTAGAATAGGACCTCCGCCCGATCCTCAACAACCCGCTATTTTGCCTCTTCCACCTAAAGAAGCGCTTCAGCATGGGCCGTCCCCATCTCAGCATGAAGCTCTACCACCTAAGCCTTGAATCCTTTAGTCTCAGCTCCTCTCTCTTTGCAGAGACTCACCAGCCTCTTATATCTGTCTTTAAGGGCCGCATGCTCCTTGGCGAGGTCAGTATTTATCAAAGAGCCCCAAGCCCGAGCGACCAGGATGGCCATCTTAGCAGCCGCCTATTACAACCAGAGTGAAAAAAAAAGAATTTTTTTTAGATAGATGAAAAACAATCAGGGGAAGAGAGAAGAAAAAGAGAAAGTAGTTACCCTCGCTTTGTCTTGCAGAGATATTCGATCATCTAGGGATCTGACCATTTCTCCAAGGTTTGGCGGTCAGAGGAGGCGCATTGCCCTTAAATGAAGTGGACTACCACCTCCCCGGGCCAGTCCAGAATGGGCGTGCTATTGAATAAGTTTAAGTTAGGGGTCATCACCTTGTTCCCCGAAGGTGAAACCCCTTTTCCAGTCCGGGCGCGTTTAGAGAGGCAAGCATTGGCACGTCCTCCGAATCAGAATGAACCGTTAGGTCCACGTCAGTCTGGAGGGTCCCTCGGGTAGGGCTGTTTCCCCTGGTCTGGTCGATTCTCCATGCCTGGTCAGCTCTTCGAGAGGACTTTTTTCCGCAGGAGGAGCAGACTTTCATTGACGCTTGGCGATTATCTTTTGCATCATGGTGACTGCCAAAAAAAGAAAGAAAAGGAAAAATCATCATCATCATCATCGTCGTCATCATCATCATCATCATCATCGTCGTCGTCATAATAATAATAATAATAATAATAATAATATTAATAATAATAATAAGGGAGGAGAACTAAATTCTCAGTAGACAAGAAAGATAGAAGCAAAAAGGGCAGAGCTGGATAGCTCTTTCAATATACCAATCTAAGGGCCAGTTTCTGCCCTGGAATTACAGAAGCTTAGGACAATGTGAGAGAGAAATTTAGATAGATGGAAGATATTCTCATTTAGGGTAATGATGATCTTTTTCAAGGCAGGAGATCGTTCTCCTCGGGTCAGGTGAGCCTGAGCAGGAAGGGTGTTGATGGATGTTGGGGAGAAACCCCAATCACCTGAGTAATGGACAAAAAATATTTTTTTCCTCCAAGCCTTGTTGGAGAAAGGGTTGTCGGTCAGGAATTGAACGGCAGCTCTAGCCGATAGGTAGAAGAAGCCATAAGATGAGCTTTTAGCTTGGGGGAGAGAGTAGAATAACTGGGTTGTGGGGATAAGCCCAGAAAACTGCAGAGTTAGATAAAGTCCTATGATTATCCTAAAAGCATTAGGTACAAATTTATGTACCGGAATCCGGTACATCCGGGATACCACCGGTATGAAAGGGTGGGCAGGAAGGCTCAACTCGTCCTGGAAATGATCGAGGAAGAAAGTTAAATGATCAGAAGGTGGCTGAGGCACCCTTTCACCGGCATCGGTGTTGATGAGGGAAAACGCGTCGGAAATCTGGAATCTGGCCCTCAGCCCTTTCAGAGTCCGATCACTGATAGTAGAGACAATATTATCAGGGCCGCCGCCCTGAATAGGATAACCACTTTCATCGGAGGAAGTTAAAGACAGCGTTGTCGAGGAAGACGTTGACAAGTGAAGGGAAGATGAAGAAGAGGAATGAGAAGATATAATCGGAAAACTTGAAGGAGAACGAAAAAGTATCTGGTTTGAAGGGAGAGAGAAAACCTCAATTGGATAAGAAGACAAATTTTCTTGACAAAGGAGAATGCGAAATGGCAAAGGAAATCATAAGCCACGAAATATGAGGAAAGATATGTTTTGAAAAGATTTTTTTGGAAAAAAGAGGGATTTGGTGAGATATGGGCAATTAATGCTTGTCAGGGAATAGTGTGCGAAAAGACATGTTGGGAATGCCAATTGATTGGGTGGAACCCAAGGTGGTACAACTCATTCCAACCATCGGGGGGGCTGATTGGTACCGACCTGAGGATATTGTGAGCCATAAAACAACTCATGTAGGACAGGTTGGGATGAGCCGAGCCTTTGCCCCATGAAGGGAAAGAAGATAGAGAGAGATGAAGTCATAGCTCGGCAAGGCTTGTCCTGACCTGATCTTAACTCCTAAGCAAGACTTTATCGTGAACAAGACAAGAATGTGAGAAAAATTGATGATTGGGCCTGACTAGGTTCTGGTCGTCCAAGAGAGGATTACTCGATCAGTTCGTCCAAAGGAGGATAGCCTGATCAAGTCGTCCAAAATAACGGCCCGAGATTTGTGGGCCTGTTTCTGGGATCTCGGAAGGGTCCCCACCTAGCTGGGGTTATAAATACCTTGGCCCGAAGAGTGGTAGAGGTATGATGTTTTGAGTATTCATTTTCCTTATTCTCCTAACTAAAACGCTTGCCGACTTAAGTATCGGAGAGGATTCCACCGGAATTCCCCCCGGTGGTCCTTTCTAACCTGTTTTATGGGCAGGTCCGGCTAGCAACAAAGAAGGATCAAGCAATCTCAAGGATCATATTTTCCGGGCGAAGCAACCTGAAATTTTGCAAGTAGACTCGAACCAATAACAAAAGTTAATGATACAATTCTCTAGTTAAACAGTTGTTGGAGATGGCCGGAATCGACGCCAATTTTTTGTTTCTATGTAAAAAAATGTGGAAATTGAAATATTGACCGATGATTCAATGGGGAAACAGACTTTGATTGATTTGAAATTTTCTACATAAACTCAAAATAATAATATAAATTAATGATAAGAGTTCAGGTTAAAAGGATGCCAGAATAAACTGGAATCAATGCCAGAAATTTCTGATTTTTGTGTGAAAAACTGTAAAAATTAAAATCTTGAGTGCTGATTCAACGGGGCAAACAGACTCCAATTGTCATAAAAAAAAAATTCAGGTAGGTTCAAATAATAATATAAATCAATGGTAAATTTTTAAGGTTAAACGAACGTAGTATCTGGCCGAAATTGGCGCTGGAAGATTTTGATTTCCTGTGTGAAGAAATTGTGAAAACCAAGACTTTGACCAGCGATTTAACAAGGCAAATAAACTTTGATTGACTTGAAATTTTGTAGGTCAACTCACAATTACTATAGAAATTAGTGATAAAAGTTTCACATTAAATTGACGTCGGAGTTAGATGAATTCAACTCCAGAAGTTTGTGGGAAGAGAGAAGGTGGTTGGGTCTATGGAGAGTATTTTTAACAACATTAATTTTAATTATAAATAATGGGCAAGAAAAAGAGAGAGATGTGAAATCTAGTGAGTAAAATGTCTTATATTTATATATATTGGTCAATCCCCCTTTTGTTATACATTTTTTTTAATATACTAATAGTATTGATCAACTTTGCACATATAATTAGTATAAACTCATAGTGTTTTAAAAGGAATTCTATTATTAAATAAGATTTCCAAAAAAGTTGATTACCCGTATATCCATCTATAAAACGTGTACCAAGTATAATGGTATGATACGAGAATGGTTATCACGAATCTTAGTGCGCACGTATTCGAATGTAAAATTCTCACAGTTGCTAATGCTGGTTATAAGGTGTTAGTTCCACGTACGAACTAATTGCGTCTGCCCTGAGGATATCATATAAGTGTCAACAATGACAATTTCTTATGATTTCTTATGACATGACTATAAACCAGAGTCAAGGTTAGTATGTATTGCACGTCGGACCTTAAGAATCCAGTGTTCATTCGTAGACAACTCTATGTGTTTGTTTCTCGAATGACCAACCGCGAATGATTGATGATTCGGGTTCTCAACTATGACAATTCAGAAAACAATCAAACGAGTAATATTGTGTATAAAGAAACATTTAATAATATATAAATATATATTTTTAGATGTATTATACCTTTAGTTAATCTATAATTTGTATCGGATGTTATATTATTTTAATATTTTCTCTGTTAAATTATTTTCACCTTTCATATTCCACCACGTACATCGCATGTGTGCAAGTCTAAGTGTACAAGCAAGCCTAGTGTGCGATAATCTGCAGCGTGCAAAGCCTGTTGCCCGCGGGTGCAACCTCCAATGGGCACCCAAAGGACACACCACTTGTGGGCCCCGCGGGCATATTGGGCACGCGACCTTTTCTTTTCTTTCTTTTTAATTAAAAAGAAATTAGATAACTCATGAAAATTAAAAAAGAAAAATGTAAATAAATATCAAACAACATTTAAAAATTAAAAAAAATAAATAAAAAATATTCTATAAATTTTAAATTTAAAAATAAATAAATAATTAATTAAATTTTAAAAAATGTTAAAAAAATCGAAAACAACATTTAAATATGAAAAGATGTAAAAATAAATAGAAAACATTTAAATAAAAAACACGAAAAATACAATCTATAATTTTCTAATTCAAAAATAAATACATAAAATTAATTAAATTGAAGAAAATCGAGAAATTATTTAAAAATTCAAAAATCTGATGTGTTTATTACAAAATTAGTGGTAAAGTTTTTTTATTATTTTTAATGTTTTCAATATTTTATTTATCATTTTTATAAAAATTGGAAATAATTAAAAATAATAATAATTTCAGCAGTATCATCTTAACATTGAAATTGATGACATTACATATTTTCCATTCAACCCACTAATAACATCACTTGACGTCATCCATTTAACAAATAGACATATATAAACAACGTTTGAAATGGAGCCCTCGTAAAGTCGGGGCACTGGCAGAGAGAGCCGCCTGACCTTTGAAGCTGTCGCTCATGATAAATGGAAAATTTGACTCCAAACTTTGTCTAACAAGTCAAGCCACAAGCCTAAACTGATGGTCCGAAAGCAGTACTTAATGCGACATGTGAAAAATAATCTTAAAACATCCTTTTGTTTTTCCACAAGGTGGTCCCTAGTTAATACCTATAATCGGTTGACAACTCTTATACTATGATTGTCCATTTAATTAACACCATGTACAAGACAAGACACCGCCACAATGAGAGGTAGCTGGGTAGCCAAACTGCCAAACAAACAATTTATTATCGTGGTTGTCTACATATTATTGGCAATCTACAATTACAAAAATGAGATTAAGCACCAAGATTCTAACATAATTGAGTGGAATCAATTAAGGAGCAGCAGTAGTCTGAAGAGCTAATTGGGTTCCTTCAGTAGTCTGATTCCGAATCATGTTGCTATGCTTGCTGTCGTCTTGGTCGTTATTATTAATATTGTTTTGTTTGATCTCACCATAAAAATAGGAAACGAATCCCCAAAGCGAGAGGACAAGGGAGATGCCTTTTTCGGCTTCGAAACTCTCTTTGTAGAAAATAACAGCTAATACCTCAGTCACTGGAAGCAAGACAGCGATAACAACAGCTGATAGAAGGGATGATGAGTAGAATATCACTCCAATGGCTCCTAAGAAAAAACACTGCCAAATTATAGCGCTCCACACAACCACTATGTAGTATTTTGTCTCCCCAAGTGCATATGCATTTGCTTCTCTTGCAATTGCCTACAAAATATACGGTGAAAATCAGTTAGTTCGAAGTCTGTAAATTAGCATCTAAGTCTGTATTCGAGATTTAAATACAGTTTAATTAGATATTATTGTAAGTTCATTTGTCATTTTATATGTTTCATATGACTAATTGTTGTATGGATTTGGGTGCCCATGCCAATGTGGACCTACCTAATGTGGACCCTACCTAACAGTTTAAATTAAAATATATACATTACATGTAATATTATATTTCAACAAAAATAAGAAATGAGAAAAAAGTTACAAAAACTGTTATTGTTAAAAGATCTTATTATATATCATATATTTATCAAATATATTAGTTAAATTATAAATTATATTCTTAAACTATTATATTATAATTATATATTATTAGTAGTAGTAGTAGTTTTAAAAGTGTTATAATTATGTTATATGTATTAAAAATTATATTATTATATTTAAAAAATATTAGTAATATATTATTATTATTATTATTATTATTATTATTATTATTATTATTATTATTAGTGTTTACCTAAGGTATCATTCATTGGGCAAACTCCATCGGTATTTGATTTTTATTTTTATTTTTTGGCCCAAAAATTGTCCTAAGGAGGCAATTTAAAAATAAAATCGTACTTGAGAAAGCAATTTGATAGAAAAATACTTTAGGAGGCAAAGTCAAAAAAACGAAATAGTTGAGGAGGCAAAGAAAAATCTGAAAAAGAGAAAAGACGCTCTTGCCCTCGCGTGTAAGTCACGTGAACGGCGTCCGATAACTTTTTGGCCTGAATTGTACTTTAGAAGGCAACTTAAAAGAAAAAAAAGTTCAGGAAGTAAAGTCTAAATTTTGTGATACTTTAGGAGGCAAAAAAAAATTATTCCTACATATTAACTAAAAGAACGAGTTATTTTATGATATTTTATCTTCTTCTGTGATAGTTATAAGATTGTGATATAATGTAATTATTATTTTTAATACTTTAATCAACTTATGATATTTTTATTAAACTTCACCGTAAGTTCAACAGTTTACTTACAATATTACAATTACAATTAACTATATATAGAATGATAATAAATGACAAACCACAAACAACTTTATAATTTTGACATAAATACAGTAGATATGCAGGGACGGATGTACATGGGATGGGGCCTGAGTGGCATAAACCAAAATTCTTTATTTTATATATATTATATATATATATATATCTATATAGTATATATATAATTAAGTTTCTCTTAGTTTAACTAAAAAGAGTATTAATTTCTACATTAGTTAATTTTGTTATTTGAATTTTAAATACTAATTTTTAATTTTTTTAAATAAGTGATGTATAATAATTTTTTTGGTGATATTTCACGGAGATTTGAGTTTAAATATTGATCATTTTTGTTTATCATCAAATTTTGTAAATTCTAGATATATTATGTATACCAATTGTTGAGAATATTTTATTGATTTGAGCAATTGTTTACTTTGAGATTTTTTCTGTCTGACATATATATTAAGTAAAGAAATAACTATTACTATTGGTATTTAATTAACTTAAGTTGCTGTCAATTGGTCTTAGAAATCATAGTAGTATTATGATTTGGTTAATTAGTCTTCTTTAATTTGTATAAATAAAAGTTAGTATTAAACTTTCCAAAAGTATAATGTCTTTTGAAGTTAGTGTTATTTATTTTGTGATGTGTAGAAAGAGTATTTTTCAAAATTACATATGTAAAATAAAATTATATAATAGCATGAGAGATCAAATATTTTATAATACATATCTAATGAAATAATTATTTTTGATTATTTGGATGATGTAATTGTTAGTCGATTTCAAAATATTATAACTCGACGAGAACAATAGCAATGTGTTTTTCTTAAACCCTTATTATATTTTATACATGTTATATTTAATATGATAATTTATAATATAATTTAATAAATCAGAAATCTATTGTATGGGTGCCCCACAGTAATTTTTTCTGTATACCACTAGTAATCGATTTTGCTGAGACATATTCACCATTGCTGACATCTTTGTATAGGTAAATTAATATTTTCTATCCAATCAATAGATCGATTTCCATCAATCTCCCTACTAAGCTTATCATAAAAAATTCGCTTCAAGTCGTTCAATTAAAAATAAATCAATTCAACTTAAACTCGACAATCTCGTAAAAAGAAAAAACAGAAAAAAAGGCCAACTAAACTTTGTGAAAATTGAAAAACGAAGAACACAAACCTGGAAATCATTGTTGACAATCATCCCGACGGTGCAAAACGCGGTTGCGAAAAAGCACATCACAAACTGAATCTCCAACACCAGCGTAAACGTCAGAGCCTGTTTCGCCCTCTGATACGTCACCTCCACCAGCGGCAGAATAAGTCCGTACATCGCCGCCGCCCCCAGCGTAAACACAAACCCCATCAGATACTCCCTGCTCGACTCGCCCGCCGGCCGGTCTCCGCTCGTGTGGAGCCCCAGCACCGCCGCCCCCAACGTCAGCAAGACCACCGCGTTCACCGTGAACGCCGTGAACTTCTGCTTCGCCAGGAAGAAGGCGAACACCGCCGTGAACGCCAGCTGCGACGCGATGATGAGGGAGGAGGTGGAGACGGGCAGCCGGGCGACGCCGTACGCGTACAGGTAGTCGTCGAGCCCCGTAAGGGTTCCGATAAACGCCGCCGCCGCGAAGACGCGGGGTCTCATGAGGACGAGCCTCGTATCCTCGGATTTGCAGCGGCGCTTGTAGGCCACGACGAGGGGATGAGGATGATCGGCCACCCGCCGGTCTCGAGCCAGCTGGAGAACCAGATCCGTTTGCCGCCGTGGATGAAGTAGAGGCGCATGATCAGCGGACCGCCGCAGTTTCCGATGGCGAGTATGAAACAGTTGATGATCAGAAAAACTCTCTTCATGGCGGCGGTGGGGGTGGGGGTGGCGGTGGTAATTTGGATATCCATTGATTCTGGAGTTAATTTTTTGTCTTCCTATTTTTTCGCTCTCTGTTTTACAATTTCAAGTTTGTGGATAGGCAACCTGAATTGCAGGCATTTTCTACTCTTATATTGACTCTCAAAAGAAACATGAAATTATTATATAAATATAGATAGATAGATGAGAACGTTGGAATTTGTGACCGTGAGACACAGATACACAGACGCACGTAACTAAGAGGGCAATCATTGGACTTTACTATGAAATTAAATTAAATCTTTTTGTTTGTAGATGTATTTTACTATTTTTCTCTCTTTCTATATTTTACAGGAATAATACCGGATTTTAGTAACACGAACAAATTTGATAAATAAATTTTAACAATTACAAAAGTATAAGAACAAAAGGAAATAAAAACACGATATCTTAGATGGGTTTTATTATGACACGAAATCTCATATTCCATTATTTGTTATAAAGTTTATTTTGATTACATGTTATACACATATAAAACATTCTTTCTATTTGATATTTATACTTATTTATTGTCTAAAATGAGTTGATTATTGTACCTACTATATGTTTGTGGCAAACACTTGTGTTAGGCCAAATTAACGGGTTATGACCCATTAGGCCATCTGACCTGATACTATAGTGTATTGATTTTTGTACTATGATATATTGGTTTTTATACTGTAAAGTATTAGTTTTTTATAAATCTCTGACCCGTGATATGATATATTGATTTTTGTATTGTGATATATTTGTACTATGATGTATTGATTTTTTATTAGGATGTATTGGTTTTTGCACTATAATGTATTCATATGAGATTTTGGACTAACGAATGATCTGTTAGTCCGGCCTAACAAGAGTGTTGTCCGTTTGTTTGGTTGTCCATTATTAAATATCAAATAACGTTTTGGAAAATCGGACTGGCTCGACCTATTCAATCGGGTTAACAGTAATCGATTAGAAGTTCGATCCGATTTGGCCAAAAAACCAGGTGGTCTTAAAATTGTTGTCACCTAGAGAAAATTGGAAAAAAAATAAAACTTGGAAAAACCCGGGAATTCGGTAATCCATTAAAGAACTAGGTTCAACACCTTTATGAAAAATTCTGATTTAGTAATTAGAAACCGAAAGTGGCAATCATTTTACCGCTAATCTATTCGCACTCGAGGTTTTCTAATTGCACCTTTTAAAATCTTATTTACGAAAATACCACTTAATAAAATGTCATATATACACACAAAATTTCAATGCACTCTTATCTTGTCAATTACTAAACACACACACGCAATTAAAATTGTTACACACACTCATAAAAAAACATATATATAATTTAATAATTCAATAATAATTTTAAGTTATTCACCTCCATTTTGTAAACCTTAGTTTTCAACCAAAACAAATAATCAACAATGGAAGTATTTCTTAATTTTTCTCCAATTATTATTATTTCGCATCCGAGTTGTTAAATTCGGTTCGAAATTTAAAAAAATTATCCGCGATCCATTCGGACCTGGTCGGCCGATCTCGACTACAAGTAGCCAAAATTATCAACAAATTTCGGACTTTAGTGGTCGAAATTTTTTGAAAATTTCTGCAATTATTTTTTATCGGTTCTATACAAAACGATTTAAAAAATAGTTTTCGTAAAAACTGATTTTCTACATCGGTTCCTGAACAGATGTCGAAACTGTTTAAACTAATTTTCTACATCGGTATCTATAGAACCGATATAAAAAATAATATTTTAGGTAATTCATCTCGTGTGTGTGTGTGTGTTTGTGTATATGTGTGTGTGTATATAGCTAGAAAAATTTCAGGTATAAATAGAATTGACCTCATTTTAATCAAAAGAACAACTCAACGACTAAGTCGTTTTTTGATGTGTTGGTCTCTCATTTATACTCTCTTCCTTTCTCAAAGAAACCTACTCAAATTCAATGTGGGACAACAATCATATGAGTATCCCACAGGTAGAGGTGTGGAAACGGTTAAAGTCGGCGTACTTTGAACCGAAATCGAATAGGCGGAGAACCAGTTACGGTTCCAGTTTTGGCCGATTTTTGATTCAGTTCAAAATCGCTGATTTTTTTAACCGGCAATTTATTCGGTTTTTATGTATTTTTTTTAAATAAAGGAAAAAATGACAAACTTAAATAATTTTTGAAGAATTAAATTTCTTGATGTTTATACACAAAAACACACACACACACACACACAAGAACTTGATTTTAATTCTAATATTAGAAATTAAAATTCAAAATTTTAACTTTTAATACTGAAATTAACTTGTTCATATATCCTCATAAATAAATTAAAAATTATTTTATTTTAAAAAAGGACTTGATTTAATTCTATATTAAAACAAAAATTCAAAATTTTAACTTTAAATATTGACTTGCCTATGTATCCTCATAGAGAAATCAAGTCCACGTAATTCGAATTATTTTATTTAAAAAAAAGTTTAAATATATTTTATTTAAAAAAAAAATTGATTTTAATTCTTAAATTAGAAGTTAAAATTTAAGATTTTAACTTTTAATATTGGAATTAAGGTGTCTACGTATCATCATAGAGGAATCAAAGTTCACGTAGTTCTTATACTTGCCTTACAAATAACCTACATGGATAGAGGAGGCTCGTATCCGTTCATTCACTGCTATCGTTGCTTTCTGAAGTAGTATTGTAATAGTCGTTCTCTCCACCATCATCTAGTTGTAGTTCTTGTTCTCATTTTTCCAAGCATTCATTAACATTTGATTTTTTAGATTTTTTGCCAATAAATTAGAACGTTGATCATATAACACAAAGTCTCCCGTGCTAAAAATATATTCAGCGGAAACCATTGAAATGGGAACGACAAGAACCCCCTTTGTAATTCTAGAGAGTTTAGAAAAATAGTAATCATTCTTGACCAAAACTACACAAGATCATTGCTGCCATCGGGCCTTTTGGGGATACTTACCGATTCAAAAATACCTAAATAAGATTCTAATTTCATTGTTCAACTAGAACTAGCCCTTTGCCGTTTTCGCCCAATATTCTGAATCAATCTAATATATGAGTTTAAAGCTTGTCGATGGTCGTCGAACAATGGTCTTATATCCTGATACACTGTACATTATATCAGACCTGCTTGTAGTTAAATACAGGAGACTTCCTATCAAACTCCTATAAACGGTGTTATCAACACTGATCCCAACATCATCTCTCGACAGTTTCTTTGTTTTACCCAATGGTGTTTTCTTATCCTTATCATTCTCTAGCCTAAATTTCTTAACGAGATTTTTAGCATATTTTGTTTGAGAAAGAAAAATACCATCTTCAAGCTGTTTATTTATAAACCAATAAAATAAGAAAGATTAACTTCCATGCTCATTTCGAATGTATCTGACATCCGAGCTATAAAATCTTTCACCATCTGTTCACTAGTGGATCCAAAAATAATATCATCTACATAAATTTGAACTATAAGAATTTGCTTGTTGGATTTGAGGAGAAACAAGGTTTTATCAACTTCACCTCGGCTAAAGTTTAAAAACAGTAAATGTTGAGTCAGCCTCTCATACCAAGCTCTTGGAGCTTGTTTTAAACCATAAAAAGCTTTTTTTTTAATTTTAAAACAAAATTAGATTTGTGAGGATTAACGAACCCTTTAGGTTGCTCAACATAAACTTTTTCATTAAAAACACCATTCAAAAAGCACTCTTAATGTCCATTTGATGCAAGGATATTTTCAAATGACAAGCAACATCAACAAGGAGTCTTACCGATTCTATACATGCAATCGGTGCAAATGTTTCATCGAAATCGATGCCTTCAATCTGAGTATATCCTTGTGCAACTAACCTTGCCTTATTTCTAACAATGTTTCCCGCTTCATCGGTTTTATTTTTGAAAATCCACTTAGTACCTGTGACATGTGTATTTTCAGGTCGTGGAACCAAGTCCCAAACAACGTTCCTAGCAAATTGATCCAACTCCTCCTTCATGGCTTTGATCCAGAACTCATTCTTCAGAGCATCTTCCTAGCGCTTTGGCTCTGTACTAGCAAGGAACAATGTCTCTCAAATCTGAGAGTAGTTAGTCGATAGACAGATATATCTTACGATTTCTTTGAAGTTTATTTTAGTCGCTTCAATGTGCTTCTCTCATCAAGATCTCCAATGATTTGACCTGTTGGATGATTCCTCTGAATTCTTGATGGAATATCCCTCTGATATAGGTCAATTTGATTGTCCGGATTATCTTCATCTGAGTCTGAATCTGATTTAGGAGCTTCTGGGGTTGGTTTTAAGACAGGTGTTAGGTCGCCAGGTTCGTCGTGTGGTGGTGTTAGGTTTGGTGACATGTCACCAGAACTGTCACCACCTGCAACTTCAGTTTCTATAACTTCACTTTCGCCTAATTCATTTGAAACATATTGAGGACTCTGATCATACACCAGATCATTATCCTCGACAGGTTTAATTCCGCTAAACAAATCATCAAATTCCACATTGACTGACTCCATCATGCAACGTGTTCTAAGGTTAAACAATCTGTGAGCATGACTGTTCTGGGAATATCCCATGAAAACACATTTGTCACCTTTTGAGTTCAGATTTGAAAGATGCATCCTATCATTTAGTACATAGCAAACACACCCAAAGACATGAAAATAACTCAAGTTAAGTTTTTACCCAACAACAATTCGTAGGGAGTAACATGTGACCTAGGTATGAAATACACTATATTGATTGTGTGCCATGCAGTATTCATTGCTTTGCCTAAAAGTGTTTTGCAATTCCATTTGAAACAAGCATGGTTCTAGTCATTTTCGCAAGAGATCTATTTTTCCGTTCGATTATACCATTCTGTTGGGGGTGATGGGAGATGAAAATTCATGAGTTATTCCTACCTTTGACCAATAGTTTGAAAAAGACCCATTTTCAATTTTTTTTCCATGATCAGACCTAATCCTAGCTATGCTCACACCAAAATGCACGCACAACTTTTTAGTAAGTTTTTTAAAAGTTTCAAAAGCCTCAGATTTTTATTTTAAAAATTCAACCCAAGTAATTAGAAAAATCATCGACAATTACCAGAACATACCTTTTACCTCCAAGTCTCTCCACTTCAAGTGGTCCCATGAGGTTCATGTGCATGAGTTCAAAGCAATTTGACGTGGTGAGGTTCTGTACATGTGGGTGTGGGACCCTGACTTGTTTTCCCTTTTGGCATGCTTCACAAACTTAAATGATCTTCGTGTTGAGCTTCGGTAAACCATTTACAGCTTCTTTCTTCACCAGCCTTTCCAAAATCTTGTAGTTGATGTGTCCGAGCTTTTGATGCCATACCTCGGCATCGCTCAATTGAGACAGCTTACATAATACATCGCCATTAATTTGATAACAATTGTCGGAGGTCCTTTGACCAGTGAGAATGCAAGCATTTCCTTCATCGTAGACTTCACACTTTTCTCGTGTGAACTTAACACTGAAACCACCATCACATAAATGAATAATGTTGAACAAGTTAGTCGTTAGTCCTTCAACAAGTAACATGTTCTCGAGCTTTACAATACCTGGAACATGGAGAGTTTCTTGGCTAATGATCTGACCGTTTTCACCTCCACCATATTTAACTTTTCCTCCTTGGAATTTAACAATGTTTGAGAGGAGGTCTTCTGATTCAGTCATGTGTTTGGAGCATCCACTGTCAAAATACCATGCTCCTGGAATGTGAGATTTCAAAGAGGTATAGATCATGTTGCACTTGATCTCATCCTTCTTCACCCAGACCTGTTTGACCTTGGTATGGTTTTGGTGTTAGTAACATGAAAACCGTCACGGGACTCAGCAAGCTGCCTTGTGTTCTGAAACTGGTTTTTTTTGCCCGCTTTCTTCCAGCAGAAAGGACGAATATGACCAGGATCGCCACAGTGATGAAAAACATACTGCCTTCTTCTCTTTTTGTGACGCTTGGTCGTCTTCAGTTTTTGGTTAGCTTGTTGCAGTTGTTGTTCAGGCTTGTATCCAATCACGTGCTTCGAGTGCTCTGGGAATGGCATTCCCAGAATTTTATCTAACTTTTCCATTCCCTTGTTGAGATTTGAGAGAGTATCTTGTACTTTTTTAAATCGGCCTTCACTCGTTCTAATTCTGAGTCTTTCCTTGTGAGAGCTGATTCCAGACGAATAATTATATTCAATTGATCATCCGTCTCATGAGTTAGCTTCTCAACCTTAATCATGAGAGCTTTCACCTTTAGAACTTGATTTCCCCAATTGGTAAACAGTTTGTCATACTCCATGCACAGTTTCTCGTACTTGTCAATCCTCTCTACAATATCTGCATTCAGACACATTGTGTTGGTATTGATGTTACCAACAGAAATATCGTCATCCCATACAACATTAGTAAACAATGCAGGAACTGATTTAAATGAGTCAAAATCACTTTTATCTTCGTCATACTCCTTCGCAATTTGGTTCTTTTTCCTTAGCGTGTTAGCACATTCGTTTTTTCATGCCCCCAACCTTTACACTCGTGACATTGAATTTCGTTGAGAGGTTTAGGGTAATTTGATGTCTTGGACTCAGAAGGTGAGGGCTGAAAATTAGAAAACTTTCGTCCAGAAAATTTTGGAGGTGGTGTCTCCGTTTTGAACTTTGGAAGTGTCCCTCCAATGTTGTTTTTTCTTCTCAAATTTTTGTTGAACTTCTGAGTGATCAGAGACACTTCTTCCTCTCCAAGGGTGGTATTTTCGATTTTATCTAACAATTCTCTCCAATCAACAACTTCACTGTCATCATCCGAGTTAACATCGAAAGTAAGGGCAATATTCTTCTCTTTCGAGTTGGAACCAAGATGTTCCATCTCGAACGTTTTGAGCGATCCAACCAAGTCATCGAAGTCTAGATTATCAGTATCCTTTGATTCTTCAATGACCACCTTCACGCTAAACTTTTTTGAAATAGATTTGAGTAATTTTCTGACAAAACGCGAAATGGACATGGCCTCGCCAAGTTCTCCGCACTCATTTGAGATCTCCGAAAGTCTCATGGCATATTTCATGATGGACTCTTTTTCATTTTTCCTCATCAACTCAAAAGTAGTAGTCAACATTCTTAATCTTGATCTCTTCACACTTTGGGTTCCTTCGCACACCCTCTGCAATGCATCCCACGCATCCTTTGCTGACTCGCACTTTTTGAATACTTTGTAGTAGTTTGAGTCAACATATCCACATAGGGTGTTGATGCACTTAGAACTCCAGCTTGAATTTGCTATCTCATCAGCGGTCCAGTCTATTTCTTTCTTGATGATAGTGTCTCCATTAGCATCGGTAACTCGTGGCTTCTCCCATCCAACCAGAATGGTTCTTCACGCTCGTTCGCCGAAATTCTTGATATGCCACTGCATCCTCTGCTTCCAGAGAGAGTAATTATCTCCGTTGAGGATAGGAGATCGCGGATTCCCCTGAGTGTCCATAATGTCAATGAATCTACAAAACAAGGATCGAAATACTTAATGTCAAGTACCCATCTCTGGTACCAATTGTAGTTTTGTAGATTTATGATTTAGAAAAATGATATTAAGTTTCGTGTTAACTATCACCAAAACCGACATCAATCAGTTTGAAAATTATAAACTGCAAAACACACCAGATGTTATGATTGATGTTATAACACTAATAATAACATCAAACAGAGTACGTATATAACAACAGTGGGATAAAAGAGATTAGATAAACTCAATTTAACTTTAGTCCGTAAGCAAACGTGCTTACGAACTTGGGTGTACAAACCCGAAAACTATACTTATTTGTTGTTCAAAATCAATTACAAAATAGCAAAGTAATATATGAAAAATAATTGCATCAACTTTTGATACAAAAATAATTGATACTACGCTAGAGATGATCTTCTTAATTGGTCACGCAACTTTGAAGATCTCCTTATGTTGAATCGTTGCTCCAAGTCTATATCTCTTTGTGTTCTGCTTCTTGACAACCGTCTTGCTTGCTCCATTTTCTTTTCTTAAAGCCGTATTTATTTGCGTCGTTGTCTTCTCCTTAAATAATAGTTTTTTAAATAAAGTCCTAAACTTCACTTATAAAACAAATTTAGAATTTTAATTTATTTTAAATCTAATGAAGACAAACAACAAATTTTTTTTTACCAAGAATGAAATTCTCAACAATACTAACTCAATAAATCAGTTATTAATTTGGAAATTGATATCCTTCATAAGTGGAGAGTGAAACTTATTACCAATCGTACACTTCTATTATTCTCATAATTTTTACATTCTCCTATTTTTACCAAACTTCCTCAATCCAACCCAACCCTTTCCTTGTGTATTCGCAGGACGGGATGGAGTCGAACTCTTTTGCCAGCTCTATAGAAATAGAACGAGAGATTGCGAGATCTTGATGAGACGTCTAAAACGTTTGACAGAGTCCTTAATTGATTTTTTTTTTTCCCTTCACTTCTTATCTTTTTGGATATTTTAACTAATAAATAATTGAAACGGTCCAAGCTCTCCACCACATTTGATTGCCTAAAACAGGACAGTAAGTCAACTGCAAATCTTTTTTAATGTGGATTTGTTGATGTAATCTTGAAATGTTGAACTTTAATAGTGGGAAAAAGGAACAAGTATAATCATTTTTTTACTTATAACTCTCAACAACCAGCGTCTTAATGTGAATTTGTCGATGTAATCTTGAAATGTTCAAACTTTAATAATAGTAGACGAAAATAAGTATCATCATTTTTCTCATAACTCCCAACAACCAATTTTTATGAATTTAATCATAATATTTTACAACTTTTATGTTATTGTTTTCTACAGCTGAGTGTTGACCAAGCAGTGTCAAACGTACTAGCCTACTAGCTAAAGAATGAAAATTTTGTTTGAGAAAAAAGATATTTATTTAAGATTTTCCAATAAAATATAAACAAGAGGTCCAAGATGCATTTAGTCCAAGATGATTCATCGGCATCATCACTATTCCGTTTTTCTTTTGTCCTTATTGATCTTTTTGAGTATTTGGGTATAGACGGTTTAACGTGAGTTGAATTTGCTATCAAATATTTTTTCTCGATGAAATAAAACAGCAAGTAGAATAAGAAATTGAGGCTAGTAGAATTCACAATTTACTTAATGCAAATTCATTTCGTATTAAGTGCTTGTTTTTTATGATACAATGGAGCAAATTCAATTTTATTACGGCCAATTCAGAAAAAACCTATAAATAAACACGAACAATTGTTGGACATAAGAAATATTAAACTCTCGTTTTTGGTGTATACACAGGTCGAGCTGGCACACAAGTTCATGATCCGGAACACGATCGTAACATGATTTGCACACTCCCTCCACCTTGTAAGCGTACGTGGAAAGAGTTTTCTTGCATACTAAAATATCATTTACGAATAAAGTGATACTTTATATACAAGCCCATTTTCCTATATTTTTCCTAAATGGGACAAACTCCTTTGAAAAGGAGAAGATTTATTTCAACTCCCACATTTTTAGTCTAATTATTTTTCTCTTCCAAAATTCATTTTGAACAAATAAATATATCATTTCGATGTTCTCAAAATATATAACACAATTTCACAATTAAATTTGTCATTCGACAAACAAGACGTAAAGAAAATAGTATCTAAAGTTCACCCAAGTTTCCTTCATTGCTATTCATCTTTCCAACAATTCCCCACATGAAAAAAATTGACAATATTTCATGTTAACATCCAACTGCTGAAACTTGCATAGGATAGGTAGGTGTTATCCATTAAACCTTCCCTTGTAAAAGTACATGTACTTTACTAGTTGATCAGTAGAACACGATGTCTTTCAACTATTCTGCTATTTATGTAAATGACCATATACCGCACATAAGACTCTAACTAACTTATTTCAGCTCTCATAGTTATGTTCATTTATGGCCTTGAACATATGTCTGGTTTTACGAGAGGTTCTAAAAATTGAGCCTCACACAATTCTCTCCGAATCGGCCCTACTTCTCTCTCACATAGATGCTTTTTCATTAGAAAAGAATCCTTAAAAGCCAAAGGCTTATCCTTTCTCTACACATTTCACTATTAAAGAATGGGCAAGGAAATAAAATAATCCATCTTGATTCTAATAGTTAGGTTGTCCTTTTGAACCTATATCTTGGGATCTCCAGTCAACTAGGTTTGGTTGTCATTGTATCAACTCATTTCCAGAGGCTTTAATCCCATTCCTCTTGTTGTTTTCGCAACTAAATATCAATGTAACCATTTGGTTGGCGGATCCGCAAGGTTATCCTTTGACTTCACGTAATCAATAGAGATAGTCCCAGTTGAGAGTAGTTGTCTAATGGTACTATGTCTTCGACAAATATGTCTATACTTATCATTATACATCTTACTCTTTGCTCTACCAATAGTTGATTGGCTATCGCAAAGAATGCCTATTGCCGGCACAGGCTTAAACCATCTCGTAATATCTTCCTAGAATTGATATAATCATTCAACCTCTTCACCACATTTGTCTAAGCCTAAAAGCTCAGACTACATAGTTGATCTAGTTATTATGGTTTGCTTAGAAGATTTCCATGATACGGTTACACCTCCCAAGAGGAATACATATCTATTTGTAGGCCTAGAGTCTTTGATATCAGATATCCAGCTGGCATTCGTATATCCCTGTAGAAAAGCTGGATATTTAGCATATTGCAATCTAATATCACGAGTATTAGTATATCACTCATTCTGCTCAATGCATAGGCTACGTCTGGTCTTGCACAACTCATCTGGTACATCAGACTCTCTATTACTCTTGAGTATTCTACTTGAAAAATACTTTGACCTCTGTTTTTCGATAGATGCTGATTTGTATTTATCGGGGTCCTAGCATGAGACCAATCTTTCTTGTTAAGTTTCTCAAGTATTTTATCTACATAATGAGATTGGTTCAACATAATCCATTGCGATGTTCTATGGACTCTAATTGCAAGTATCACATCGGCTAGGCCCATATCCTTCATGTCAATCTCGAATTCAACATGTCATTTGTGGATTTAACAATCTTATTATTGCTCCCAACAATAAGCATGTTATCTACATAAAGAAATAAAATAACATATCCTAACTCATTGTCTATAACGTTGACGTATTTATCACATTCGTTGATTTTAAATCTACATTCCACCATGGCATTATCAAAGTTCTTGTGACATTGCTTTGGAAACTGCTTTAAGCCATACAAAGACTTAACTAATTTTCAAACCTTATTCTCTTTCCCAAGATCTGAGTTACTCTTCAGGTTGCTCCAAGTAGATTTCTTCTTCTAAATCAATATTTAGGAAAGCGGTTTTTAAATCCACTTGATATATTTCCAGGTTTCTAAAGTAACTATAGTAATAATCATCCTGATAGATGTTATTTTAATTACTGGGGAATATGTATCAAAGTAATCAAGGCCTTCTCTTTGTTTGTAAACTTTAATTACAATCCTAGCCTTATACTTTTCAATCATTCCGTCAGCTTCCTTTTCATTTTGAAAATTAACTTATATCCTAATGGTTTACCTCCAAAAGGAAGATCAACTAGTTCTCATGTGTAAATTTGCAAAACTGAATCAATTTTGTTTTTTATTTCCTCTTTCCACAGAGGTCCTTACGATGAGCTCACTACTTCAAATAACTTTGAGGTTCAGTTTCAACCATGTAAGTTAGAAAATCCAGACCAAAGAGATTTTCTAACCTAGCTCTCTTGTTTGTACATGGTTGTAACTTAACGTCTTCATATTTTTATCTTTCTATTATTTCTATTGTCCTTTTAATAGAATTATATTCAATTTCAGACTTAAGTGAAAACACATGTTCAAAGAACAACGCATTTTGTGACTCCATTATCGCATTCTTGTGCATGTCTTTAATCTTAAACTCATACACAATAAATCGACAAGCACTACTATTATGTGCATATACAATGAATATGAAATCAATAGTTTTTGGTCCTATTTTCACATTCTTAGGTTAGATATTGCAACCTTGGCGAGACAACCTCACATTCGTAAGTATTTATACAATGAAGTTCTTCCATTTCACAACTTTCCCCCACATGTTCTATGATAATCCACAACTCAACAGTATTGCATTCTCATCTCTTTTAATGTGCGATTCTTTCGTTCAAAAACACCTTTTTGTTGTGGTGAATAAAGTGCTGCGATTTCATATCTTATTCCATGTTCACCTCAAAATTAGAAAAATGTGATTCATATTCACCTCCTCTATTGCTTGTTATCCCCTTGATCATTTTGTTTAGTTTATTCTCAACTTCATTTTCATAGAGAACAAATTTCTCTTTTACTTCATCTTTACTTTTCATAAGATACACACAATAAAATTTAGTGCAATCATCTACAAAAATAATGAAGTACTTATTTCCACCACGAGTTGGTGTGGCTTAAAGTCACACACATTAGTGTGAATTAATTGAAGTGGTTTGTTATTTCATTCCATACTCTGAAATAGTAATCAAGTTAACTTTGCTTCTATAAAAGCTTCACACTTATGTTTAGCATCAATATGAAGCATAAGTATACATATTAATTTCATTAACTTGCGCAGGGTATTATAATTAACACGTCATAGTTTACCATGCCACAATATGAAAGACAAAAGCATATAAATGGAAGAGTTATTTATTTTATTGATGTTCAACTTAATAGGCATTACAGTGAGTTTAAGAAGCCAATTACATTTTATAACCCCTTCTTACAAATGCTCCATTTTTGGTCAAAGTGACCACATCAGACTCGAAAATTATAAGAAAACCAAACTTGCTTAACATAGAGCCAGATATAAGATTCTTTTGAATTTTGGTACATAGAGTACATTGTTCAAAGTTATTTCCTTCACAAAATTCAACTTCAACACCACTTTTTCTAGGCCTTTGATGTCAGATGTGGCTGAATTCCCCATGAAGAGATTCTCTCCATCAACATTTTCATGAAGAATATTAAAGAGGTCCTCGCTTGAACAAACTGTTAGAATAGGGTGACCAACAAGCCAACTTGTGGCTGTGGTCTGACCATTCTCTTATAATACAATTGGTTTTTATTCGTAATAATATATTTTATACATATTGGCATTCCATATCTTTTGTCCCATGCTAGTTGCATAGGTATGGTCCTGATGAAGTTACTTTATTACGGTAGATTGGTCTAGCAGAACCGTGAGATAATCTAGCACGTAATGTAACTTGTTGAACTTGTTCCTAGTCGAAGGGTTACGCCATAATGAGGATACAGGCCTTTCCCATTAAGACTAGTACTTAGTGTATGTGGACCGCGTCTCATTTGTCACGGTGTCTGGACATCGACATACATAAGTATGTGCTCATAAGATGAGTTCACTGAACTCCCTCACCTAGAAATCTCTAAGTGGTTCCCACTCATCGAGTAGATGATTTCTATGGTATAGCGTACAACATTAAYCCTTAAGACCCAGAYCTCATCRTGACTTCACTAGAGGAYAGGSTATGTTGTGACCTGTCTCTGTGTCTCCTTGGAGGCCGATCAAAAGGGGCAACGTTCGCATAGTCGGGAATCTAGTGGGAAGTCTGTGCATGGTAGTAGGGGATTCGGACGCATGATAAGTCATGGATGTCCTGTGTGTTCTGATGGTTGATAAATCCTCGGAGTCTCTGGCCAGAGCTGATAGTGGGGTGTTTGGAGAAATGTGTTTCTCTAAGTCACACACGAACGATTATCTTGAATCTAGAACGTACACACAGTTATTGAACTAGAAAGAGGTCTCGATGATACCTCTTGTTCAGTCGGGACATAGATCGCGAAGGGATCGTACTGTACATATAAGCTATATCACAAGGTTCTTGCAGGCACTTCATTTGTATCTAGGGAATTATGATGCGTAGTTTCTAGGCGCCTCTCATAATTCGTTGGGTTCTGGTTTGACCAGTGACTAAGTAAAATGAGTTTTATTTAATCAGGAACTCTAAGGGACGAGTTCATATAAGAACAAAATATTGTTCGAATCACAATGCGTTGTGAACCCACGGCTAGCTTACACCTGAACCATTGAGGGTCACACCACGTGTTTCTTGATTATTGAAAACGACAGCTAGAAATTAGTTGTTAATTTTAGCAAAGATAGATGTCAATATGATTGAATATAAATTGAGAAAATACGAGAAAATTATTCTGGACGCGAAAATATAATTGTTATATTTTTCGGAATTATCGTTTGTGAGAAATGATTTAATTTCGATTGGGTTTTTATTTTATATCGGGTCGGCCCATTGAGCCCTTTAATGTTAATGGACCAATGCTATTT
>BMAC01000035.1:2245820-2267293 GCA_014905375.1 Phtheirospermum japonicum
GTTTTCTTTTGTATTTGGAAGTTCTCTTTGCTTGATACAGAAGAATAATAAGGTAATATGTAAAGGACAACTAGTTAACAACTTATATGAATTAAATCTTAATGAAATACCGATTAACACTATTTCAGCAAAACGTAAAAATGATAGTCTAAACCCGGCACAACTTTGGCACGCTAGATTGGGTCATATTTCCTTGAGAAGGATGAACGAGTTCGCTCGTGATGGATTGTTCTCCTTGGAGGATGTGAAGTCACTTGGAACTTGCGAGTCTTGTCTTAAAGGAAAGATGACCAAGTCGCCTTATAAGGGACAGATGGAACGTGCTGAAGGTCTATTGGATTTGATCCATACAGACGTTTGTGGCCCACTAAGTGTTAGTGCTAGGGGTGGTTATAGCTACTTCGTCACCTTTACCGACGATTACTCTAGGTACGGGTTTGTGTACTTAATGAAGTACAAGTCTGAAACTTTTGAAAGGTTCAAAGATTTTAGACACGAAGTAGAAAACCAACTCGGGCGACGTATTAAGAAACTACGATCTGATCGTGGTGGAGAGTACTTGAGTGCCGAGTTTTATAGACTACTTAAAAGAGAATGGGATTCTCTCTCAGTGGACTCCTCCTGGAACTCCTCAATTGAACGGAGTTTCCGAGCGTCGGAATCGAACTTTGTTGGACATGGTTCGATCCATGATGGGATTCACTGAACTACCGGCATACTTGTGGGGTCATGCACTCCTGACTGCCGTATATTTGCTGAATAGGGTTAATACCAAAGCAGTTAACTCCACTCCATATGAACTTTGGCATTCCCGAAAACCCAGTTTCAAACATATTAAGATATGGGGTTGCCCCGCTTATGTGAAGCGGTTGATGGGAGATAAATTGGATAGTCGATCCGATTTATGCTATTTTGTGGGGTATCCCCAAGATTCAATGGGATACGAATTCTACTTTGTTTCTGAAGCAAAAGTGTTTGTTTCAAGAAATGCCACTTTCCTTGAGAAGGAATTTCTATTAGATAGAAAAGGCAGCATGGTAGAACTCGAAGAAGTTCGAGAACCACAAAACGAAGTTCAAGCACATGAGAATGAACAAATTCAACAAACCACTAATATACCTCCTGAACCATCGGTGCGACGATCCGAAAGAGTTCGGAAAGTACCCGATAGATTATTCCTAGTAGATGAGGTTGATCAAGGATCCGATCCTAGAACCTACATCGAAGCTGTATCTGATACAGACCAGGGACATTGGCTGGAAGCCATGAAATCCGAAATGGGCTCCATGTACTCCAACAAGGTATGGACCTTGGTAGATCCACCCGAGGGAATCGTTCCCATAGGCTGCAAGTGGATCTATAAAAGAAAAATTGGAGTTGATGGAAAGGTAGCGACCTATAAAGCTAGACTGGTTGCAAAAGGGTATACTCAGAAGCAAGGCGTTGATTATGAGGAAACTTTTTCACCAGTCGCGATGCTTAAGTCCATTAGGATTTTGCTGGCCATTTCTGCGTATTATGACTACGAGATATGGCAAATGGATGTGAAGACCGCCTTCCTTAATGGTAACATTGAGGAAGAAATCTATATGGCGCAGCCGGAAGGCTTCATATCCACTGGAGAGGAGCAAAAGGTTTGCAAGCTCCAGCGATCCATTTATGGATTGAAACAAGCATCCCGAAGTTGGAATATCCGGTTCGACACAGTTATCAAAGAGTTTGATTTTGTAAAGAACCCGGAGGAACCTTGTGTTTACAAGAAGGTTAGTGGGAGCGCAGTGACTTTTCTAGTGCTTTACGTTGATGACATACTACTCATTGGGAATGATGTAGGGATGTTGCAATCAACCAAAGCATGGTTATCCACACGTTTCTCAATGAAGGATTTGGGCGAAGCATCCTACGTATTGGGAATACGGATCTATAGAGATAGATCGAGGAAATTGCTTGGCTTGTCCCAATCCTTGTACATAGACACCGTGTTGAAACGGTTTCACATGGAAGAATCCAAGAGAGGTTCCTTGCCAATGTCCCACGGGATTCGTCTATCGAAATCTATGTGTCCTCAGACGCAAGCGGAAATCGATGAGATGAATAGGACACCATATGCATCTGCTATTGGTAGCATAATGTATGGCATGCTATGTACGAGACCTGATATTGCGTTTGCAGTGAGTGTCACAAGCAGATATCAGTCTAACCCTGGACCTGCCCATTGGAAGGCAGTGAAGGACATTCTCAAGTACTTACGAAGAACTAGAGATCTGTTCTTAGTCTACGGGGATGCCGAGCTGAAAATAGAAGGCTTCACAGATTCTAGTTTCCAGTCGGATGTGGATGACTCAAGGTCAAATTCAGGATTTATATTTAAGCTCAACGGTGGCGCCGTGTGTTGGAAGAGTTCCAAGCAAGGCACGACGGCTGATTCTGTCACCGAAGCTGAGTACATTGCAGCATGTGATGCAGCAAAGGAGGCTTCTTGGATAAGGAAGTTCATCCAAGAGTTGGGTGTATTTCCAAGTGCGGACGATGCAGTACAGGTATACTGCGATAACACCGGTGCCGTGGCGCAGGCCAAGGAACCGAGATCTCATCCGAAGTCCAGGCACGTATTGAGGAAGTATCACCTTGTTCGTGAGATTGTAGAGAGGGGTGAAGTCGTTGTTGAACGTGTCACCTCTGAAGACAACGTTGCAGATCCCTTCACCAAGCCATTATCGATATCAGTCCACGAGAAACATCGAGAGTCGATGGGACTTAGATACATGAATAGTTGGCTTTAGGTCAAGTGGGAGATTGTTAGAATAAGGTGACCAACAAGCCAACTTGTGGCTGTGGTCTGACCATTCTCTTGTAATACAATCGGTTTTTATTCGTAATAATATCTTTTATACTTATTGGCATTCCATATCTTTTATCCCATGCTAGTTGCATAGGTATGGTCCTGATGAAGTTACTTTATTACGGTGGATTGGTCTAGCAGAACCGTGAGATAATCCAGCACGTAATGTAACTCGTCGAACTTGTTCCTAGTCAAAGGGTTACGCCATAATGAGGATACAGGCCTTTCCCGTTAAGACTAGTACTTAGTGTATGTGGACCGCGTCTCATCGGTCACGGTGTCTGGACATCGACATACATAAGTAGGTGCTCATAAGATGAGTTCACTGAACTCCCTCACCTAGAAATCTCTAAGTGGTTCCCACTCATCGAGTAGATGATTTCTATGGTATAGCGTACAACATTAATCCTTAAGACCCAGACCTCATCGTGACTTCACTAGAGGACAGGCTATGTTGTGACCTGTCTCTGTGTCTCTTTGGAGGCCGATCAAAAGGGGCAACGTTCGCATAGTCGGGAATCTAGTGGGAAGTCTGTGCATGGTAGTAGGGGATTCGGACGCATGATAAGTCATGGATGTCCTGTGTGTTCTGATGGTTGATAAATCCTCGGAGTCTCTGGCCAGAGCTGATAGTGGGGTGTTTAGAGAAATGTGTTTCTCTAAGTCACACACGAACGGATTATCTTGAACCTAGAACGTACACACAGTTATTGAACTAGAAAGAGGTCTCGATGAACCAATACCTCTTGTTCAATCGGGACATAGATCGCGAAGGGATCGTACTGTACATATAAGCTATATCACAAGGTTCTTGCAGGCACTTCATTTGTATCTAGGGAATTATGATGCGTAGTTGCTAGGCGCCTCTCATAATTCGTTGGGTTCTGGTTTGACCAGTGATTAAGTAAAATGAGTTTTATTTAATCAGGGACTCTAAGGGACGAGTTCATATAAGAACAATGTGTTGTTCGAATCACAATGTGTTGTGAACCCACGGCTAGCTTACACCTGAACCATTGAGGGTCACACCACGTGTTTCCTGATTATTGAAAACGATAGCTAGAAATTAATTGTTAATTTTAGCATAGTTAGATGTCAATATGATTGAATCTAAGGTTCATAATTGTGATTATGAATTGAGAAAAATACGAGAAAATTATTCTGGACGCGAAAATATAATTGTTATATTTTTCGGAATTATCGTTTGTGAGAAATGAATATATATATGTATATATTGTTTATGTATATATAAAATATATATAATTATAATGTATAATTAAATATATGATTAATATATTAATATATATATAATTGTTATATATATATATATATATATGTTTAAATAGAAACCGGCCATGCTTATTCGATTTTACGAAAATCAAATTGTTCCTATTTATTAAAAGCAATTAAAACATTATTTGAATTAATTGATTATAAAATTGGACCGTCGTCAATTGAATTTGATTCAATTAATTTAATTTTAAAAAAATTTTATTTTCCGCTGCGCGACGGTACCACCAAATCCCTACACAAACATGATGGGTAACGCCCGTATTGATCCACCATTCACTTGGATTGTAACCCACCAGGTTCGATTTATAGATAGTATCAACAAGGTGCATCTCATCAACATCTTTGGCGATATGTTTCACCATGTGAGATTGCCGAGCCTTTTTAGACTTCTTGAAATCAGAAGACCTGTGACCAGGCTTTCCGAAATTGAAACAATCACCATTAGATTTTCTATTAAAATCTATTTCTTAGATTTAAGTGTTGGCTTTCCAGCATTACCAAAAAATTTCTTAAAATTTTTCTTTGAGCTTTCAGCATGCTCAACAAAATTTACTTTAGACACATGAATATTGTAACTTTTATTACCATAAATCTTGTTGTCTTCTTCAATACGAAGTTTAACAACAAGTTCTTTAACCATTATTGGTTTATTCTTTTGCATCAAATAGTTTTTGAAATCATTCCAACTTAGTGGTAACTTCGCAATGATATTAGTCACTAGGAAAGTCTCATTGATAGACATTCTCTCTGAATGAATATCAACCAATATTATTTGAACCTCTTACACTTGATTAACAACAGTCTTATTGTCAACCATCTTGCAATAAAAAAAAGGATTACTAAGAAATTTCTTTGCTCCAATATCTTTAGTCTTATATTTATGTCAATCTATTCAACACATCATTTCTATATAATAAATCAGATTGGACACAAACATGAGTGCATTCACTGCTTGGATATTTAGATTTTCCTACAACTTTGGAGGAGTTTCACTTAAGAACCTCACAAGGTTCAGAGTGGTCAGGTAAAATAACATCTTTTATAACCAATGTTTAAAATTCAAGTCATTGAGTTTTTTTGGTTTTTTAGCATGGTTCACCGGTATGTTGACTGTTGGAGTATGGTCTGTCAAAGCAGGGGTCGAGACAAAGGGTGTTGTCGAGGACTTGGCGACAACAGCAACATCGATTTCTTTCTTAGTAGTCATATTATAAACGATGATTTATTTTAAGATTATTATCAAATATATTTTTTGGGAAAACAAAAACAAAACAACAAATAAATTGAGAAATCGAGGCTTATAAAATTCATAATTTTCTTAAAACAAATTCACTTCTTATTGAGCTTTTGTTTCCCATGATACAATGGAGCAAACCGAAATTTTATTCCAATGAACTGAAAAAGATGCTGGAAAATGAACACGAAGAATTGCTAGAAGGAAGAAATATTAAGCTCTCGATTTTTGTGCCTGGAACTTGTGGAATTGAACATGTATTTATATGCTGGAGAGGAGCCTCTCAGTTTCTATCAAGGTTTATGCCACATGTAACTCCGAGAAGTTACATGTGAATTGAAAGCAGAAATGAATTATGTTGTTTTAAATTTAAAATCAAAGAACGCAGTTTTAAAGTTGAAAAATAATTTTTGGAAAAAAAAATTTTATTCCAAGAAATACAAAACTTGGGCTTTACTAGTGGACTCGGTTTCAGTCCGACATTCATCTACTCATGTCATGCTTGCACACAAGTCCAGGGTTCAGACACCACCCCTTGCGTGCACAAGCCTTCTTACATATTAGAGTATCCCTTACCAATAAGGTGAGACTTTATTTATAAGCCCGTTTTCATTATTTTCCTATATGGGACAAACTCCTTTGAAAAGGAGAAAACCCATTTCAACTCCCACACTTTGAGTCTTAATATCTTTATCTTTCAAAATATATTTTAAAAAAATAATTATATCATTTTGATGCTCTCACAACAAAGAAAATGACACTACTACAAAACAACCTTTCCACGTCGGTTTTTTTTTTGCCATTTAACGTCGATTTTGCAACCGACGTCTAAACCACCGACGTGGAAGGTCACGTCATTTTTGAAAAACCGACGTGGATTCTTTGGCTTTTCACGTCGATTTTTAGTAAAACCGACGTGGATTTTCTGACTTTTAACGTCGATATTTAGTGAAAACCGACGTGGATTCTCTATTTTTTGCGTCGGTTTTAAAGAAAACCGACGTGGATTCTGTGACTTTTCATGTCGGTTTCTTGACAACCGACGTGGTTGTATGTTTTTAAAAAATAAAATGGTTACCCTTTCATTTATACCACCCCACGTCGGTTTCTTGACAACCGACGTGGTTGTATGTTTTTAAAAAATAAAATGGTTACCCTTTCATTTATACCACCCCACCTAATAAATAATATATAATAAAACTTTCGTAACCTGGACTCCTACCAGCGATGAACAACTTAATTAAAAAAAATGAATTAAAAATTAAAACRAATAATTATAATGCGCTCAACTAAGTTGCAAAAATATTATAGATTTTTTTTAAACACTATCTGTAACTTTACACAACTATCTTTCTGCATTAACCGATACCACCACCACAGTGTATAAGAGCATTACAAACCTACTCTAAAACCCGCAAATTCAATCCGATGATGAATGCTTAAATAATTAACACAGAGCCAAAAAAACAACCTGTCATGAAATAATCACCTCATTGGCTCTCTGCAGTAGCTCGAGCACGCTCCCCACTTTCCTCTTCGCCTTATCCGTCCCATTCTCCGACAACTACCTCAACACCTCTTAAGCCCCAATCTCCCCCGCAACCCTCGAACACTACCCGCTCCCAGCGCACAAGCTCCACAGTATCACGACCGCGTTTTCCCATTTACGAGGGGAGCCCGTCCTGATAACGTCCACCAAACACAGCACTGAGGTTTGTATATTTATATTTACTAAACAAATACCTGCTCCAGAATGCGTAATTTGTTAAAAAAAAAAGAAACAAATACCRATAGGGTTTTCGTAATTATGAAAGGTAGCTGTTTTTCTTTCTTTAACAATTACACTGAACCTTGAACGTATTCTTTTATAATTCAACATTCAAGAATCATAGAAGCAAATCAAGGATTTCCAACCTGCCCAGTCGACACAATTACAAGATCTTTCATCAACTCCAGCGATATCGGMCAACAAAAGTCGTCAGGARTGATTAGAGATCTATGCTTAATTGAATTCTTGTCGATCTCAATAGCATCATTATCATCAACCACCACACATTCCTTTAGCTTCCTCAAGAGATACGACATAGTCTCTATGTATCTTCTGAAACTCCCTCAGGTACACCACCACACAGGATGACCATCTCGTGAAAGGCAAGCAACTCTCTCTTTATATCGTCCGTGGTCCTGAGATGCAGCTTTTCAGATAGACGTCTGAAAACGAGTGGGTCCGAGTCATCTTCTATTTGTGCAGCGGCTAAGTCTGTCATGAGTTGTAAATCGGGCGACTCGATTAGGGTTACTGCTCATTTAAATTGGTTGTAGGAGTTCAATCTGTAGAATGGAAAAGGACATTTTATTTTATGGGTTAGCTATAAATAAATCATACAAGTATACGTAAATCGAAATAGCCATAAAGATGAGAAACAGAAGCTCCACACACACACACACACACACACACACATTTAAAAGAAAAAAATTCTTGCCTTCCTCTGCATATATAAGATTAAAGATGGGTTCGGACCTGAGTAAGGAATAAACCAGATGCAAGATCATAGAAGCACCATGTGCTATAAAAAGAACCAGTCACAAAGTAATTATTGGTTGCATGACCGTAACAACTTGCACCTGTCACAAAAGAAGTATGCTAAACGAATTAGGACTATCCAACAGTGTCATGCCTGACTCAAGTAAAAGAATGTGTAATGTAGTGAAGATAAGTAAGAACAGTAAAATATAAGAATCCATAACCAGCATATAAAAGAATTACCTCAGCAGTATGATCCTTCAAAATGTGCTTACATTCAAAACTTCCACCTTCAGACCCTTGCCACAAGCGAACCGTCTGCAAAGAGAAGAATAATATACTATTGGAAAGCAGCTCAATGAAAGTAATGGTAGACAGAAAATTTTACTAAGTGAGAAGCAGATATCTGTGAAATACTACTGTGAAGCAAACAAATGTTTTAAGGCAAAGATAGTTGTTATTATAATGGATAAAATAAATGTGAGGCAAAACAACTAGTAAAATAGACATAAAGTAGTAGTTACAACTTACAAACATAACAAAACTTATTACATGTTATGCTCTTACATGAGACTTCTCGTCTTTTCCTCCTTTCCATACTTAATAAATAATATCTATTTCCCCTCTTAAATGAGATAGCATAATACTTGAGTTAATAAGCCAGCAACTTGAGCCAAAGTTCGCCAAAAAATAATAAGGAAAAAAAAAGAGAGAATACGCAAGAAAAAGTTTTATGTATCATATTAAACAATAAAAATAGCAAGGAAAAACTTGTTGGAATTATGATTTAATAGCATAGAGTATATTAAGTCACATCTCTTGTATTAAGATAGTAAACATTAGCAATTATCAAAAGCAGAGTTTTCCTACCTGATATTGGGAGCGTTTGTCCTGTATGGTAACTGTAAAGCCAGTTGGTAAATGAGTTATCCTGACAGCACTGTTGGTGGTATTTGCATGCTGACCACCCGAGCCACCGAACCTGTACGTATCGATTTTCAGGTCTTCATTCCTTAATTGTACATCTACCTGCAGAAACATTAAAAAATCTTCAGAAAACAAATTCACAATCCAATAATCTTGAACTCACTAGATACACTCTTGTCAAGCAGCCTAACCATTAAGCAGGTCCCCTAAAATTAAAATTTAATATTTTATATATATATATATATATATATATATATATATATATATATATATATATATATATATTGTACACACACATGTATGTTTTAATAAGACTAAAAATCTTAAAAAACCAATAAACCTTTAAAAAAACCTAAAAAGAAAAACAAAAAAACTAAAATTTGGGCCCCGCCTAACAGAATGTATTCCGTTAGACGGGTGCACACAAGTATTTGTCTGAATTCAACTGCAATTATTTTCAGTGAATCAAAAAAATTAAATCCGAATCTGTGACTGTCACAGAAACATTAAATCAGATGAATTCTAATTGTGACCTGATCTACCTGAGGAAGAATAACGACTGAAACAGCACTGGTGTGGAATCGTCCAGCTTTTTCTGTCACTGGAACTTGCTATAAAAGAAACATATTCACATTGAATGAACATACACATGATAAACGAAATCAAAATACAATTATAAATAAATAAATAAAATCCAGAACCTCAAGTTTATTACCCACCTTATACCCTTTAAGATCAGATTCCGCCACATCCAGAACCTCAAATTTCCAACCTTTTTTCTGCGAGTATTTCTCATACCTGGTGTATTTTGAACGGAAAAAATCAAATAATAGCATAGAAGAAATAATAATAAATAAATAAATAAATAAAATCCTACACTTTGAATATGTCCATCGCAAACAAAGAAGCCTCATCCCCTCCACTTCCTGAAACAAACTAGATTAATAGTTAACACCTATAATCCATGTCAAACTCTACATTAAAAACAAACAAACAAACAAATAAAAACTGCAAAAGCATGCATAAAATAGACTACGATACATAGGGACATTTAGCAATGATCACCTGCTCTGACTTCCAAGATACAATCACGTTCATCTGCATCATCCTTTAGGAAGCAATGACTTGAGCAACGAAAAATGGAGGCACGTTTCTTCTCCAGATGCCTACCCTAATTCCTCAGATCCAATTGCTGCATTTTTTTGTCGTCTTGTGTTTCAGAAACCAGCGATTTTAGTCCCCCAATCTCCTGTCAAAAGCATGACGATCACTTTATTACTTTTATCAACAACCAACAAATGCATGGATGTATTCTATTGTATATTATAATAGTACCTTCTGTTTCTTTCTCAGCTCAGTCACCACATCAATTGTATGCCGGAGCTTCTTAAGCTCCTTGTTCGCGGTGGAATATACTTCCGACAAGGCGTCCGACTGACTTTCAAACAAAKTAAAAATAAATAAAAGTAAAATTCCATAGAGGAATTTGATCAAACTGATAATAGGCATTAATGTATATCGTAATTATCTGATTGGCGATAGCTTAAAGATGAGTTGATAGTACATATATAGAAACAAAGACGAGAAATGGACCTGCTTATAAGTCATATTCGTCGGAGGATCATGATAAGGATCCATTAATGCTACATGATCACCAAAAACAATATAAAGGGTATAGTAGTTAGGACGGAAAAATGTCTCTAAAAAAGTGTAATATCAATAACGTTCCACAAGACAAACCCGTGAAACGAAGTTGCTAACCACTCGCCCATCAACTAAACACATATGTGGGCCATATGTATTAAATATGCGTGCGATGCGCACCTGTACAAAAGAGAAAGATGATAAGACATAAAAATCACTAAACCGAATTTGAAACATAAGTTAAAATTTGTAATATGTGTAAACTCAGCAGTAGCAAATCCAAATTGGCTTTTAGCAACCAGAACATAATTCTGAATTTGTAGAAAAAAAGAAAGAAAGAAACTTTGTAAATTACAAACCTTTGTATATCGATCCCCTTTGCGACATTGTAATAGAACTGTAAAAATAAAAAAATACATGTTGTGATTATTCCATTTACTTGTTACAGATAGATAAAATGCTCCTTTTGACATTGTGCCATGTCGAGATATCAAACAAGCAACTCGCAAGATTTTATAATATTAATGATTCAGTTAAAATATAATATTGCTAGTTCACAGTTTAGAACCAGACCTTTGGATGAGAAGTTAAGAAATAAAAAATAAATACATTGATAGTTTTAAACTTACTTTTAATAGTCTTATATCTTTCTTCACCCTTCATCTCTTTACGTACCCAGATTCTACAAAAACTAAAGAGATTCGAAAAATCAAAGTAAAATACCCACAAAAGACGGTGCGAGTATTTTTTTCTTCTTCTATGATTATATCTATTTTTTCATTTTTATGTTATTTAGTTTCATATTCTCTCACCTTTAACAAGCTTAAGAAAAGCATAATGGCCTAACAATCAAATTGCTAAGAGTAACTTAGTTTTGTAATTCAATAATTCAAATATTTTATAGATTTAATGCTTAACTTGCAAAACCTAGATTCAATTTTCACACCTCATTCAGTACCGCAGAAAATTTCAACAACTCAAAGTCACCTTAAACAGTAATTTTCTAAATTTATTCACAAAAGAAAATTCAGAAAAGAAAAGGTTCAATCCAAACAAAAGGAAAAAACCTAATTACCTTAATTCTCCTCCCATTCTTGTATTTGACCTTCTCGGTGAAACCAGAAGAAAGCCACTCCGGCGACTTCCCGATAACCATTTTCCTGCAATTTTGTCGAGGCAAAGAAACAATCAAGATTATTTTAGAACTAAGTAAATATATTACAAAAATAAAATGGAAATGCAATAACGGAAGCCAGCGAATAAAGAATGATTAAAATGGATAAGTCACCATGATTAAAAAGTTATCCCAATGGACTAATTTGTACTTCTTGCTTGCTTTCCATCAACAGCATCAAAAGTCTAGAATTAATTTCACTACTATTTTTCATAATTTCCCAAAATCCATTAAAACAAAAGAGCTTGAAATATAACAGAACAAAATAATACATCATACATAACTAATTTTCGGATAGCATTAAGAGATGAGTAGAAACTAATGAATTAAGCACTCAGTCGATATTTTGCAAGGCTTTGAACGGGGAGAAGGAATTCCTGCGACATCGGTGGTGAGAAATAGCAACTTGGTGGTGACTTGCCGGAGCTTGGCATGTTCCTCAGAATTTGGCTCATCGGTCGACGGCGAGGAGGAACCAGAGGTGGTGGAAATTTTAGGGTTATGAAGGAAGAACGAGTTTTAGAGTAGCAGGTGAAAGTGTGGGTCTGTGGTTGAGATGGGTCCGGTGGGGGTGCCCGTTGCTCAAGGCGGCGGCGGAAGGAAGGAGACGGTGATGCCTGCAAGGTGAGAGAAAGTTTTGCCAAAAAATAGAAAAAACGAGTAAGACGGGAGAGAGGCGAGAGTAAAATATAATTGAGGGGGCCGGGTTTATTTATTGTATTTAAAAAAAATTTTAATAAAATAATTCACGTCCTTTAGAAAAAACCGACGTAAACCATTTACAGTCACGTTGGTTTTTCACAAAACCGACGTGGAATCTAGCTTATCACGTTGGTTTATTTAAAAACCGACGTGAAAAACATTTAACGTCGGTTATGGTAAAACCGATGTTAACTGTCCGACGTGAAATCTCCTTCTTGTAGTAGTGTGACTCCAAATTTAAACTTATCATTCAACAAACAAAACATAAAGAAAATGATGTCTAATGTTCACCAAAATTTCCTTCCTTTTATTCATATTTCCAATAATCCCCCACATGAAGAAAATTGAAAATATATATCGTGTTAACATCTAACAGTCGAAACTTGCATAGGATAGGTAGGTGTTACCCTCTGAACCTTTCCTTGTAGAAGTACATGTGCTTTAGTAGCCGACCAGTAGAACGCGATGTCTTTAAACTATTTTGCCATTTATGTAAACGACCATATACCGCACACAAGATTCTTCCTAACTTATTTTAATTCTCATAGTTATGTTAATTTATGGCCCTGAACATACGTCTGGCTTTGTGAGAGGTTCTAAGAATTGAGTCTCACACAATTCTCTTCGAATAGACCCCACTTCTCTCTCACATAGGTGGTTCTTCATTCAAAGTACACTACGCTACTTTGTTCGACTCAGATTGGGTATAGACAAAGTCTCATGTGAGTTGAATTTGAACTCTTAGATTAGGATTGATATTTACATATAATTGTCCAACTATTTATCAATTTACAATCAATCACGCAAGGCCAACCAAAATGTTGCGCGATTGGAAACTTTTTTTTTTTTGGTTGGAAAATAGTGCTCCAAAAAAAGAATGTGAATGATGAGTTTTAAGAGTGATAAATGATAATGGAATTAGACGAATACTTATTTATTAAAGTTGACATAACATAAAAATAATAAAATAATGTGTTAAAAAATTGAAGCATATGGAAAAGTATGTAATAATAATTAGTGATTGATTGATTTGTAATTTTATTTTTGAAAAAACGAGTTGAAGGTATTTACGAGAGAGAATTTCTATTTTGTAATTAATCCTCCAAGGGTGGCTTGTCGCAAACCACCACACAAACTAAAATATCTTTGTGTTCAGTAAGAGTTATACTGAACCTTAAACGTCACATGAATAGCACTACACCATATAAATGAAACCTGGAAAATATGCGCAAAAAAAAACTATTTATTATTGTGCTCTTCCAAGTATTCGTTGATTGACTTTTAACTTTATTTTTCAAAATACGAGTTGAAGAGATTTAAGAGAGAAAATATTTATTTTGTAATTCATTCTCCAAGGGTGACTTGTGACCAACCACCCCACAAACTAAAATGCCTTTGGGTTCATTAAGAGTTGTACTTAACCTCAAACGTCACATGAAGAGAACTGCACCATATGAATGAGACCTGGAAAATCTCCACAAAAATAACTTATTTATAATTATGCTCTTCTAAGTTACCCTTCACACAACTTCGTTGTTACCCGTTTAACTTCGTCCATGGGATCGCCATACCTTCGATGATGGGTTTAAATTGTGGTAACTTAATTAATAGGCATTAGTCTCATCTTTCTTGATGTTAATAAATCTTTGCTGAAGTGTCAGTCTTTTCTTGAGCGAATTCGCAATATTATTTTAAAATCTGATAAAATCAAATGAAATCACACCACATGAATTAGATGTCTTATTTACTTAAGACTCACAGTCAAGTGCCTTATTATTATTTTTTTTTTTTGCTTTAGCTATAACAATGGCAACTTGACTATTACACTGTATGGTTGGGGAGCCTGAAGTACTGTACATCCAAGCCCTCGTCCAGGATGACCCAACTATCTAGAAAAGAGTCATTTCAAACTATCTATCAAAGAGTCTCCTAGCAGTGATGAAGAGCATGCCCATACGTAGAGGGTTCCCTACACTTCAGCAATTGGTAGCATCATGTACGCGATGGTGTGCACAAGACAAGACATTGTTCATGCGGTGGGAGTAGTTAGTCGTTTTATGAGCAATCTGGGTAGACAACATTGGGAAGCAGTGAAGTGTTGGACATGAAAGAGGACGATGGAAATTGTTGGACAGAAAGGTGATGAGCGTGGTGCGCTTTTCGCTGTTCAGAAACGTTGCTCTCCATAAAACCAAGGCAAAAAATACAAAATAGATGTTAAAGACGTTATCTGAGATGTACGAGAAGCCATCGGCAGCGAACAAGGTTCATCTAATGTGATGTCTTTTCAACATAAAGATGTTAGAGAGTACTGCGGTCGCCGATCATCTCAACGAGTTCAACATGATACAAACCTAATTGAGTTCGATTGATATTGGTTTTGATGATGAGGACCGAGCCCTAATTCTACTTTCATCATTACTAGAGAGCTGGAGCGGAACGGTTACTGCTATTAGTGTTTCAGTGTTGAAGGAGAAGATGATGTTTGACGAAGTTAGAGATCTGATTATTAGTGAATAAATTCGCAGAAGAGAATCTGGCATAACTTCAGGGTCATCTTTGAGTACAGATAAGGGGGAGATCACAAACAAAAGGTAAATTTAATCGAGGTAGATCAAAATCAACGGGCAGAAGCAAGTCAAGAAAGGATAAGAGTGAGATCAAGTGTTGGAATTGTGACGAGTTAGGTCACTACCAGAACCAGTGTAAGGCACCATTGAAGAAGAAGGACAACAAATCAGCCAACAAAACAACAGGAGATATTGCAAACTCACTTATTTAGAGTGTGAGCAGTCCATTAGAATCGTGGGTTTTGGATTCAAGTGCATCGTTTCATTCTTGCAGTAGTGCTGAGATGATAGAACAGTATATTTCTGGTAATTTTGGGGAGGTTTACCTTACTGATGATGAGCCTCTAAAAATTTTGGGAAAGAGAGATGTTCGGATCAATACTCTAAATGGTTCTGTATTGCAGTTGCGTAATGTGAGACACATTCCTGATTTGAGGAGAAATCTACTTTAAGTAGGGCAGCTGGATGACGAAGGTTATGTTGTGACCCTTGGCTGTAGTAACTGGAAGATAACCAAAGGTGCCATGGTGATGGCTCGAGGAAAGAAGGACGCTACGTTGTATATGACAACCAGTACCAAAGACTGCATTGCTATTGCAGGAAAAAAATAATGATGCGGATTTTTGGCATTGTCGACTTGGCCACATGAGTGAAAAGGGGATGAAAGAACTGTGTTCGAATGGTAAGCTACCCGGCCTCAAGACAATTGATGTTGGTCTGTATGAGGATTGCGTCTTCGGTAAACAGGAAATAGTGAGTTTTTCGAAGGGTGGTAGAACCTTAAAGAAACAGAAGTTGGAGTTGGTACACAGTGACTTATGGGGACCAGCCCCATTAACATCCCTTGGTGATGCGTCATACAACATGACTTTCATTGATGATTCTACAAGAAAAATATGGGTTTACTTTCTAAAAATAAATCTGATGCATTTTATAGTTTTAGAAAGTGGAAAGCCCTTGTAGAAAATGAAACATGTTTGAATTTAAAGTGCTTAAGATCTGACAATGGCGGAGATTAGGAGTTTAGAGAACTCAAAGTGTATTGTGCTACAAATGGAATTTTCATGGAAAAGACCCTGAGAGGAACCCCTCAACAAAATGTATTGGCAAAGCGAATGAACAGAACTCTAAATGAGCGTGCCAGATGTATGCGGTTGAAGTCACGTTAACAAAGATGTTTTGGGCAGATGCAGTTAACACAACCACATTCTTGGTTAACAGAGGACCATCAGCTCCTTTGGAGAATTGCATGCCGGATAAGGCTTGGAGTGTAAGGAGGTAAACCTAATTTATCTGCAAATATTTGGTTGTGTTGCTTATGTTCATATAGATGCTGCAGCTAGAAGTAAGTTGGATGCTAAATCTAATAAATGTACATTTATTGGATATAACAGTGATGAATTCGGTTACAGATTTTGGGATGAACTGAATCAAAAAATAATCCGCAGTCGAGATGTCATATTTAATGAACAGGTTTTGTACAAGGAGAGGATGGGTGCACCAGATGCTGAAAGTGCAGATACTCAGGTTGTAGAGTTAGATATTTCTAACTCAGGTGAGAGCAAAGCAGTTCAGAATGACCAGGAAGTTGTTGAGGTTGAGTCGAGAACATCACCAGTTTCGTTGCGAAGGCCTACAAAAGTGCGATGATCACATGATAAGTTCACACCATCAAATTACTACTTATTGTTGACTAATGGTGGCGAACCTCAAATTACCTCAATGTTTTTTTGGGGTTATTTGAGGGAGTTCGTGTAAAATTATAACTAGGTTTTTTTTTAATTATAAATAGCCTATTTGTGTAATTGTAAATCAATCTAAAAAATTATTATATTACAAACTTCTGAATTTGTAGTGCCCCAGTCGTAATCAGAATCTCTGTATAACGAATTGGGTGAACAATTTCTTGTGTAGTTATTTATTGCTTTCTTTTTCATCATATTAGTTGTAATCCTAATATATATAATAAAGAAATATAAGTAAATAGGAATAACATCCAAGAAAATCTTTTAAAATCGTTTAGCCTCTGTACAAAATAAAAACTAAACTAATGAATCTATTAATGTTAAACAATTGAATTCGATACACAAACTGTAAAATTAAACGCAGTTGGAGTTATAAAATGTCTAAATATCACTAGCAAATTGTTAACATTGTACATGTTCCGCGTTACTAAATCTACTTGTTTAACAATCAAGTAGATTTAAACCAATACAAAAACTTAATCCAATTTCACATTTGAACAAAACAAATAAATATTGGTTGCAACTAATTTAGCAAATCAAAATACTTTTAGAAGATCAAAATAACATTAATAAATAAATCAACTCTAAAAATAATACTTAACGATAGTCCAATATATTCAGATAACATAACCAAGGAGTCACAAATTCAACGGTCCATCCAATTAAATTGAGAGTTTTGAATTTCCTAATAAAACCAACTCTCAATGTAGTCAACTAAAAGTATAATAAAAAAAGTTTGCAAGAATAAGATAATCTCACATATACGTTGAGCAAGACGAATTGCATAATAACATATTAGATTGCGATTTATACGATTTGGATCTTCAAAAATCTAATTTAAGTAATTCCACTACTCTAACACACGTCGATCGATAAATTAATTTTTATTGTAATAAAAGAAACAAAGTTCTTCAAATTATTGAACTTTGAATTTTTTATTTCAACACAATTGTTATTCTCAATCAACGTAAATTCATAAAATATCATAAGGACTTGAAAAAGTTCTTATTTCAACACATATCAAATAAATCTAATTTATATAAAAATAATAAGGAATATTTTCCTCCCTCAAATTGTAGAAAAATATCACCATTCACAAAAACAGTGAAAATAACATTTCTAATAATTTATGGATAATAAAAAAATTGGGCTATTGTCAAATATTACATAGAAGAAAATATTTGTGTCAAATACTCTAACCAATCATACAAAATTTTGAAGATCAATTATTCTAATTAAACTAGTAAGCAACAATTTAAACTAATTAAAGCAATGAATTAAACTAATAAACGAAAGGAACTGAAAACTTACTATTAAGCGAAGAAAGTAACAGCGTCCGGAATGTAGAAATCTTGAATCTAAATTATCTAAAAACTAATCTACTTTATCTAAATACTAGAAATTTAAAACTAAGAAATAATAGAAGAAAAAAAATAAAGAACACTCTTGGGTTGTCATCCCCAAGAGGTTCGAGAGTTGGGAGAGTTCTCGTGTGTGTTAGGCGTCACTCCTTTTATAGGATATGGTGGTCTCCTTTTCTTTCACCAAATCCTTCTTCAAAAAGGTATCTTGAATTTATTTCCTTTTTAATTCCAATAATAATTCTTCTCTTCAAATCCATCAAAGGAAAGGTCTTTTCCCCTTGACCAAGTCTTCCCATCTGCTAATAATATATTAATATCCTTTTTCAAGATGCGTTAAAGCCAGGCTTGCTCGTGTTCCGGGTTGAAAGCTCTTATTTTTCGAATTTACGACCGCACTGTGTAACCCAGTGTGGATCAGCGTACCCAGTTTCAACTTTAATACTTCAAATCGAGGCCCGTTTTCGCTGAAACTCTACTCATAGACCCATCATTGATTATGTCCAAACCAAAAATCTTCAAAATACCTAAAATAAACATAAAATTATTTAATTATAATAATTAAATTAATATAAAATAAGTTAGAGATAAGAAAATACGAAAATTTGCTCAATCTATCCAATTTACACTGAAGTCAACAATAAAAACAAACTAAAATACCAACTAAAATCAAAAAAAAATTCATGTTAATCAACTACCTCACACTCTATTGGTTTGTTCGTCCTCGAACAAACGATAATTTCAAAGAGTAACAAGAATGAAAATAAGTCCAAGTAAAGAGTCGTGTTATGCTACATACATAATTTTGAAAATATAGATACATGTCACCAACTTCAACACTCCACCCTTATTACATTGTCGCTTCAAAATCAAATTCATGCATCCTCACAAAGGGTAATATATTGGGGTGTAAGCTCAAAAGCACTCAAGTATTTTCTGCATAGGAAGTGTATACGCTCAAATCATACAAATACAAGCGCAAGAGAATGAGATCACTTGTAGGTGGGTAAGTCCATGGAGCTCAAATCAAACTCATGGAGAAAGTACAAACATCAAGCCTTCACACAACAATCTCCAAATCCTGACTCTTACTATTTCCATATGGGGGCTAACTTCCTTAACAACTCCGGGTCTCCGACAAATAGCACCCTTAAGAACTTTAAGCACTTCAACTGACCTCTCCTCTTCACCTCGATTCGAATTTACCAAGATGGTAATCGGTTGGCTCTCCTCTCTCCAAATAAGCATGTTTGAGGTGAGATGGGGGAAGCTTAGGCTCGGGCTTTTGCCTCCCCCCAACCTTGTTGGGAGTTGGCTCGAACAAATCACCGATCCATTCAAGCTACTCTTCGAGCTTTTCAATCTTATCATCAATAACCTCCACCTTGTTTATGTTAAGAGTAACACAACCAATACAAAACCGAAAAATAGTAAAAGAGAAGCAATCAAATATCAGAAAATGAGTGGGAAAAAGTGCTTAACTTTTATTCTTCAAAACCATTTTGGATCGGCCTTAACCGGACCTTTTTTTCAGGTGCTTGACCTTAAAATACAAGCTTTCTCTCTCTAAAGCTCTCTATCTTTCTCCCTCTAAAAAATTGGGGATCATTCTCTCTCTCTTGGAAAGGCTATTTATAGTTTTCCATTGAAACCCTAATTTGACACCTGTCTCTCTCCCATTGGTTCTCCATGGATTCTTCTCACGTGTTCAACGCTTGATGCCGACCTCAGGAAATTCCCATCGACTCAGAACCGATCTCAATTGCTTTTCCACCGACTTGATCCGACCTCAGCTATTATCCTCATAAGATGAATCCGGAGACGTCGGCCTGACCCCTCAGCTCGGGATGTTGAGATCATCGATCGGTCAGAGTCGAACTTGATCAGGTGGTGCACCCATAGGTGGAGCTCATCCTGCTCGGCACTTTCCCTGGTCGGCGCGTCCGGGCGGGGAGTGATCAGCATGTGGCGCGGGCCGCCTGGCATCCCTGGTGAATCCCCTACTCGACAGGATGGCCGAGCTCAGAAGCTCGGCACTTTTCCTGGCCAGCACCCCTAGGATGGACTGCTCGGCGTGTTGCACAGACCGCCTGTCGTCCCCGAAGGATCCCCTGCTCCGGAGGATGGCCGAGCTCAGAAGCTCGACACTTTTCCTGGTCAGCACCCCTAGGCAGGAGTGATCGGCATGTTGCGCAGACCGCTTGTTGTCCCTGGAGAATCCCCTGCTCGGCAGGATGGCCGAGCTCAGCAGCTCGGAACTCTTCCTGGTCGGCACCCCTAGGCGGGAGTGCCCCGCGTGTTTGCGCAGACCGCCTGTCGTCCCCGGAGAATCCCCTGCTCGGCAGGATAGCCGAGCTCAGCAGCTCGGCACTTTTCCTGGTCGGCACCCCTAGGTGGGAGTGCTCGACGTGTTACGTAGAGCGCCTAGCGTCAGTCTGCTCGGCAAGGCCCTCCTCGGCGGCCCTGCTCGGCAGATGTGGGCCTGGCGGCCTGACGCGGATACGCTCGGGAGACCTGGCGCGCCCGTGTACTCCAGCTCAGTAAGTGTGTGCTTGGCTTGGTTCGGTACTTGTCTTCTGGGCGATATCGACCCATCCAACAAGCCCTGAGCGCAGAGTCGGCTACGTTGGTGGTCGAGTTCGGGCTCATCGAATCCTAGTCGCCCATGGGAGCCGAGCCGACCTTGGCACGGGATGCCTTGTCTCTTCAACCTTTTCCCGCTTGTAGTTTGACCATCTTCGTTCTCCATGATGGAAGCTTTTTCAGGTACCTTTGTAAGCTTTTGCAGGTCTTGTCTTTTTATGTTTTTGGACTGTTGTGTCACATGACCATTCTCCCTTTCTTATACCAGCATCTTCTTTCCTTCTTCCTCCATTTTCATTCTGCAACTTTTTTTTTTATTCTCATCTTCTTCTTGTCTTTCCAAAATATTTTTTGAAGAAAACTTGCTTGTGTTCTAGCTTTGTGACACCCTGTTCGGTCCATTTCACTCTGCCTTTGCCCAGTTCTCCTCCGATTTTTCTTGTCAAAGGTAATATCTCTCTTTTTTTTCTTCCCTCTTCTTGAACCTTTTCCATGTCTAGTAGCCCGGGTTACTCTCCGGACAGTTTTTGGGGGTTCGAGGGGAATGGTCTGGGCGGCGACCAACCTGGGTTTCAGTCGGACACGTACCCTGGGTCTGGGTTCGACCAATACGGGAGCTTTGGTGCCAGGGGAGATTTTTGGTCAAGGGCGACCCTCCGCATTCGAGCAATTTTTAAGTGAAGATTTCTAGCTCGGTGGTTATTCCCAATTCGGCCACTCTCAATCTTTCTGACCTGGCGGCCAGTTCGCGCAGGGCCTGCCACTTTGGACCTAGGAGCGAGTCTTTTCCAGAGTCACAACATGGTTTGAGCGGCCATCCCGACGGTGGCGTGGTGGCGTATCGGCTAGGATGTCGAGTTTGAGCCCTGGACCG
>BMAC01000035.1:2278766-2302694 GCA_014905375.1 Phtheirospermum japonicum
TTATTTTTTTTTATATTTTATTTTTTTATTTATTTTATTTTTTTTTTATATATATATATATATATATTCAAATCTCAAATTAATAAGTAAATTAAAATGGAAACAACTTTTGGGGTGTTACAGCGGCCTGCAAGAGGAACATAATGATGCGCTGGTGATCGAAGCTAAAATAGCATGATATGAAGTTGGAAGGGTGTTTGTGGATAATTGGAGATCGATCATCATCATATACCTAGATTGCCTAGAACAGATGAACATAAAGGCAAAGGTACGACTGGTAAATACTCTGATTTATGCTTTTAATGGTGCGCAGGTTATCACCGAAGGCAAGCTGGCACTCCCGGTGGTTTTAGGAAAAGGGGAACTGAGTATAAGGAAGGATGTGAAATCCTTAATTGTCAAAGGAAGCTCGGTGTACAACGCAATACTGGGGTGACCTTCCCTCAACTCATTCCGGGCGATCATCTCTACTTACCACATGAGTATCAAGTATCCGGCCGGGGATAAAGTAGGAGAGGTGATATGAGAACAACAGGTCGTTAGATCATGCTACCAGATGACGGTTAGAAAAGGTGTGAGTCAAAACAAAAGAGGAAGGATAGAAGATATGCAGGAAGGGATATATGGCTCCAAGAAAATGAGGAAGAGGAAGATATTGTCCAATACCGTGACGAACTCATGATAATATCACTGGAGAAAGCAGGGGGAGCATGCATGCTCGAAGACAGCTTTATCACGCGGCTAGAGTAGCTGCCACTCAAAGAAGTATTATGCCCAACTCTTCGGACGATGGGCTCATACTTTTCATATTTATCCCTATTTATCAATCATGGACCGATACTTCTTTAGGTCGGTGGTGAACTCATATGCTTACACTACTACAAAATAGTGATTTCACGTCGGCCATTTAACGTCGTTTATTTATAAACTGACGTAAAAGTTTTTTCTCGTCTGTTTTTAAATAAACTAACGTGATATTTAAGTTTCCAGGCCAGTTCATTTAACACCGAAGTGGTTGATATAATTTACGTCGGTTATTTATAAACTGGTGTGATAAATTATATTAAAAAAATGTTAAAATACCGTATATAAAATAAATATAAGCGGCTCAAACCTAATTACCCGATTTTCTTCAATTTCCACCATCCCCAAAATTCAGAAAAATCGGCCCATAATTCTCCTCCCTTCTTTGATAGTGACAGACCGGCGACCACCATGGCGTTCTCCTCTCCAAGGCAGCGGCCCGAAGGATCGGTCTCCGAATCGTGGCGGTGGGGTTTTGTTTGGGTTTTATTTCGGGTGTCAAGAGGACAGTGAGGGCTCGTGGGCTATAGGTGTTTTCTATGGGAAATCGCCTTTTTCTCTCAAACCAATTGAAACTATAAGTTCAATTTATATATATTCAGATTTTCATTTATATGCACGTTGATGAAACTCGTTTGTATATTGAAAAACAAAATTTTATGATTTTGTGAAATATTTCTGTGTTCAGGGTTTTTGTGGATCTTTCTTTTGGTGGCAGTGAGAATTGATTTCCCCTTTAAAAAAAAAAAAACAAACTATTTTATGGATCATGATTTCTGGGTTTTGTGTTGTTCCTTGATTTTGTGAAACTCGAACACCTTTTTCTGGTATTTTTTGTTTTGTTAATTATGAAAACAATCTCACTTGCAGTAATCTAGGCAAATTTATTTTGATAATAGTTTGGGTTAGAAACTAGATTTATTTGGGCATCTGTTTTTTTTTTTTTTCTCTTTATTTATTTTTATATTTGATTGACACTTTGAAAATTGGCAATCAGATGAATGTATGGAAGAACAAAAGTGCAGCATGGCCCTTAGCCAACCCGGCTATCACTTATGCATCGCTTTCTAATGCCGGTTTCCCAAGCAACTTTGTTGCATATCCTTTTTTTTATGTAAAGGTAATTAGAAAGAATTTAATTTTTTTTAAGGAATTGGTAATCTTGTGCATTTTTGTTTTAATAAGAACTGTATCTGCGGTCCGTTCCCGTGTGCTACAGTATGACCGTGTAAGAAAGCTATTAGTTGTGATAATGATATTGTTAGATATGTATGGTTTAAGTTCTAAAACTGTAACTTTCTATCTATTTCGCCAATGATTATTATTGTGAGTTAATGGGATTTATCAATTTGTTGACTAATTCGATGGAAACAATGGATATCTTTCAAGCATCTCTTTATTGCTATCTGTATTTTGCAGTAGGGGTCATGGAATCTGGTATTTTTAGATTATCCAGAAGAAGATTTTCCCAACATTAATTTGAGCAAGTGGGGTAATGAGGTTTAAGTTGAAAGTGAAGTGTAGATTTATAGAGTTTTAACTTTTAATTAGTTTCTCAAAGAAAGTCTTCTTGCTCTTTAATGACACATTTCTTTAGGTTTGAGTATGCTAGCTTTTTGACTTGGGATGATATAAGGATATTTTACAATTACTATAATTTGAAAAAGAAGAAAAGGACTGTCTCTGGCAAAACTTGACACAGAATATATTCTTTTTCAATTTTGTATCTTAATTTCGGTTTCAGTAAGCTTAATTAATTATTCAAAGTTCCTTTCTAATTTAATTGGAAAATGATTGAAATAATTGGAATTGAAAATGTTATTAGTAATGATCTGGTTGACATGTTATTTATTTATTTATTTTTTAATGTAAATTGAGCTGATGTAGTTTATTGCATGATTCAGGGCGATATCCTTTACCTACGAAACGAAAATTCAGTAACACTGCTAGGAGACATCGACATCGGACTCTCACGAAGTCTAGACAAGGGCGCCACCTGGCAGCAGCTGGGTATCGCCCTCGACGAAGATTGGCATCTCTCCTATTCTTACATCTTCGAGTACAATCGAAATGTACCACTCAGTCTAATTTTTTTTCTTTATTTGAACTAATCGATTTATTATATTTAAAAAACTATAATTTATTATTCGTCACAGATATATATGATGCCCAAGGGCAGCGCAAAAGGGGACCTTCTAATTATCGAGTCCACAGGTATCCGGAAGATTAACATACAATGACCATGACATGACCGAATTCGTACAACAAAGGACGTCGGCATGCATTAGCCAGCACGATCTGCACACCGGAGAGTTGACGGTTCGAGAAACACTGGCCTTTTTGGCTAGATGTCACGGAGTTGGACCTCGTTATGGTCCATAAATAATATCATTTTTTCTATGTTGTGATCATACAATTTAGTAAACAAATTAGGATAAATTAAATGTTGAAAAAAATAAATGGATTTTGCAGAAATACTAGCCGAATTGTCGAGGAGAGACAAGCAAGCGAACATTAACCCGGACCCTTATCTCGATTTTTTCATGAAGGTTAAAATTAGCTTTATTTATGGCCAAACTAAAACTAGGAGACTGCCAACATTTTTATTACTATTATTATTATTTTTTAATAATTATTCTACATGCAGCATCTATTGGAGGGCAAGAAGCAAGCGTCGTAACGGATTACATAATCAAGGTAACAACTTTTTTTATGTTTCCAACTATTATCAGCACTTATGTCCAAGAAAAAAAAATATAACATGATAAGGGTAAATTCCATTTTTCATACCCAAACTATGCTGTAATTTTAGAGTCAGTACCCCATGTTTAAAAAGTATCAAGATCAGTACCCTAATTTTAATTTTTGTATCAACTTTCATACCCAACGTCATTTTTCGGTTAAAAACTAACGGAACCAACAAAATTTGGATGGAAAATGCTGAGGTGGAACATTAAATTAAAATTTTAATCATTTATTTATTTTCATGTTTCTATAAAAACTATTTCTAAAATATAATGTGAAATTTATTCAAAATAAAAAATAAAAAACAAATAATTAACATTCACTCGCTGCCCACCCCCTCTCAGCCCTCTTCCGATGACAGAAATGCCCTCTTTCAAAATCCAACATCAAATTCTGGTCTGAAGTTCTGACCACCAACAATTCGCCGCAAAAGTAGCAAAAAATATAAAAAAAATAAAATAAAATAAAATTGGCCGCTATTTGTCGGCCTTGTGCTGAAAATCCGACAATTGGATCATTGCAAACCATATATAATTGGAAAGCCCATTTGAGGAGGTTCTCAAAGGCATCTTCTGATCATAGATCAAGTTTCTAAATCCCAAACATGATGCCGACAAAGCTTTTGCAGGTTTTGTTACAAAATACGGCGGCGATGGCAACTTAGACAATCAATTCCCGGTGAATCACTGGTTCAAAACCGACGAATCTTACCTCGATTTGTTCGTATTCACATGGGCTTCAAAACCCATCAACCTCAACTTGAATTGGTTTTGATTGTGAATTTCTTTCTGATTTTTCAATAAATTTCTGTAAAAAAAGTTCATCTCTCAACGCTCTCTCTTGCAATCTCCCAGCAAGAAGCTCTCTAATGGAGGTAAGTTTACAGGGATGCAGTAGTACTTGACGGCGACAACGCAGCAGAGCTCCGCCGTGAAGTTCACGTGAGTACAGAGGGGGCTGGACATTCTTATTTTCTCTCTCCTTTTCTTTTTAAAATTTCAAGTTTGGAATGCATATTATTTATTAAAGGTATTTTATTTTTCTAATTAATATAATAATAAATTTTCAATAAAAACTCAGCATTTTTCCAAATTTTACCGTTAAAACTGACGGAAAATTAATGGCAGGTATGGAAGTTGATACAAAAATTGAAGTTAGAGTACTGATTTTGATACTTTTCAAATATGGGGTACTGACTCTAAAATTACAGCATAGTTTGGGTATGAAAAATGAAATTTACCCACATGATAATTTCAATAACTTCCAAATTCAGAGATCTTGGGGCTCGAAATATGCGTTGACACTCACTAAAAGAATCACTAGTGCAGAAAATATATTTTAAAACAGTCAATCTAGAACGCCTCAGAAAAAGACGATCTGGAATATAAGCTGGTGGCATTTTTGTAATAAAAGCGTTATATACCAGATCGCCTTTTTTAAAGGCGTTATTTTATGGAACATATTAACCAGGGAAAACTGTTTTCTAGAACGGGTAAATTGTTTTTCTAGAACGTCTCAAATAACAGTTCTAGAATATCGGATATTCTAGAACGCCTCAAAAAGCTGATATGGAAAATCTGATATTCTAGAACAGCTCTAGTCAGAATGCCTGGGCAGGGCGATCTAGAATAACTGAAACAGGGCGTTCTAGAAAACTGTTTCTGCACTAGTGAATAATGCCTAAGAGGGACCACAAAAATCGTCCCTATAAATGTCATTGTTGTTGCATTAATTATATAGGGACGACATGTCCTCCCAATGAAGTCCTTGCTATAGACATCTTGCTATTAATATATAGTAACGACACTCGTTGTTTCTAAAACTTGAATAACAACAGACACAACTTGTCGTGCCAATATCTGTTATTTCTATTGTGTTACACTTGTTGGAACGACATGCCCTCCCAATTCTGGCGTTACTAATGGTAAAAATTCGTTGCAAATGGTCCTTACACTACTACAAAAATGGTTTTTTCATCGTTATTTGAAGCGTTTAACATTGGTTTTGTTGTAGAACCGATTAAAGATTGGATATAAAAACCGATATGAAGGAAATTATTTAACATCGTTTATGTATCGGAAATTATATTAACATCGGTTATTAATATAACCGATGTAAATCACTATATTATTTTTTGAATTTTACCATTTTAGGCAATTCAAATTGGAAACTTATAACCGAATTATTTCACATAACCCAATAAAATAATACGCAGAAAACACCAAACAATTCACCCGAAAAAACCCCCCTAACAATTCACCCCCCGAAAAAGAGCAAGAACATAATCCATTAATAATCCATACAACCAAATTAGATCCCGACTAATCCCGAACTATACAAGGTAAAATTCATCGAACAAGCTATATAATTCGAAAAATGAAATACGTATGGCCTACACAAAGTACTATTTTTAACCATATCCAAGCAGCTATATTACATGTAACTTTCTGAAATGTCTGTTGCTCTTCAATTGGTGTGTCCATCAAGTACCAAAGCTCCAGTAACGAACTCGCGAGATCTTGTAACTAACAATTCACCCGAAAAAACCCCCCTAACAATTCACCCCCCGAAAAAGAGTAAGAACATAATCCATTAATAATCCATCCAACCAAATTAGATCCCGACTAATCCCGAACTATACAAGGTAAAATTCATCGAACAAGCTATATAATTTGAAAAATGAAATACGTATGGCCTACACAAAGTACTATTTTTAACCATATCCAAGCAGCTATATTACATGTAACTTTCTGAAATTTCTGTTGCTCTTCAATTGGTGTGTCCATCAAGTTCCAAAGCTCCAGTAACGAACTCGCAAGATCTTGTAACTAACCAATATTGAGTAGTTAACTAACGCTGTCTAATTGAATTAGAAAATAATTTTTAAAGTAACAAAATCCTAACCGAAAAATGGTATACCTGCTGCATTCTCTGTATTTTAACCTCCTGCAGCTTTTGTATAGTGGTCCTCAGTTTTTCTATGGTATCATTGCTAATGTTTTTTGAACCTTCAGATTCCCCTAAACTCGGATGAATCTCACTAGCAGTTTGCTCAAAATCTAAGCCGAGTACTGAGCAACACGAGTACAAATAACTGAAGTGCTCCATAACCTTTTTCAGACGTTCACACTATGAGGAAAGAACATCCAGTAAAAATATAATAGAGAAATATATATATATATATATATATATATATATATATATATATATATATATATATATATATATATATATATATATATATAYATATAATAAAGTGCGAAAATATTATTAAAAAAGAAGAAACACCGTTCATACAATCAAAGATCACGACGTCCTATCCCTGAGTAAAGACATCTGTTCGCTCTCGAGGTAAACCCACCCTTGTGGAAAAAACCCTCGTAGAGGAAAGAGTACCCTCCACATGCCAGTAGTTGAAGGAAAAGAACAAAGCGATAAAAACGCTAAGAGCCTCAAGCCGGCTAAAAGTAAAAATAAGCTACAACAAGCAGGTCGTGATCTAAAGAGCAGTAATACCAAGGTTCTCAGCTGAACCGAGATTAGACTGCTATCCGAGGAGTTGATGTCAAGATCATGATGAACGTTACACCATTTTACCCAAAATATCATCGTTCACCAGATCTATGAGAAACGCCGGAGGCGATATGAACCAGTCGTAACAGGGGGAGTCGGATTTGGAGAGAGCATCAGCAGCGTGATTGCCTTCTCGATAAACATGTGAAATTATGAACTCGATTGAGGTAGTGATGAAAAGAATCCGACGCCAACGAGCCAGGAAACGCCAAGGGACATTCAGGCTACGCTTCATGAAAAACTCCACCACATAAGTCGAGTCGGACTCCAGCCAAATTCGTCTCCAACTTCTCATATCAACCTCCTCAATCGCAATAATCGCGGCCTCCAACTCAGCCTCAAAGGCAAAACCCTGGTCAAGCGATCTCGAAACCGCCTTTTACAAAGCCCCGGCATGTGCGGAAAATACCCGCTGCGACGCAGTCTCCGGGACAACCCACAACACTACCATCCGTATTCACCTTAATCTAGCCAGGTGAGGGGGGCAAACAGGACACAGGGGTAAGGGTGAGTGGAGGAGCGGACCTACCACACACACCAATTTGCGCAAACAAATCAGGTTTGTAACTGTGTTTGCTATTGTGCCGTGATCCAGGGCAGATGACTCCAGAATAAGTGATCGGATGAGAATAAGAGCCTCTGTGGTGGAAGGTCTAACTCCATTATGGAAGAAATTGCGTTGTAGGTGCCAGATTGTCCAGATCGTCGAAATGAAAGCAGCTTTCCAGAGGAAGAGCACCTATGCACTAAAACGAAAACACAAAAATGAGCAAAACCACCTAAAAGGGGGTGCTGGATGCTGAAAGCATCTTCGACCAAGGCCCAAATATGATGCCCAAACTGACACTCTTTAAATAAATGGTCAACCATCTTGGATCTCGCGAAGCAAAAGCAACAAAAGGAAGGACCTATGAACCCTCGCCCGCGGATCACGTCGAAAACACCTAGCCGATTAAAGATCGCCTTCTAGACAGTGATAGATCGTCGAGACGGAATATGAGAAGACCAAATCTAACTTCCCCACCGAACCTTAAGAAACTTCTGAGGAGGTGGTCATACGCAAGCCTGGCCGTGATATCCCCAGAAAGAGAGGTAGACCAAACGCATTTATCTTCGGTGTGAGGGACAATAAGAAACCGGAGGATGTCAATGACTATATCTGTGAAAGAGAAGAGGAAGCTCTCCGTAATGTGCCAGATCCCAGAGGAGAAGTATTCGGCGATAGTCTGAGAAAAATGAGGCTCAAGAGTCTCAGGGATGCCGATACGGGAGGCGATGGAGTAACCAAACCAGTTATCCCACCAGAAGCTAACCCTGAGTCAATGCCAGGGATCCAACGAGAGTTCTCCAAAATGCTAATAACGTGACCTCTTATTCCACCCCAAATGAACGAGGAGACATGCGCATGGGGGAACCATTCTTCTTAAAAAAGCGTTCTCGAAGAAGTCGAAAGGCCATAAAATCCTTATTAAGCAAATTATTAGCGAATTTGAAGAGGAACGAAGAGTTGGCAGTGGTGACAGAGCGGATGCCAAGGCCACCCTCCTCACGAGGAGCACCAAAACGGGCCCAGTTAACAGTACAGCGCTGACGATCCGAAATATCGCCCGACCAGACAAAATTTCTAATAGTAGTCTCCAGCCTGGGCGTAAGCGAGATCGGCCATTTAAGGATAAGCATGGAATGCACAGTGGTGCTGGTAATGACCGAATTACCCTTCCAAGTTCCAAACTTAGCCAAAGTCTTATCCAGAATCGGTCGGAGGTCAGTAGCACGAGGGCTACCGCGGAACATCGGGACCCCGAGATAAGAGGCAGGGAGGGAACACACGGAAAAACTAGAGTCCTGACAAATACGACGAACGGCAGGATTCACAGAAGAGCCAAAGTCAATCTTAGATTTCTCCGGACTGAGAATCTGTCAGGAGAAATCCCCATAGCGACGGAAGATGTCCAGGATGGACTTAGCATTACGAGTTGAAGCATGACTCATAACAAGGATATCATCAGCAAAAAGAAGGCATGCCGGGAAACTGAGCGTGCGACCGGCCTGGAACGGGGAGATCGTACCACAATCCGCAGCGAAATAGAGGGCACGCGCAAGGACGTCCTTCGCGATGCAGAACGGGAGAGTAGAGAGTGGATCCCCCTGGCGGACACCCCTGGAGCAGCTAAAATAGCCAACATGGCTACCATTAAGAAGAATCGAGATGCGAGCAGAAAGAAGGATGGTGTCAACCTACCCAATGAAGATAGAAGGAAAACAAAAAACGTGTAAGACTGCATTTAGGAAGCCCCAATCCATGGTATTGAAGGCTTTACGAATGTCAATCTTCATGATCATATTCATACAAAAGGTGTGGGAGGAAAGGCAATTAAAAGCCTCAAAGGCAACAACTATACATTCATGAATCTATTTACCCAGAATAAACCCAAATTAAGAGTCCGAGATCATCTTACTGATGACTACCCCAAGACGGGTAACCATGATCTTAGTGATGATCTTGAAAGAGAAGTTTCTAAGGGCAATCGGGCGAAAATCTTCCACACGTATCTCCCCTTTGATTTTCGGGATTAGAATCATGAAACTATAGTTGAAACCAGTGGGAAGGGAAGAAGAAACAAAAAAGTGTTAGACTGCCGAATAGACGTCATGTCCGAAAGTGTCCCAGCACTCCTGAAAGAAATGGCCATTAAAGCCATGCGACCCAGGGGCACTACTAGGGGCAAGAGAGAAAACCGCCTCACTAATCTCATCATCGCTCGGAGTAGTAGAGAGAAAGTCATGAGAATGACTATCAACAACATGGTGCAGAAACTCATTAATCCAAGTAGGTTCCGGGAGAGGGTGGCTGGCAGAAAAGAGGTCAGAGAAGAAGGAGATGATCTTTCCTCGAATCGCATTAGGAGATTCGCTGATCACCCCATCAATCAAGAGGGAACCAATGGTGGACTTCGTAACCTGAGCCTTGATACTCCGATGGAAAAAGGCCGAGTTATGATCACCATCCGTGAGCCACTGATCCCGGCTCTTATGCCAAAAAAATACTAGCCTGAGTGTCAAGAATAGAGGAGAGTTGGACTTGCAGGGCAATTTCAGCTTCTGAGTATCCCGTGTCCAGGCAACAAGACTGTAAGTTCATAAGCTCGGCAAGAGAAGACTCTACCTGGCGTTGAACATAACCAACAGTCTAAGCATTCCATTCCCAAAGAACTCCACGAAGTAACGCAATTTGGCCATGAGGGAAAGAGTAGGGTTAGAAGTCTGGTGGGGGAGAGCCCAAGCGGTGGTGACAAGGGAACAAAAACCAGGCTGCGAAGTCCAAAAATTCTGAAAATGGAAAATCCGAGGGCCCGAGGTGGTAAGCATGTCCCTAGAACACTCAAGGAGAATAGGATGATGATCAGAGCGAATCCAGGAAGGATAAGGCCTGAAATACATCCGCACACCATGGATAGGTCAGTGGAATGAATCAAGCGATCCAAACGAGCAAAACAGACCTCCGAGTGGCAGCGATTAATCCTGGTGAAGAAACTTCTTGTAGTGGTGACCTGTAAGAACCCGTCAGCGTCTAAGAAACTGTGGAAGTCCGAGCAGGAAGAAGCATCAGGGGGATTGCCCCCGCGTCGCTCGTGGGCACCCAAAACCGCGTTGAAGTCCCCGATGATCAAAAGACGGGGGAGCGAGAGGCTCAAGATGTCTCTCCAGAGAGGGCGACGCTCCAAAGTAGTGATGTGGGCATGAACGAAGCCAAGATGGAAATCGAGGTCCCCGAAGACGGCCCGGATGAGGATGACCTGATTCGAGTAGAAGATGACAGAGGTGGAGGTAACAGTAGATCTCGTGAAGACCCAAATATCGGGGATACCGTTGCTGCAAAGGTTCTCGGCAACAAGGGTGAGGTCAAGGCATTGCCAAGTGGCACGAATACTATCGAAGGAAACCATAGGTTCCGCAATAGCAAGAAAATCGGGATGGTGAACCTGACAAAATTCCTTAAGGACTAAACGATAGGCCGAGTTACCAATCCCTCGAATGTTCCAAGAGAGGAAGTGCATTATTCAAACGTGGAGGTGGAGGGGTGGTGAGTCCTCCTGTCCATTCTATCAAAATGAGAAAGCTCATTTTCGAGGGACGCTAAATTAGCGTCAGAGTCGTCAAAATCAGACCAACGAAGGCTGGCAGCTGTGGACATCCTTTGACGCGGAATTGATGAGCCCGACTCGACGATTGTAAAGTCGTCAGAGGGATTGCTCACTATAATTCTGTCCTTAGCACTTTGCAAAAGTGATTTGGACGCGGTGTTATGATCGTAAATAATGAGCGTTCGATCGTTAGGAACCACGGGGGCCGGAGTGGGCGAGGAGTTAGCTTGAGGCGCTGAAGCTGGTCGAGCGTGCGTAGTCGGAGTACCACGCACGGCGCCTCTGGCAAGAGTGCTGCCAACAACGGGAGGAACCAGCGTGGAAGGGAAGGAGAAAAGTTGCTTCTTCCCATCCGAAGTGGATGATGGAGCGTGAGAAACGGTAGATTTAAGGTCAGGGTAAGCGAGCGCAGACGAAGAGGGTTCGGGACCCAGAGGTGAAACCGAGACCGGGGGTGGGTACTCTGGGCCGATATCGGATTGCAACGCGTTAAAAGCGTTGGAGGTCGTTACGGTAGAGGTAGTAGGGATCGAAGCTGGTCGGTGTTCCGTGCGGGTACGATCTTTCTCGACACGAGAATTAAAACATCGATGGGAGCGTCTGGTGTGAACCATTTGCCAGTTGTCACTAGCCACGTTCTGAGCGTCGCGAGTTTTGCGAGCAGGACAAGAACCAACCAGGTGCCCCACCGATTTGCAAAATGAGCAGAAATCAGGCAGGTTCTCGTAACCTAATGAAATATAAACACAATACCCCTCACACTCAATCATGACTATTTCATGCAGAGTATGATCAAGATCTAACTCAATTAACACACGAACAAAATGGTCGACAGACCCATTAAGGGAGCGCTCATCGATTTGCAAAGGCGTACAAGTTACTCTAGCGTTCCCATTATTCAATAGGCAATTCATAGTTGCAAATCTAAACTTGAGAAGAAGCCAAAGGCACCTGATAAGGGTTGAAATCCGGGGTTCTATGGAAAGAGCCTTAAAGTAGATGATCCAAGCTTCCAGGTCGTCTTGGAAAACGCACGGTTTCTATCAGTAAGAGCGAAAGAGATACTAAAAAATCCCTTGTCAAGTGGAACGAACTTCCAATCTCTGGTGGTTGTTCATGTAGAAGATAGCGACTCCTTGATAGAGGCGATCGTAAGAGGTTTCGAGCCCTTTGGTTGGAGAAGGCGACCAATGAGAGAACCACGTAAAAGTGAGACACGAGATTGGTAAAGAGTTTCGTCAATCATAACTGAAAAATAATCTCCCTTTTTGAGTTGAGGAGCCCCTAAAGAAGAATTAACCGGAAACGGGTGAGGGGGAAGGGAAGCGGGCCCAATATCTGGGCCCGGGCGGCTCCAAGTTGAACCATCAAAGCATGACACGGTATTAAGAGGAGAAGGCTGTTGTTGAGCTGAAGGAGGGCCCGAATGGGCAAAGCGCTGGGCTGCCGATCCATCTTCCATGACATGGGGCTGGGCTGCCCAAAAAGCATCTTGGATTAGGGGCTGGGCTGCAGAAAAGGAAGGGGCCGTTTGGGAGAAGTTCTGGCTGCCAAGGGAACTCCCTGGGTGTTAGGCTGGGCCGCATGGACAAGGGGCTAGGAATTAAAAACCTGTCCTTGAGGTTGGGTCAAAGTAGAAGCCACCTGGGCCAAATGGGCTTTGATCTGGGCTAGCGTGGAAACAGCTTGGTCTTGAACCTGACAGGCTACAACAGGAGCGACGTGGGTTTGAGTCAAAGCATAAGGTTGGCTCGCTGTATAAACCGACTGGACTTGGGGTGAAACCAAACATGCTTCAGAGTTATAAGACGGGTCAGGGCCCATCTGCAACAGGTCAGAGCAAGGATATTCAGGTTTCTCTGTATGGGAAACCCTAGCGATAGAAGGACTAGGCGCAGTCAGACCAGCTGAGGAAATTGGATCACGCACAATCGAAGGATCGAGGCAACCGTTGTGACGGTGGTCGCCAAAATGGGAAGAGACGGCGCCATTGAGGGAGAGGTCTGGGACATAACCAAAGAAGTCAGAAAAGAGAAGGGTTTACGGTGCGCGTCCAATAAAAGTTTGGGCAACCGAGTTACAAGCAAGGAGCCGAACGAAATGGCAGCTGACGCCGGACCATAGAAATCGGGAGCGGAAAAGGACGCGCCAATCAGGGCCGGAGTAGACATCGGCACGATTTGGGTCTGTGAGAGTGACGCTTGAGAAGAAACTTGTTGTGTTGGCCGCGAGGATTGTAAAGGTTTCGCACCAGAAGAGCATCCCATTGGACCTAGTAACGGCCGAGCGAGAGACAACGAAGGCGCCAGAAACGGCCGAGCGAGGGTGGCCGGGATAATCTGCTGGAAGTACGGCTGTTGGTGCATGGATTGCTATTGACCGGAGAACGAAACAAGGGGCTGCAGTTGCTGTTGACCGGAGATCGAAACAAGATGTTGCTGCGGAACCGTAACCGGGTGAAGGTGCTGTAAAATCGGCGACAAGGTGGCACTCTGATGTTGTGGCGAAGTTGCCGTGATCCCGACGAGTGGACGATTAGGTCGGAAAAAACTAGGAGAGGGAACAGAGAATTTCTGTCGTTTTTTCATATATATATATATATATATATTAGATTTAATAAATCTTTGCTGAAATGTCAGTCTTTTCTTGAGCGAATTCGCAATATTATTTTCAAATCTGATAAAATCCAATGAAATCACACCACATGAATTAGATGTGGAGCCTGAAATACTGTAGATCCAAGCCCTCGTCCACGACGATCCAACTATCTAGCAAAGAGTCATTTCAAACTATCTAGCAAAGAGTCTCCTAGCAGTGATGAAGAGCGTGCCCATATGCAGAGGATTCCCTACACTTCAGCAATTGGTAGCATCATGTACGCGATGGTGTGCACGAGACCAGACATTTCTCATGTGGTGGGAGTAGTTAGCCGTTTTATGAGCAATCCGGGTAGACAACATTGGGAAGCAGTGAATTGTTGGACATGAAAGAGGACGATGGAAATTGTTGGACAGAAAGGTGATGAGCGTGGTGCACTTTTCGCTGTCCAGAAACGTTGCTCTCCATAAAACCAAGGCGAAAATTACAAAAGAGATGTTAGAGACGTTATCTGTGATGTACGAGAAGCCATCGGCAGCGAACAAGGTTCATCTAATGCGATGTCTTTTCAACCTAAAGATGTCAGTGAGTACTGCAGTCGCCGATCATCTCAACGAGTTCAACATGTTACAAACCCAATTGAGTTCGGTTGATATTGATTTTGATGATAAGGTCCGAGCCCTAATTTTACTTTGTATTAGTGCTTCAGCGTGGAAGGAGAAGATGAAGTTTGACGAAGTTAGAGATCTGATTATTAGTGAAGAAATTCGCAGAAGAGAATCGGGCATAACTTTAGGGTCATCTTTGAGTACAGATAATAGAGGACGATCACAATCAAAGGGTTCGAGGTAGATCAAAATCAAGGGGCAGAAGCAAGTCATGGAAGGATAAGAGTGAGATCAAATGTTGGAATTGTGAAGAGTTATGCCTTAAGCCCTTTTGATAACTAATGATGAATATGGAATTATGTTGTATTATTTTTACGCATTTTCTATTTTTTTTAATTGAATTTTCATTTAAAATCAAGAATAAAAACAAAACAAAAATAGGATAGGCGTATTTAACGATCAATACCCGATTCTCATGGATCTATAACAACGGAACACAGCTTGAAGCACCATTACAAATTCACGACATTGCATTGTGTTTCCAACCAAACAAGTTGGTCGATCGATCATATCTTATTTGTTGGTCGAATTACACGGCACGTGTAAGCACGTACATGCTCGGTGATATTCTTCTATTGAAACAGATCAAAAACACCTCCAAGTGCGTAAAATGATAAAATTTGTTTTATTTTAATACTTTTTTCTCTTTTTTTTTAATTTTTTAAATCTATTTATTTAAAAAACCCGAGGGGATGTAATTCCCCTCGAGATTTCTAAGGAGAATCTATTTCCCTTTGGTAATTTTTCGAGGGGAACTTGTACCCCTCAATTTTTACCGATGGGAATATGGTTTCCCTTGGTATTTTTAAATTAAAAGGAATCGTAATAAATTTAAAAAAAATAGAAAAGTCGTATTTACCGATCAATAACGGTGGAAAATCATGTTACCGTGTCGTGTTCCTATCGTACTATCGTGTTTTTTTATTTTCTATATTATTTGATCATAAATGTAACAATAAGTGTAAATCTAACTTAATTTAGAATTTCGTGCTTTTCGTGTCGTGTTTTGTGTCATTTCGTGTCGTGTCGTGTCGTGCCTTATCGTGTCTTTGTGTCTATAATCATGTTTTTTATCGTTTCGTGTTCGTGTCGTGCTATCGTGCCGTGCCAGGTATTGCTGCCCCTACCGATCAATACTCGATTCTCGTGGTTCTTTGACAACGAGACGCACCTCGTGCCACCTTCATAAAATCACGACGTTTCTTCACTTCGCATTTTTAACCAAACAAGTTGATCAATCAATCGTATCTTGGTTGTTGGTCGAATTACACGACACGTGTAAATACACACATGCTCGGTGATATTTTCTTGTGAGACTAAGTCAAAAACACCCCACTTGCGTAAAATGATAGAATTTGTTTTATTTTTAAGCTTTTTATATTTTTTTCAGTTTTTTTTTAAAAAACCGAGGGGATGTATTTCCTTTCGGGATTTTCGAGGGAAATCTATTTCCCTTCGGTAATTTTCCAAGGGGAATTAGTTCCTCTGTAACATCCCATATTTTATTATTTGACTATCATGAACATTTTATTTCATTTTCTTACATAAATTCTAATTTTTATTAAAATATTTAATTCTATTTTAGACATTTCTTAATAATCCTGAATACATTTATATTATTAAATTTTCACAAGTCTATATTATTATTATTTAAAAGATTTCATGTGATTTATAAGTACAATTAGTTTACATCAATAGTTGGGCCATGTTTTTTATATAAGTTTTGTTCATTTGTATGGTAGACCAGCAAGAGCCCACCATAAAGTAAGCCTGAATGCCTTACCCACAACTAATGCACGTTTTTCGCCTATACGTTTTTCGAGTAGATTGATCAACAATCACATGGTTTTGGGACTCCTAGACCTAAACCTAGTAATCTACTCTCATACCATGTTGAATATATTAAGCCGCAATTACTATCCTAATCGCAGCTTAAGCAAGCAATGTTTAGATACACCTTGAAATCAGACTTCTGCCACCACAATCCTTCCCATCGTTCAAAGATTCCATAAATCAACGGAAACACAAACACAATTATTGTCCACCAGAATCTTTGAATGATCAAGTTCGACAAAATCAAGTAATTGATTCCATTCCCAGCCACCGTAAGATTCGAGCAAAACTCGTCAACGCATCATTTAAGCAAGTCTTGAACTAAACACACAGATTTGAAATGAGAGCCCAAACGCAGCAAATTCATCAACCACCGTATTTCAGACCCAGATATCAGGAGAATGCAATCTACCTTTAGCGCCTCAGATTCATGGTCGTCGGTTCATCGTGGAGTGCCATTGACAGATTCACCATAAGAATCAGACAAGTCATCTCCTGCCACTCATTGAATCGAACGCCACCTGTCCTTAACCTCACCATATCCCGACGATATTGCCAGTCAGCAAGAACCAAAATCTTGAAACTAGTTCGACCCGACTGAATCAGCACGAACCACCGAGAGGCCGCTCATGAACTAACAAACCCAGACTGACGTCGTGCCGGGAAGCCATCGAGAACCACCAAGTTTGGTTCAGTCATAAACTCGGACCAATGAGCAATGGCAGCCGTAAGTAGGGTTAAGTTGATGACCCATCGCCGTTAATTATTTTTGCCTGAGCCACCGACCGAAATTCAACCGGGAGACGCGTCGCGACAAAACCCTTGCCGCCGCCTGCATCTTGTGTTGTCATTTCCACCGCCGATTTCTAGTTCGTCGGGTCGTCGATGTAGGAGAAGGCTTCGCCTGAGCGGACCCGAGCCCAGCCACTGGTCGTCGTCGTTCCACCTGCCGAGTGGAGCGGAGCGGTGCCTGCACTTGTTGCCGCCGCCACCCGATTTAACGTGCAATAGCCGATCTCCGGCCGCCCAACTGAAAAGCCACCAGATTCTGCTGTCGCCTCACCTACCGAAGCCGCCGACATTGTCTTGCACTACCGGACCAATTGTGCCTTCTCCGCGCCATGTCGAGGAGCACCCGTGCTGAGACAGCCTGAGTCGTTACCAATGTTTCACGGCCCGATTTAAGCATCGAGTATAGAACCGCCGAGAGAAGCCTCAGCCCTGACCGACGCCGCTCGCACATCACCACCTCCGCTGGTCTCAGCCCTCGTTGTTCGATTCCATCTCCTTACCGTGGAGTTGTGTGGGAGCGATGGGAAGAGAGATAAAAGGAGAGAAGGAGAAGGAGGGTTTTAATTTAGGGCTCAAAGGATTTTGCTTGAGCCGTTAATTGAATTTGGGATTGTGATGATTTGAGGATTGATACCAATGGGTGGAGTTTAGAGCTTGAGTTTGGGTTTGATGTTGGATGTGAGTTGCAGAGTGAGAGAGGGTACGAGGAAGAGAAACAAAGAAAGAAATGAGGAAGAAGATAGGGCTGGGTTTTGCCTTTTATACTCCAATCTTTTCAGAAATTACCAATTGAGCCCACAAGTTTTTAATTCGTTCGATTGTGCCCCCAGTTAGTCCCTTTCGATTTTCAATCAACTATTTAAATTCTATCGTCCCAATTCTTAATCCGTTTATTAATTTCAATTCCGTTTATTTGTAGACAACGAGGATTCTGAGGATTTGGACGATCGTCCAAGTATATATATTTCACGAATCCCATTTATCGACCCAAGTCATGTTTTCTGCATATTCAAGGTAGGGATAATTAAAAACCTTTTATTTACAGTTCACATTTAAGTGCGTAGTATTTTAGCATATGTTGATGATTGTATAAACCAGAGGTGACGTTTCGTCAAAAATTATGTGCACATAGTCATGCGACCCAGAGAGTTTAAAAAATTGTCGCGTGACCTACAGATAGAGGTGCAGCAATGTACAATAGAGGTACAATTTAGTGTACATAGAGGTGTAATTCATTACACAACATAGATATGATTGTCCAAAACTACGATATTATGAAATTATTATGAACTGTACTCTCTACTGAGCGAGTTGAAAGCTCATTTCTTTTTAAATAATATTTTTCAGGTCATGTGAAATCGGAGCAGAAGCGTGGTGGTGACGACGATAGTAAAACCACGATTTAAAGTTTTGAGATTTTATTTATATTTAGAACTTAATCTATTTGTCGTATTGGAATCTATTATTTTATTTCCGCAAAGATTAACTATCAGATATTGAGTTTATTTGAATACCATTTATGAAACTTCATTATTTATTATCATTATTATTATTACTAATATTAATATTATTATTATTATTATTATTAGTTTTTTTATTAAAGTTAAATGATCTTAGATTTATTTATTTTCTTTGAAAAGATGTTTTTTTTATTTCAATAAAGTTGTTTGATTTAATTGCTTGTTTATTTTTAAATTAACTGAAAATATTACAAAAAGTAACGTCCCTCATATTGCTTCCATTAAAGTATGAACATTTCCGCTTATATTTTCGCTATGAAAAACTGGGATGTTACATCCTCTAGGTGTTTACCGAAGGGAAAATGGTTCCCCTCGGTTATTTCAATTAAAAAAATAAAAAATAGAAAATAGAAAAGTCATATTTACCAATCAATACTCGATTCCCGTGATTTTATGATAATGAGACGCACCTCTTGCCACCTTCACAAAATCACGACGCTTATTCGCTTCACGTTTCCAACCAAACAAGTTGATCGATCGATCGTATCTTGGTTGTTGGTCGAATTATGCATTAAGCCCATTTGATAACTCATGATGAATATGGGATAATGTTGTATTATTTTTACACCTTTTCTATTTATTTGATTTTTATTGAATTTTCATTTAAAATAAAAAAAAATCACGAAAGGCGTATTTACCGATCAATACCCGATTCTCATGGATATATAACAACGAAACGCAACTTGTAGCACCATTACAAATTCACGACATTGCTTTGCGTTTCAAACCTAACAAGTTGATCGATCGATCATATCTTGTTTGTTGGTCGAATTACACGACACGTGAAAATACGTACATGCTCGGTGATATTTTTCTATTGAAACAGGTCAAAAACACCCCCAGGTACGTAAAATGATAGAATATGTTTTATTTTTACGCTTTTTCTATTTTTTTAATCTATTTATTTAAAAAAATCCGAGGGGATGTAATTCCCCTCGGGATTTCTAAGGAGAATCTATTTCCCTTTGGTGATTTTTCGAGGGGAAATTGTTCCCCTCAGTTTTTACCAAAGGGAATATGGTTCCCCTCATTTTTTTTTTAAATTAAAAGAAATAAAAAAAAATGAAAAAAATAAAAAATTTGTATTTACTGATCAATACTCGATGTTTCTTCACTTCGTATTTTCAACGAAACAAGTTGATCGAGCGATCGTATCTTGGTTGTTGGTCGAATTACACGACACGTATAAATATGCACATGCTCGGTGATGTTTTCCTAGCGAGACCGGGTCAAAACCAACACCTGTGCGTAAAATGAAAGGATTTATTTTATTTTTACGTCTTTTCTATTTTTTATTTAAAATCATAAAATATAAAAGGCGTGTTTACCGATCGATACCCGATTCTTGTGGTTCTATGACAACAAGACGCACCTCGCGCCACCTTCACAAAATCACGACGCTTCTTCGCTTCTAATTTCCAACCAAATAAGTTTATCGATCAGTCGTATCTTGGTTGTTGGTCGAATTAAACATCACGTGTAGATAAACACATGTTTGGTGATATTTTTCCAGCGAGACGGGGTCAAAAACACCCCACATGCGTAAAATGATAGATTTGTTTTATTTTTACGCTTTTTATATTTTTCTCAATTTATTATTGATTTTTTTATTTAAAAAATCCGAGGGGATGTAATTCCCCTCAGGATTTCTCAGGGTAATCTATTTCCGTTCGGTAATTTTCTGTGGGGAATTTGTTCCCCTTAGTTTTTACCGAAGGGAATATGGTTCCCCTCAGTTTTCTTAAATATAAAGAAATCAAGAAATTTTTGAGAAAAATAGAAAAGTCATATTTACCGATCAATACTTGATTCTACGACAACGAGGCGCGGCTCGTGCCACCTTCATAAAATCACGACGTTTCTTAGTTTCGCGGTTCCAACCAAACAAGTTGATCGACCGATCGTATCTTGGTTGTTGGCCGAATTACACGACATGTGTAAATACGCACATGCTCGGTGATATTTTTCTAGCAAGACCGGGTCAAAACCATCCCCTGTGCGTAAAATGGTAGGGTTTGTTTTATTTTTAAGTCTTTTATATTTTTTTTGAGTTTTATTTTAAATTCAAAACTAATAAAAAAGGTGTATTTACCAATCAAAAATCGATTCTTGTGGTTCTATGACAACGAGACACACCTCGTGCCACCTTCACAAAATCACAACGCTTTTTCGCTTCTCATATCCAACCAAAAAGGTTGATCGATCAATCGTATCTTGGTTGTTTGTCGAATTACACGACACGTGTAAATACGCACATGCTCAGTGATATTTTTCTAGCGAGACCGGGTCAAAAACACCCCACATGCGCAAAATGATAGGATTTGTTTTATTTTTACGCTTTTCGTATTTTTTTTCAATTTTTTTTCTTATTTAGAAAAACAAAGGGGATGTATTTCCCTTCGGGATTTTCGAGGGGAATCTATTTCCCTTCGATAATTTTCCAAGTTTTGTTCCTCTCGGTTTTTTATCGGAGGAAAATGGTTCCCCTCGATTTTTTTAATTTAGAAAAACAAAAAGAATTAAGAAAAATAGAGAAGTAGAATTTACTGATCAATACTCGATTCCCGTGATTCTATGATAACGAGATGCACCACGCACTACTGTAGAAAGGGCTTTCCACGGCGGCTCATTAACGGCGGTTCTGGAAAACCGCCGTTAAATACAGAATTTAACGGYGGTTTTATTAAAACTGCCGTAGAACCCTACTTTCTACGGCGGTTGTCAAAAAACCGCCGTTAATTAGTTCATACCTTAAGTTAATTCGCTGGATTTAACATCGGTTCTATTAGAACCGCCGTGAATGAAATGACTTTTAACGGCGGTTCCATTACAACCGCTGTAGATTCCACAGTGCCATGTCATCGATCCTCGCCTTGCTTTGTTTCAACCGTTGATCCGTGTCTAATCGACGGTTCATATCCATCCCCTCTCTTTCTTTTTCTTTTTATTTATTTCTTTTTCCAATTCTAAAATAAAACCGAAAATCCCTAATTTCATCAATTTACCCGTACAAAACAAAGTGTGGAGTTTTAATCATAATAATTCTTCACATCGAGAAAAATAAAACGAGATGCAAATCCAGGTGAAGTGCAGCTGCGAAAAAGACGGTTGCCTCGAATGGGCAATTGTGGAACTTCAGGGAGCCGTTGAAGCTCACGAGTCGAGAAGCAGCAAGGCGGGACTCGAGTTTCCCGTTGGTCATATCGCCCGTTTTCTGAAGGCCAGCAAATACGCCGAGCATATTGGCGCCGGAGCTCCGGTGTATCTCGCCGCTATTTTTGAATACCTGGGTGCAGAGGTACTTGTTTTTTAGATACAGATTTTCACGAATTGCTTTCTGAAATTGGAATCTCACGAATTGCATTCCAATAGTATTTTCCCTTTGTTTGAATTGGAATATAATACAACAATTTTGTTTTGTGATTAATGATTTCTAGCTGTGTATTTGATGGGTAATTGCTTTTAAAAGTGGGGAAAATGTTTCGTGATTGTTTTGCTGCTTGTAAATTGGTCTGATTAATTCTTTTCTTTCGCTTGCTGTGGATTACCTGATGTTAGCTAAAAAATTTTTGTTATTTTGAGCCTTGCCTAACATGTTTTTTTTAATAATTAAAGATATTTGATAATGAGAAAGGGGTTTTGAAATGTTGTTTCGAACTGTTCTTCCTTTTTTTCTTTTAGAACTGTTCTTCCTTTTTTTCCCCTTTATTGACAGTATATGGAATTTTTTATATTTTTTTAGCTTTCGCGGTTTTGGGTACGTTGGGTTCGATTCTGAGCAGCAGCAGGCAAGCTTACTAAGGGCTGGTTGGTTAGACTGAGTTTTATCTGGGCTTGGTAAGGATTGATAATAATGAAGTTTTGTATGGATAATGTGCTGTTATTTGTATTAGTATGTTTATTTTGTTGTGTTTAGTTGTTGATATAGAGTTTGTAGAACAATTGCATAAAATTAGATAGTTTTGGATGGGAATTATATTCGAATTATTGAATGTTTTGTCATGTTCCTCGTTTTGGTTGTGATTTTAGTGTTTCGACTTATAGAAAAAACCATAAATACTTTTTTATATATATATAATTCTTAATTTTACTCATATTGATCTATTTTCGTCTCCCACTCCGACGAGACTAATTTCGATCATATTATGAGCGTTTGAAAAAAAAAAGAACATATCTAATGCATCCCCTAACATCGTTTAATATTCAGAAGAAATTTTGATCGAAGATTCTGGGGTTGGAAAAAGTAGCTTATTGCTCAGTTTCAATTCTGATACTGTTGAAAATCTTTCTCCTACTATCGGTAGTCTATTTTCCTCTTCTTTATAGTCCGTATGTTCATTTTATTTAATTGTTATATAATGTGATATGAATATGCATATTATCTCGTTGAGTTCAATTATCAATCGAAAAATGGAGAAATTATTGGTGATAATTGTAAAATCAGAAAGAATTATTTTGATTGCAACCCCTGGCCGGCTTCTTCATCACCTTCAAAGTACCAAGGGCTTTTTATTTAAAAACTTGAAGGTGTGTGCTGTTTTTTACCAAATGTATTTGGGGTCATCACTTGTCATATTCACGGACAAACACATATATTCCTTTTATGTATTTGATTGTGTTGATTTTCTGATGCAAAAAGAATCTGTTAAATCTTGTCTGTTTAATTTTTGGATATGCAGTACCTTGTCCTCGATGAAGCCGATAGGATTCTGGAGGAAAATTTTGAGAAAGAAATGACCCAAATCATTTCCATTTTACCTAAGGTACATATATAACTATATTTGATGTTAAACGATACAATTCACTTGGCTCTTTAAACAAATAACTTTTTCCAATTTACCTAAGGTACATATATAACTATATTTGATGTTAAACGATACAATTCACTTGGCTCTTTAAACAAACAACTTTTTGTGTGTTTTTGAAATTTGTGTTACTGTTATGCATTTACTGCATAGCATTTTTTTCTGTTCTTTTGGGATGATATATGAATAGTTATTACTTATCATTTTGCTTTGCTCATAACACTGATGCTCTACTTACCTTGCAGCAAAGGCAAACAGCTCTTTTCTCTGCCACTCTGACCATAAAGGTACAACTTGAAATTGAATGCTTCTTCAGATCATGTTCTTTTCCATGTGAGAAATAACAGTAATGGTATTACTATAAATTATATATTATTATTATTTATTTTTTTAATTTCACTTGCCTTTATAATTAATTGCAGGATTAGGTTGTACAGTACGACCC